>CAUOFW020005824.1:0-467667 GCA_963454935.2 Ilex paraguariensis
GGTAACACCCCGCATTTTCTTTTATATATGTATATAGATATATAGTAAATAATTGTTGTAAAAATGGGGATATGTGTAGTGATGTGTGTTTGAATTTGGTAGAATGAAAAAGGGATGAACAGTGCACTGGCTGTAACATCAAGCTCGATTTCGACCTTGATGCAGTCCATATCTCTCAAAACTTAAAACATGAAATTGTGTAGAGCTCTCTCTTAGGATTCCATATCACCTTGAATCATCTCAATCGGAACTAGGAGGAAGGAGTTATGTCCATATTACGAAGTAGTGTCTACACTGTCCAAAAATCTGTCCGGCAGACTACCTTTCGCTAATTTCATCATAACTCTTTATTGGAAAGTCCGAATTGTGTACCGTTATTTTTGTTAGAACCCTAACTCGTATATCTTTCCAACCATATAGGTTACACCTCCTAGAAATACCTGAGTCAAATCAGTTTATTCTATGAAGTTGACACAAAAATCTGCACAATGGTGCTCCTTGGATAGTAAAGGGTTGTGCTTTCTTATTAGACCTTGAAGGTGTAAAACCCCATATGTTTACATTAATATATTAATGTACTTGTTTAGTGATTCTTCTATATGTAATGACTTAAGAATAAACCATATATATTTAAAATCGTAAGGATATCACCTATAGTAGTTCGAAGGAATAAAATAGAAATTTTAATGTTCCAAGTGTGAATTTATTTTAGTTTTGAAATAAATCATAAAAAGCAATGTTTTTAGGTTAAAATAACATTAAAAATGAATCCGGAACGTCGAAAAACCTTAGGGTAGTCGTATGGATCAAATTGGAGATTTCTAGTGGCAAAACTGTAATTTTGAAAAAAACTCAAAATTAGCCATGAACAGTGAATTGCGCGGACTGCTGTGTTTAAAACACAGAATCCAGCCCATTTCTTCCATTTTTTCTCACATCTCTCACCCCCAAACCCCTTAGCACCCTTGGGGAAGATAGAGGAAAGGAGGAAAGGGAGAAAGGAGGTCATTAGAGCTTGGGTTTTTGGTTTGAAACTTTGATTCAAGGTAGGGGTTTTTCTTCCATGCTTGTCCATTGAGGCTAAGGCTAATAAAATATATATATGTTTTGACTCATACTTGTATGTATTTGCTAGGAATTCCTTGTTTCTTGGTTTTCTTGCAATTATGGCATGTCTTAAACAAAGTTAGGATTGATTACCCATGAAACTTCTTTTATAGCTTTAAAACCCTAGTTTTTGGGAAATATGGAATTCTCTTTCTACATTTGCTCAAGCTTGGTTTTGAGAACTTTAGTGCTTTGTGTGAGTAATGAAAATGATGTGGTGGTGATCTCTTGTTTTTTTCTTAATTGGTTATTGGATTGTCGCATGATAAAATTTGGGGATTTTGATAATGGTTGCTTGTTGAGGGAAATTTGTGGATTTTATCTGTAGTATGTGATTGTTGGTATGAAAAGAGGATAATTATGAACCGAGGTTACTCGTAAGTATGCGGTTAAGTGTGGAATACTTGAAGGGGGGTAGAGGTTACTTGTAAGTATGCTACCTACCCAAAAGAGGATATTATGAACCGAGGTTACTTGTAAGTATGCGGTTATGTGTGGGAGACTTCAAGGGGGGTAGAGGTTACTTGTAAGTATGCTACCTACCTAAAAGGACATCTAACGACCGTGGTTACTTGTAAGTATGCGGTTATGGGAAACAAAGACTTGAAGGGGTGTGAGTTTACTTTTAAGTATGCCACCTGCCAAAGGAAATATAATAATCGATGGTGGAATAAGCGTTCCTTTTTGTATTATGGTGTTACTATTGCATTTCCCACAAGAGCTTGTGGAGGTATGGGACTCTACAAGAACTTGTTGGAAATGGTTATGGTTGCTCATTGTGACTTGGGTTTACTGTTCATTTAAATTATTGCGAATGTTTAAACTTGAGATCTGTTTCAAATGTCACGGTTTTACTTCAAATGTTATATGATATTTTGGAAAATAAAGACCGAACTGTTTTACTTGTTTTCTAAACCTTGTATGAGTATGGAAGGAATGTTGCTACAGAGCTTAGTGCTCATCCCCTACAAATAATATCTTTTCAGATTTCGTCTATGAGGAGGAGTTACAAGTAGATGAACCAGTGCATGGGGAAGCTCCCCTAGAGGGGAACGGGGGTCCTGAACTGGATGCCTAGAGTTATATTTCTTTTGTACTAGACTAGAGAGTTTATTTTGAAATCATGTAAAGTCTAGTATTTTGTTATTTCACTGCAAGTGTAATTTAATTCTTTTGGGAATATATTTGTCATACTGGCCTATTCTTTGGGATGCATTGTGGATATGACATATGATGAATGAAAGTTTATTTTATGATGGATAAATAGACCCGGTGTGGTCAATAGTTATGCATATGTGGACCCGGTGTGGTCAATTGTAATATAATTGTACAGGTTGTGTTTTGGGTAAAGCTCCCCGTACAAAGGAGACTCTGCCCAAATTTTGTTAAAATATGAATGGTTGATGAATGAACTTTCGTCGTGATGAATTTACGTAATGCTCTCATGGGGTGAATGGTTTTTAGAATGTAATGTCACCCAAGGGGGTTTTTGGGGCGTTACAAATTTGGTATCAGAGCTTAGGCTTTAGGTCTTACATGGGAGCTGTAGGTTATGGATTACCACTAGAAAGGCAGGATTAGGTTGAACAAAATTGTTGATCTATGTTTTATATAAATCTTAGGCTTTAAATTAAAGCAATAATTAGGATGTCTTGTACCTCAATGAAATTAAATTGTGAATTGATGTGCAGGATGGATGGAGGACGAGGACGAGGACGTGGACGTGGGCGTGGTCGTGGAGGTCAAGCAAATCCACCACCACCACCACACCTCCCGATGCCATGAATGGCATCTATCAATGCTTGAAGGAGCTCACCACTTTGGTACAAAACCAGAATGGGAACAACAACCATAATGGTGGAGCTCAACCACTAGCGCAAGTACCCGGAATTGGAAATGGAGATCGAAGGATGGTGGTTCTTCGAGAATTTCTGAGACAACATCCACCCACCTTCCAAGGGAGCTCTAAACCTTTGGATGCGGACAAGTGGATACGCAGAGTGAAGAAGGTATGTGACGGCATGGGAGTTGCCGAAGATTTGAGGGTTGGCTTGGCGACCTATTTGTTAGAGGGGGAGGCCGACCATTGGTGGGATTCGGTCAAGAGACGGAGGAACACTGATGCACTCACTTGGGAGGAGTTCGACCAAATATTTCAGGACAAGTACTTTCCTGAATCAGTCAGAGATCGAATGAAGGCTGACTTTCTTGCTCTACGACAGGGTAGCACGACGGTGGCCGAGTACGAAAGGAGGTTTGACGAGCTCTCCCGTTATGCTACAGGATTTATATCTACGGAGGCCGACAGGGCTAAGCGATTTGAGAGCAGGGACTGAGGCCGGTCATCCGGGAGAAGTTGGTGGCTCTCAAGATTAGGGAGTATGGGGACTTGGTGGACAGAGCTGCACTGGTAGAGAGAGACATAGAGGATAGCCAGCGACGACAGGGCTTCTTGAGAGGAGGTCCAATCCGGACGGTGCTACCACTAGTGGGGCACAGAGACCGACACCATACCGTCGCCCAGACCCAACAGGTGGACAGCGACTTTTGACAGCCCGAGGAGAGGGAGACACTCAGACTAGAGCTGGTATTATCCCACGATCTTGCTTTGCATGCGGAGGTGTGGGACATATTCGGATGCATTGCCCAGTTTTTCCACCTCAAGGGCCTATCCAGACCGCAAGACAAGTACCAGCAGCCCAACCACCACCACCGAGGCCTGCACCGCATCGACCGATACAAACTCAAGCCCCCGGCGGCACCAACCAAGGGCGAGTATTTGCTTTGACTCAGCCGGAGGAGGACATTGCCAATGCCGTTGTGGAAGGTATCATTCTTCTCTACAATTCCTGGGCCCGAATCTTATTTGATCCCGGTGCTACTCATTCTTTTATACGTACTGCATATGCTATGAATTTGGGATTGGGTTTCGAGAAGTTAGAACATGCTTTGACTGTTGACTTGCCTACGGGAGAACAATTGGGTACTAGCCGAGTCTGCAAGGGTTGTGTGCTCGTATTGTGGGGAGCACGAATTGATTGTGGATTTAATTGCTTTAGAGATGAAGGGGTATGACGTGATTTTTGGGATGAACTTGTTATCCACTTTTCGTGGGTACTGGATTGTTTCCGCAAGCGGATTACATTTCAATTGCCGGGAGGAGTAATTTTCAGTTTTGTGAATAACCGAGATTCTTTCCATCCATTTCCTACTACGGGTAGTAGATTCTTAAAAGCGAAAGCGGGAAGTCATTTGAGTTTCTTAGCTAGCTTGATGGGAGATAACATGGATAAACTCCATACGGATGTGGTGTTAATTGTATCGGAGTTTTCGGATGTTTTTCCTGAGGAATTACCTGGATTACCGCCACATAGGGAAATTGAGTTCAAGATCGATCTCTATCCGGGAACCGAACCCATATCCATTGCTCCCTACCGGATGGCACCTTTGGAGTTGAAGGAGCTAAGGAAGCAGTTGGATCAATTGTTGGCGATTGGGTTTATCCGTCTAAGCACTTCACCTTGGGGAGCCCCGGTCCTCTTTGTGAAGAAAAACGGATGAGACTCTACGGTTGTGCACGGATTACCGGAGGTTGAATCGGGTTACCGTGAAGAATAAGTATCCGTTGCCGAGAATTGATGACTTATTTGATCAGTTGGAGGGTTCAAAGTATTACTCCAAGATTGATCTTCGCACGGGGTATCATCAGCTGCGAATTAAGGAGGAGGATATTCCTAAGACTGCTTTCCGTACCCGATATGGTCATTTCGAGTATACGGTGATGCCATTCGGATTGACTAATGCCCCCGCAGCCTTCATGGATTTGATGCACAGAGTCTTCCGGCCATACCTCGATCAATTTGTCATTGTGTTTATTGATGACATATTGATTTACTCACAGACTCAGGAGGAACATGCTCGTCATCTCTCTATTGTGCTACAAACATTGAGAGAACATAAGTTATATGCAAAGATGAGCAAGTGTGAGTTTTGGATGAAGGAAGTGAAGTTCCTTGGCCATGTTGTGTCCGAGCAAGGAGTAGCGGTTGATCCAGCAAAGATTGAGGCCGTGATGAAATGGGAACCACCGAGGAACGTGACAGAAGTACGGAGTTTCTTGGGGTTAGCCGGCTATTATCGTAGGTTTGTGGAAGGGTTCTCCAAGATTGCGATGCCGATGACTCGCCTTACAAAGAAGGGGGAGAAATTTTTGTGGACTCAAGCGTGTGAACTAGCTTTTCGCACCTTGAAGGAGAAGTTGACGACTGCCCCTATCCTCATTATTCCGAGTAGTGGGGAAGGCTACGATGTCTACACCGATGCTTCACTACGAGGATTGGGATGCGTTCTAATGCAAGGAGGGAAGGTAGTGGCTTATGGCTCGAGGCAACTCAAGGTGCACGAGCAGAATTATCCCACACACGACTTGGAGCTGGCTGCAGTGGTGTTTGCTCTTAAGTTGTGGAGATGTTATTTATACGGGGAGAAATTTCAAGTGTTTTCGGACCATAAAAGCCTCAAGTATATCTTCACACAGAAAGACTTGAATCTCCGGCAGAGAAGGTGGATTGAGTACTTGGAAGATTATGAGTTCACACTCAACTACCATCCAGGGAAGGCCAATGTAGTTGCCGACGCTCTTAGCAGGAAGTCTCGGGGTGAAATCAATTCTCTTGCGGTAAATAGGTGGAAAATGATTGATGCATTGGAGGAGTACGATCTATGGGTGGATGGACCGGAGTATCAATCATATCTATTCAACCTTGTAGCTCAACCGACGCTTCGACAACGGGTTGTGGAGTTGCAATGCCTGGATTCGGAACTCGATTTGATTAGAGCCCGATTGGAGAATGGGGAAGCGATGGGAGGATGGTCTTGGAAGAATGGAGAGTTGAGATATGGGGAGAAGCTATGTGTTCCCGATGATTCGTCCCTAAAGGAGGAGATACTTGGGGAGTGTCATCGCTCCAAGTTTGCTATCCACCCCGGTAGCACAAAGATGTATAGGGACATGAAGCGTCAATACTGGTGGAGGGGAATGAAGCGAGATGTAGCCAAGTATGTGGCAAAATGTGCGGTGTGCCAGCAGGTGAAGATTGAGCATCAAAGGCCAGGAGGAGTCCTACAGTCTTTGCCTATTCCAGAGTGGAAGTGGGATCACATCACCATGGACTTCGTGTCGGGTTTACCACGGACGTCGCGCAGGCATAATGCAGTGTGGGTCATTGTGGATAGACTCACCAAGTCCGCTCATTTCTTGGGTATGAAGACCACAGACTCATTAGAGACGTTGAGCAAGCTCTATATCTGTGAGATTGTTAGGTTGCACGGAGTTCCGCTCTCCATTGTGTCGGATCGTGATTCTCGGTTTGTGGCGCGATTTTGGCAAAGTCTACAACAAGCTATGGGGACAGAGTTACATTTCAGCACAGCCTTTCATCCCCAAACGGATGGCCAATCCGAGAGGGTGATACAAATCGTGGAAGACATGTTACGAGCTTGCGCGTTGGACTTCAAGGGAAGTTGGAGTGACCATTTACCGTTGGTGGAATTTGCATACAACAACAGCTATCAGACCAGTATTGGAATGGCACCCTATGAGGCCTTGTATGGAAGACCATGTAGATCCCCGACGTGTTGGTTAGAAGCGGGCGAGAGTAGTTTGTTTGGGCCAGAAATTGTTCGAGAGACTACAGAGAAAATTCAACTCATCCGGGAGAGACTACGCACAGCACAGAGTAGACAGAAAAGCTACGCGGATCAAAGACGAAGACCATTAGAATTCAAAGAGGGGGACTATGTGTTTCTCAAAGTGTCGCCCCAGAAAGGAGTATTTAGATTCGGCAAGAAGGGAAAGTTAGCGCCAAGGTATACCGGGCCATTTGAAGTGATCAAAGTGGTGGGCAAGGCGGCATATCAGTTGCGGTTACCAGCTCAGTTATCGGGAGTACACGACGTATTCCATGTGTCCATGTTGAGGAAGTGTAAATCGGATGCAACGCCGGTTGTAGACTTAGAAGATATTGAAATTCAAGATGGAGCAACCTATGAAGAACAACCAGTGAAGATTCTCGACGCCAAGGAGAAAGTGCTTCGCAACAAAGTCATCAAATTGGTGAAAGTCTTGTGGCAACACCATGGAGTGGAAGAAGCTACATGGGAACCGGAGCTAGAAATGCGAGAGAAGTACCCACATTTGTTCGCTACTTGAGGTAAGTTTCGAGGACGAAACTTTCTTTAAGGGGGGTGGATTGTAACACCCCGCATTTTCTTTTATATATGTATATAGATATATAGTAAATAATTGTTGTAAAAATGGGGATATGTGTAGTGATGTGTGTTTGAATTTGGTAGAATGAAAAAGGGATGAACAGTGCACTGGCTGTAACATCAAGCTCGATTTCGACCTTGATGCAGTCCATATCTCTCAAAACTTAAAACATGAAATTTGTAGAGCTCTCTCTTAGGATTCCATATCACCTTGAATCATCTCAATCGGAACTAGGAGGAAGGAGTTATGTCCATATTACGAAGTAGTGTCTACACTGTCCAAAAATCTGTCCGGCAGACTACCTTTCGCTAATTTCATCATAACTCTTTATTGGAAAGTCCGAATTGTGTACCGTTATTTTTGTTAGAACCCTAACTCGTATATCTTTCCAACCATATAGGTTACACCTCCTAGAAATACCTGAGTCAAATCAGTTTATTCTATGAAGTTGACCAAAAATCTGCACAATGGTGCTCCTTGGATAGTAAAGGGTTGTGCTTTCTTATTAGACCTTGAAGGTGTAAAACCCCATATGTTTACATTAATATATTAATGTACTTGTTTAGTGATTCTTCTATATGTAATGACTTAAGAATAAACCATATATATATTAAAATCGTAAGGATATCACCTATAGTAGTTCGAAGGAATAAAATAGAAATTTTAATGTTCCAAGTGTGAATTTATTTTAGTTTTGAAATAAATCATAAAAAGCAATGTTTTTAGGTTAAAATAACATTAAAAATGAATCCGGAACGTCGAAAAACCTTAGGGTAGTCGTATGGATCAAATTGGAGATTTCTAGTGGCAAAACTGTAATTTTGGAAAAAAACTCAAAATTCAGCCATGAACAGTGAATTGCGCGGACTGCTGTGTTTAAAACACAGAATCCAGCCCATTTCCTTCCATTTTTTCTCACATCTCTCACCCCCAAACCCCTTAGCACCCTTGGGGAAGATAGAGGAAAGGAGGAAAGGGAGAAAGGAGGTCATTAGAGCTTGGGTTTTTGGTTTGAAACTTTGATTCAAGGTAGGGGTTTTTCTTCCATGCTTGTCCATTGAGGCTAAGGCTAAAATATATATATGTTTTGACTCATACTTGTATGTATTTGCTAGGAATTCCTTGTTTCTTGGTTTTCTTGCAATTATGGCATGTCTTAAACAAAGTTAGGATTGATTACCCATGAAACTTCTTTTATAGCTTTAAAACCCTAGTTTTTGGGGAAATATGGAATTCTCTTTCTACATTTGCTCAAGCTTGGTTTTGAGAACTTTAGTGCTTTGTGTGAGTAATGAAAATGATGTGGTGGTGATCTCTTGTATTTTTCTTAATTGGTTATTTGGATTGTCGCATGATAAAATTTGGGGATTTTGATAATGGTTGCTTGTTGAGGGAAATTTGTGGATTTTATCTTGTATGTGATTGTTGGTATGAAAAGAGGATAATTATGAACCGAGGTTACTCGTAAGTATGCGGTTAAGTGTGGAATACTTGAAGGGGGGTAGAGGTTACTTGTAAGTATGCTACCTACCAAAAGAGGATATTTATGAACCGAGGTTACTTGTAAGTATGCGGTTATGTGTGGGAGACTTCAAGGGGGGTAGAGGTTACTTGTAAGTATGCTACCTACCTAAAAGGACATCTAACGACCGTGGTTACTTGTAAGTATGCGGTTATGGGAAACAAAGACTTGAAGGGGGTGGAGTTTACTTTTAAGTATGCCACCTGCCAAAGGAAATATAATAATCGATGGTGGAATAAGCGTTCCTTTTTGTATTATGGTGTTACTATTGCATTTCCCACAAGAGCTTGTGGAGGTATGGGACTCTACAAGAACTTGTTGGAAATGGTTATGGTTGCTCATTGTGACTTGGGTTTACTGTTCATTTAAATTATTGCGAATGTTTAAACTTGAGATCTGTTTCAAATGTCACGGTTTTACTTCAAATGTTATATGATATTTTGGAAAATAAGACCGAACTGTTTTACTTGTTTTCTAAACCTTGTATGAGTATGGAAGGAATGTTGCTACAGAGCTTAGTGCTCATCCCCTACAAATAATATCTTTTCAGATTTCGTCTATGAGGAGGAGTTACAAGTAGATGAACCAGTGCATGGGGAAGCTCCCCTAGAGGGGAACGGGGGTCCTGAACTGGATGCCTAGAGTTATATTTCTTTTGTACTAGACTAGAGAGTTTATTTTGAAATCATGTAAAGTCTAGTATTTTGTTATTTCACTGCAAGTGTAATTTAATTCTTTTGGGAATATATTTGTCATACTTGGCCTATTCTTTTGGGATGACATTGTGGATATGACATATGATGAATGAAAGTTTATTTTATGATGGATAAATAGACCCGGTGTGGTCAATAGTTATGCATATGTGGACCCGGTGTGGTCAATTGTAATATAATTGTACAGGTTGTGTTTTGGGTAAAGCTCCCCGTACAAAGGAGACTCTGCCCAAATTTTGTTAAAATATGAATGGTTGATGAATGAACTTTCGTCGTGATGAATTTACGTAATGCTCTCATGGGGTGAATGGTTTTTAGAATGTAATGTCACCCAAGGGGGTTTTTGGGGCGTTACAGTTTTAGAAACCTTGAATAAATAGGCTAAAAATGGAAGAAAAGTTGCTTGAAAAACTTTAGGAAAACATGGGAAATGAATGAGAAGCTAATTTATCCAACCTATTGGCATTTCATTTACTTTTATTTTTCATTTTCACTCACTCCCCGGGTTTGTGGAAATTCGGGGTGTGACATAAATGGTTTAAGGCAGCCAACATCCCTGTAAGCTTTTGAACATCCCGGATGGTCTAGGGCCTACGCACATCCATGGTTGCCTATATATGCTACAAATTGACCTCGACACCATGCCGACTTACCAAGTATCCTTGGAACTTTCCAGAGCCAACCCAAAAGAACAAATTTTCACTTGGCGACCATCTGTTCAATCCAGGAACTTTCAAAAGCTTACCCCAAAAGAACAAATTTTCACTGGCAATCATCTGTTCAATCAAAGGGGAGGGATGGAATAAAACCCAATTAACTCCTTGATCATGGCCATCTAAGACATACTTAAAAACAACTTCATATCCATCAAAGAAATATGTGTGCATCTGGCTTCATCGAAGGATTTCATCAGCTGGGGAAACTGTTTCTTTCCTTAGGGCGCCAATATCCCAAAAACGAACAATTTTATCCAATGACAAGAAAACAACCAGGTACTCTTTGGGATTAAACAAGGCACACATCACATAATAAATATGTCCATCCAACACAAAAATACAAGTATGAGATTGAAGTTCCACTATTACGATATATTTTTTATATGTGACTTTTGAAATATAAAAGAAAAAGGTTCGTTAAACACTTTGATGCATTGAAATCATGATTTTGCCTCGCTACTATTAACGTGGAGTTGGCGTGAATAACTGGAAAAATTACAATTGTAGCTTTTTCCCCAAAACAATAGATGAGCAATGTAGGAAGTATTTAAACAAAGCAAATAATACCAGATTACCACTAAATCTCTCGATAGTAGCACCTTATAAGAATAAACAAATAAATAATATCAATTAGAATCCATAAAATGGAACAATGATTTTGTTTCAATTTTTCTATCCAAGTTCCATCAAGTTATATTCACATATGAATAAAATGGACCACATAAGTGTTTGGTGTCACACCTCGGATTGGCCCGGTATTCAATAGGTGTTACTTTGATCCTCGAAACAATCACATTAGCATAACAGAGTAACAGCGCAGCATAGCAAAACAACCCACAAACATAAAACCTACAGATTTCTGTATAAAAACACGCATATCTTACATACACTTTTCAAACTCTTACAAACTATTATTCAGATAATACATGTTACACTGTAAGTTTTCCTCTTATTCTATTACATTCTACAGACACATTTCCCTAAGTTATACAGGTTTCCTGGCAATTCACTATGTACCGATCTTCCGCTTTCACACATTTGAAAAGGGGAAATAATGTAGGGTAAGCATCAACAGCTTGATAGAGTAACTCAATTTCAAAGCAAACAAGTTTGAAAATAACATAATTGAGCGTAATTGAGCAAAAGAAAAACAACATTTGATATACGTACATAGATAAAAACATCATTTCATGTAAACAGAGTCATTTAAGTAAAAGTTGAACAGTAAAAGAGAGTTTAGAAATATCCTATACCATGCTACACTAGTGGGAAATCAACCTAATAGACCATTCAGAATGTTACGATTCAACATTTTGAGGGACTTGTACCCTGAGGAAGATACACTCCCAAGTCAAAGTTTAGTACCCAAGTCCGAAGATCAACTGGGTCACTTAAGCATTTACGAACTCAATGAATACCCCTTACAACCTCAAACTAGAATGTAAACTCTTTTGCCACTCGATCTGTGTGCACTTATGTTTAGTTTAAAATAATTATGGTGTCTCATTTCATATAGTCAAATCAATCATTTTGAACGGTTGTGTGTTACCACACTCAAAACCCTAATCCAAATCCATAATTTCAACCCAAGTTCAAATACTCAATCATATAATTTTAAATCATGCTAACAATCATAAATAATTGAAGGAATAATTTAGAAAGAAATTTGCAATGCATTGCCTACCCTAGAATTGAGAAACCCTACCAGTCTCAGTATTTTTATCTAAAATAGCCAAAAATAAAATAATGTTATTTGTCAATAAAATTTCATACACATACTCAATTAAGCTATCTAAAAATGAATATAAATTTATTTGGCAAAAATCCCACAAAAATTGGTTCAAATTGGCCCCCAAGGGCAAAAGAGATATTTTACACCACATATTGATTCGGATATCGGATTGACCTCAAATTTTACCAGGACTTCCCAATGACATTACGAAACTTTTGGCATAGACCAAAGATCCATTGGATACTGAACATACCCTCACGTGTCATCGGGGTCCATTGGTGTCCCTCCCCCACTTCATCTTCTTCATTTGGCCATTTTTACCAAAACCCTAGGTTCTCCATTTCAACTCCAACTACTCTACTTCTCTCCTTTATTTGTCACTCCACAGTACAAAATTTTCTCTTTTTCAAAACTCAAAAAACTCACACATGGCCATCTTTAGATTTCCATAGGTTTCAAGCTTTGAACTAAGCTTAAATCTCACCCAAAACTAGGTTAAAGTCCAAGAAAAATAAAGTTTTTAACACATGGTAAGACCTGCAACTTCGATTTTCACCCACAAATGACTTCTAAACCCAATTTAAATGGTGGAAATGGATTCCTTTGGTCAATTTTAGGCTAGGGCAATAACCCTTACCTATCAAAACACAAAATTAATAAGGTTTAATTTCAAGAACTCAAACCCTAGCTTTAAACTTCTTCGTGTTCAAACCACAACCACAGACCAAGGCAACCACTCCAAACACAACCAAACTTCATGTAAAACCCCCATAAACAAATCCAAAACCCCAAATTAAGCTAAAACCAAACCAAAATTCAAACCCATTTCAACACCCATGTAAACTAGAAAATTTAAAATGAAAATTCTTACTCAAACAATAATCAAAATGAGTTCTAAGCATTATAAACAGAATCCTTACACCCTATTTAGTTTAGAAACTTACTCCTTGTTGGTCAAATTCAAATCTATAAAGGTTTGGTTCTCAAGCTTAAAGTTTCTCTCTCTACCTTCTCTCTCTCTCCTACAATTTCTATCCAGTCCAAGCTAAGGATAAAGACCTCAAAACACTCCTCAACACTTTTGGAGGCCTGGAGATGGATGGGGAAAGCCCTGCTATTGCTAAGCAGCAACTTGGGTCTTTCTGCCATGTAGTGGCAACTTGTATTTGAATATATATATATATATATATAATCAAATACACATTAAAACATGTCCTAGAAAATTATTCATTTAATTTTTAAGGTCCTAACTAGCCTCCAATTCCATCCTCGAACCTCATTCCTGCACCACTAACTCTCATGTATGCGTTAACTCTAATTCGTCGGATTGTGCTTCCCAGCCCATTTTCTCTTTACTAGTCACCTCCCTAGACCTAACAGACATCCTCACCATCTACAAAATAGCTACGCACCACTCTAGAGTCATCAGTTCATAGTCTGGCTTCCCAATATCCAAACCCCAAACCACACAGAACCAAGTGCTGCTCCATTTTTTGGTCTTCAAAAATTAGGTTATTACAGTCTACCCACCTTAAAAGAAAGTTTGTCCTCGAAATTTAACTCTTACACCATACTCAATGCATAAGTGTATATACCAATATTAAAATATCTATTCAAAATCTATACTTACCTCAACCCTCTTACTTTTGCTCATTAGATGCCATCGTAAATACATATCCTTTTACTACGTTCACTTGTTTTCCAGTCAAATGTTCCACCATGGTGCTGCTATGCAACTCTAGGAAATACTAATCGTATTGATGTGACCTTAATCACAATAGCCAGTGTACAAATCATCTCTGAAAGTCATCTCCAATAAAATCAAAGTAATCCACAAACAAATAGATAAATCACCTAATGATTCTTTATTGTGATCTTGTTAAGGGCATAATAATCCTAATCCACGAATATGCACCAAAAGCCTTCTACAACACCAAGATCCCTTCCTTAGAGATAAGGGCGAGGCACAAGAAGATGTACTGGGCCAACCATGAATCTTTTCGAGTAGTTCTTTCAACTGCCACCTAATATCCTCATTGGCAAATGTCAACATCCTATAACGCCGTTGTTGGGTAAGACTGCTCCGTGTGTGAGTTCAATCGAGTATGCTTCAAGATGCTATAGGTTTTCAATCCAAATCAGCTATAGCTAAATGAAACCAAAAGCAAAGCTTGAAAGCTCAATTCCTAGGTTAAAATATTATATCAATCATGAATCAATTCTTCAAATACCCATCATCCTAAGTTGCTAAACCTAGGATGGTCTACAGAATTTGAAACCTATAATTTGAAACCAAAATTTGTTGTACCCCGGTTCGGCCCGGTATGCAACAAGTGTTACTTTGATCCTCAAAGCATTCACAATAGCATAATAGAGTAACATTGTAGCATAATAGAAGAACCCACAAACATATAACCTACAAATTTCTGTATAAACATATGCATATCTTACATACACTTTTCAAACTCTTACGAACTATTATTCAAATAATATATGTTACATTGTAAGTTTTTCTCTTATTCTATTATATGTTTCAAACACATTTTCCTAAGTTATATAGGTTTCCTAGAAGCTCACTATGTACCGATCTTCCCTTTTTCACACATCTAAAGAGGGGCAATAACGTAGAGTGAGCATCAGCAGCTCAGTAAAGTGACTTAATTTTAAAGTAAACGAGTTTGAAAATAACATAATTTAGCATCATTGGACAAAATAAAAAATGAGCATTTGATATACACACGGATAAAAACATCATTTTATGTAAACAGAGCCTTTTAAGTAAAGGTTGAACAGTAAAAGAGAGTTTAGAAACATCCTGTATAGTGCTAATAAACCATCAGGGTCCATACGAAGTTAGAATCCAACTTTTTGTGGGACTTGCACCGTGAGGAAAATACGCTCCTTAGTCAAAGTTTAATACCCAAGTCCGAAGACTAACTGGGCCACCTAGGCGTTTACAAACTCAAAGAGTACCCCCTACAGCATCAAACTAAAACATAAACCCTTTTGCTACTTGACCTATTGCTTAACAAAATTCCTTGTTTCCTAACCTATAAACATCACCTTTTAGCATGTATAGTATATGAATGAAGGGGAGTGTCACTTTCCTAGGGATGACGTCAAAAGAAAGGGCAACAGAATGGTGGCTGAATGAGATTTCAAATGTGAGTATGTGTGAACAAAAGTGCTCCCCAAGCGCAAGGAGACTTTCGTGGATCGTGTTTTACTTGGTGGTATTCCAAGGTCGTTTCTACGGGAAGGAAGTAAACCGAGGGGAAGGTGATTTTGGGAGAAAGAAAGTGTAAAATCTTTGATTGTTGGAAGTTGTTTGGTGAAGTTGTTTTGATGCTAGAAAAATGAGAAACAAATGTTGGCAAATCCAAGAGGTCACTCCAATAGGAATACCGTCTCAACTCGAAACCCTCCTCCAATAGAGCATGAATGAACGATTGATTCGTGGGAAGCTAGGGGTAAGATTGGTGAGTATCTAAGCATAAACCGTGACTAGGCCTATGGAATATCAAAGACTCACCAAGTTATCCACCCTCAACCCAGTCAAACCGAACCATTGAACTCTGAAAGAGAGGAGGAGAATGAGTTGAAATGGTATACCCAAGTGGAGGTTCCTCTTGGTTTTGCCAACTAAGAGATTTAGCTATTCATGCTTAAAATAAAGACAACAATATGATGAGAATACATTATGAAGAAATAAAGACTAGAGCTAAGCATAAACGAAATGCATAAATATAACTTCCGGATAATCACCTCTTACTAAAGATTGGATGAGAAACTACTCACTTTTCATGGCTTTTGTTAAAGCTAGAAAAGTGAGTGATGCTCATCCCTCCAAGTAGAGGAGTTACAAGGTAAAACACTTTACATAAGGAGCCGATCTTCGACAAAGAATGAGTGAATCACGTTCCACCCTTAACGGCTTTGGTAAAGCTCTAGAAAAGTGAAAGAGTTTCACTCCTCTAAGGGAAGAAGGAAGCTCAAGCAATGGAAATAAAAGAAAGCAATAACACAATTAAAGAAAGCAATACTTAAATTAAAAGAAAACAATACTTAAAGAAAGCAATAAGCAATAAGGAAAGCAATAATACTTTTGGAGGGTTTTCCACTACCAAAAGATGAATTTTTACAAGTCCTAAGGAGTGGTATTTATAGGCAACAAGGGAGGGTGAAAGTCTTACTAGTTGGCTTTGAATCTTGTTAGGTGGCCTTGAAAAGTCTTGTTTGGTGGCATGAAAGTCTTGTTAGGTGGCCTTGAATCTTGTTAGGTGGCATGAAAGTCTTGTTAGGTGGCCTTGAATTCTATGATCCCCCTTTGTTTTGAGCTTTGATAATTGACACCCCAGTAGTTTGTAGCTTTAATGCAATTGGCTCCCCAGTAGTTTGTAGCTTTGACGTACAAAACCCTGAAAAGAACAACAATTAATGCATTATCATTTATTCACACACTAACTCTAATTTGATTTATTTTGACTAGTTTACTTTATTCAACTAACACAATTTACCTATTAAATTATGCCTTAATTAGGGTTAATCACACCCTCCAACCTAAACATTACTAGTCCCTAGTAATAAATAACAACATAACAAAATAAAATCACTTTCGTAGATAACACGATTGCATTTAGCATATGCAACAAGCCGTTAAACCCCTAGGTGATCCCTAGTGGACGAGTTTTGTCTCGTGAAGGTTTTCAGTGAAGCTACCTACAAACTCCAATTAAAAGATGTGTGTATGTAAGATCAGAATGAGTTAGCAACAGAATCATTGAGACACACATCCCTTAATTTTGAATTGTTTCCCGAACACTTCTTTGTCATTGGTATGTACTCTATACAAAAATAAACACTTGTTTCATTGGTATTTGGAATTCCCTGTGTAGTAGAAATGATCATTCTAGTAGCAAGAATTGTTATATAACAAATATTCCACTTTATCACCTTCCATGGATAGCTTTGATGTCTAAAACCTCTCTTAGAATGCTCTCAGCAAAAAATTCACTTTGATTATAGTGACTTGTCTCTCAAAGGGCATGTGATCAGAGGATGGTCAATCGAAGAATCACATGCACAGTTAGAAAGGGAGTGAAAGTCTTAAGAAAGTAGACTAATCATGTTCTTGGCATAATCTCATGGAAGAATATCAATGCAATTAAAGAAATACTATTTAACATACCCCAGTTTTCAGTCGATAACACACAGATACATCAAACTTGAGATCAATTAGGACTTGTATAGGTTGTAATGTGGCCAGAGGTCAGTGGCTAACAAAATGACGTCAATGGTATTCAAAAGCTATCCCCTTTTTAATGTAGTGTAGCACACCTCTTTCTTACATTTCGATCTTTTGCCTAGAAATGGTATTTCTTTCTTTCATTTTTTCTCATTTTTCACTTTCTTGGCAATTCCCTGTTTTTTTTTTCACCAATTCTTCATTAAACAGTAGCCACCATCTTCTTTTCTGTTTTTCTTGCCTTTCTATGTTATACCAATTTTTAAAAGGGTGCAAAAAATGGATAGCAAAGTAAGTTAAGTGTATTTTTTTTTATGGCTCGGTTATCATATGGGTTTTTTTCGAAAAGAAATCCTCATTCATTGAAGGCCTAAACAT
The DNA here is from genome assembly GCA_963454935.2 of Ilex paraguariensis. Classification (NCBI taxonomy): domain Eukaryota; kingdom Viridiplantae; phylum Streptophyta; class Magnoliopsida; order Aquifoliales; family Aquifoliaceae; genus Ilex; species Ilex paraguariensis. The sequence goes on from CAUOFW020005824.1 coordinate 17,685, forward strand.
GGCTAACTAGGGATATAATTTCATAGAAGCAATGGCTAAGGCTCAAAATCAACTCAAAGATGGCCTAAAATCCTTTCTCAAGTATGTGCCTATGTATGTGTCGCATGCAAAGGTTCCCTATGGGATATGTCAATAGATTACTTTAGTTACATTTAATCAAAGCAAGTTTAATGAGATTATTCAACAATTGAAAGTGAAAGAGCTTACTTGAGTAAATGTTGATTGTCTCTCAGAAAGCATCGTAAGGCTCAAAACTTACCATGGTATTCTTCATTATCTCCACTGGTTATGTCAGGTTATCAAAGAATGTCAATTATATTATAATTCTATTTTCGAGTCTGGTCATTCTGTACTTAAGATTAACAAATACCAATGAACATTTGACATTTAAGCATAGAGAAAATACCATTTTTCAAGGAAATACGGCTTTTTTTTTTCACTCGAATAAAAATCAAAGTTATTTACATACACATTTATCTATGAAAATTGAAAAAAAACTAAATGCACACATTGAACTTAGAAAACTATGACGTCTCAAGATAAGTCCCTACCTACGCTACAGGTTGGCATTTTAGGACAATCCTTACTCGGCCCACATCTTTATTTCAACAAAAAGACTTTGTACATAAACAAATATTTACACAAAAAAAAAAAATTCGAACCATTAACCTTCATCCCCAAAACACATTTTTCACACCTTTGTCATTATTAGTCAAAATTTAATCCGAGTCATTGCTTGTGTCTATGTCATTATTAGTGACCCTTCCCACTTCTTGTCGCACATAACGTGTAAGTCCCGGACTGGTATAAGATGGCGTGTCAGGAAAATCCTTACTCTGCCCATAGACTATCCAGTTTAATTGATCAGTTGCACGACCCAAAATTGGTTCAGAACACTGATTGTATTTTTTCATGTGAAAACACCTGCCACATTGTTTACAAGCACCCAACCATTTGGCACGACGACATTTAGCAAAAGTACTTCTGCCACACAATGGTTTTGCTTGTGCTTCTCGGATTTCAATTTTTCTAACTACTCTTGCTTTTCTCATGATCACAGCATTCACATCAGATAGTTCTTTAACGTTTGCCAGTCACAAAGACGATTAAGCTGCATTTGATGTGATCATGAAATATAAGCAAAAATGTTGTAAAAATACGCAATCCAAAATAATTTTTTTTTTTTTTTAAATACGAAACTATAACAAACTGGAATCGTAGATCACACCCCCAACCTAAACCGAACATTGTCCCCAATGTTTCGAATTTACCAGTGTGTAGAGTCTGGAGATCAAGTTGTAGAGTAGAGATCTGTTCAACTGTCGAAACCTACAAAGAAAATACACAAATTAATCTTCTCTACGCAGATCTAGGTTTTCACTAGGATGAAAACCCTTGATTTTAAATACAGACAGAAAAAGAAGAGTCATGTACAAATAGAGTAAACAAATGCCGAGCATGAGACAAACTACTGGGTCTTCGAGGAATATGGTCATGGAATTGTTGGGAGTTGGGTCGTGTTATAGAGAATAGCACAACAGAAATAAGAAGAAAAAGAAAACGAAGAAAAAGGGAAAAGCGATGGGTGTAAAGATCTGTTTAGCTGCAGAAACCAACAAATAAAATACAACAATTAACCAACTCGAGGGAGATTTGGGTTAGGCAGGAAAACCAACACCCTAAGTGTGAGCAGAAAAAGAGCACCCATGAACAAATACAAACATATAAGACAAATTATTAAACAAAGGACTGGGTCATCGGCGTATATGGTCATGGATTTGCAGGGGTGGTTTGTTTTTACAGAGAATAGAGAGAACGACGAAGAAGAAGAAGAAGAAGAAAAGAGGAAGAAAGAAGAAAAAAGAAGGGAAGAAGAAGGGGAGACCAATCACCGGTAGATGGGAGAAAAAATAAATTTTTGAAAACCTTATAAAGGCATCCCATTTTTTAATTTTTGTTTTTTATTTTTTATTTTTTTTTAGTGTCAACAGGCACATATCCGCTCGGAATATTCTTTTTTTTTTTTTTTTAGTGTTGGCAAGCGCGAGTGTCGGCAGACGCGAATATCCGCATGGAATATTCCCACAAACATTGGTGTAAGATGCAAATAGTGCAACCTCACCCCCCAACTTGATTCATGCATTGTCCTTAATGAAACAAAAAAAGTATGATATTCAATGACGGACAGTAAAAAGATTAGTAGGGTTAGAGAACACTTCGCACTTGAGCTTTGACAAAAACACCAATATCTGCGACAAAGAAGAACAAAACTATACGACAAAAGAACATAATTAACATGGAATAAAAATAAAGTAAGTAAATAAAAGCATGTACATTGAAAAACAGAAAAAAAAATTAATTATTCCTCCACAACTTCCGGGTATACCGGATCCATCAAATTCTCCTCCACCACTTGTTCTTCAAAGCCCCCAAAAAATGGCTTAAGTCTTTGGTCATTGACATTGAATGTCTGGCCATTTCGGGGTTTTGCACATCCACAGCTCCGTTGGGGTAGGCCACCTTGACAAAATAGGGGTCATCCCAATGGGATCGGAGTTTGCCTTGAAAAGTGGAGAGGCGAGAATTGTATAAGAGTACTTTTTGCCTGGGCTCAAATGATTTCCTCACAATGGAGTTATCATGAAAGATTTTGGCCCTTTCTTTTGAGATTTTGAAGCTCTCATACGCATCTCGTCGAATCTCTTCCAACTCATTCAGCTCTAACTTCCTACGATCACCGGCCATTCTCAAATTAAAATTTAAAGTCTTAATGGCCCAATAGGCCTTGTGTTCCATTTCGACTGGCAGGTGGCAAGCCTTTCCATAGACAAGCCGGTAGGGAGACATGCCCAAAATAGTTTTAAAGGCAGTGCAGTATGCCCAGAGGACATCGGTTAATCTATCGAATCAATCCTTCCTGTTTGGGTTAACCGTTTTTTTTAGAATATTCTTGATCTCCCTATTGGCTAGCTCGACTTGGCCATTTGTTTGTGGGTGATAGGTAGTGGATACTTTGTGAGTGACGTCATATTTGAACATTAGAGATGCAAATGGTCTATTACAGAAATGTGATCCACCATCACTTATTATTGAACGAGGCATCTCAAACCTCGAAAAGATGTTTTCCTTGAAAACTTGACTACGACCTGGTGGTCATTAGTCTTGGTCGGGATAGCCTCCACCTATTTGAACACATAGTCCACTGCTATGAGGATGTACAAATAACCAAATGACATAGGGAAAGGACCCATTAATTCGATGCCCCAACAGTCGAATATTTCTATAACAACTATTGGTGAAAGGGGCATCATGTTTCTTTGGGTCACACTACCCAACCGTTGGCATTTGTCGCATCCCTTACAAAATGAAACACAATCTTTGATAAGAGAGGGTCAGTAAAAACCTGATTGAAGAATTTTGGCCGAAGTCTTTTTCGCTGAGAAATGTCCACCGCAAGCTTGTGAATGGCAAAATGCAAGGACATCCCGCTGTTCATTTTTAGGTACGCATCTCCTCATGATTTGGTCGGGGCAGTACTTGAACAAATACGGGTTGTCGAAGTAGAAGTACTTCACATCTGCCATAAATCGTCTTCGATCTTTTGGGCTCCATTGCGGTGGTATCTGTCCTGTTGCAAGATAGTTGCATATATCAACATACCAAGGACAAACAGAATGAATTGATAGCAAATGCTCATCAGGGAAAAAGTCAGGGATATGAATGTGTTCATCAGCCTCTTGCACCACAAGTCGGGATAAATGATCCGCCACCACGTTCTCAACTCCTTTCTTATCCTTGATCGTCAAGTCGAATTCTTGTAGGAGAAGTGTCCACCTAATGAGTCTCGATTTTGAATCCTACTTAGACAACAGATACTTTAAAGCAAAGTGATCAGTAAAGACAACAATAGGCAAACCAATGATGTAAGCACAGAATTTATCTAAGGCAAACACTACTGCTAGCAATTCTTTCTCAGTGGTAGTGTAATTGATCTGAGCCTCATTGAGTGTTTTGCTAGCATAGTGTATCACATATGATCTATTTTCCTCCCTCTGACTGAGCACTACGCCGACCGCGTAATCACTCGTGTCGCACATGAGCTCAAAAGGTAGATCTCAATTGGGTGGTCGCATAATCGGAGGTGTGACTAGCATGCTTTTAAGTTTTTTAAAGGATGCCTCACAATAATCCGACCACTCAAATGGGACCTCCTTAGACAGCAGGTTGGTCAAGGGTCGGGCCAATGCACTGAAATTCTTTATGAATCGACGATAAAAACCTGCATGACCCAAAAATGACCGGATGCCTTTAATGGCTCTTGGCGTGGGGGAGGTTGGAGATGGCCTCCACCTTGGATTTATCAACTTCAATACCCCTTGCCGAAACTATATGGCCAAGCATAATTCCTTCTGTCACCATAAAGTAACACTTTCCTCAATTTAAGACTAGATTCTTCTCCTCACATCTTGTTAGAACTTTCTCCAAGTTTGCCAAACATCCCTCGAATGAATCCCCAAACACCGAAAAGTCGTCCATAAAGACCTCCATTATCTTTTCCACCATGTCATTGAAAATTTCCATCATACAACGTTGAAAAGTCCCCGGAGCATTGCACAGTCCAAATGGCATGCAGCGGTAAGCAAAGGTACCATAAGGGCACGTGAAAGTGGTCTTCTCTTGATCTTCCAAAGCAATCTCAATCTGATTGTTGCTAGAGTATCCATCTAAAAAATAGTAGAATAGATGCCCCGCTACCTGTTCTAGAACTTGATCGAGGAACGGCAATGGGAAGTGGTCTTTTCTTGTGCAAGCGTTCAGCTTGCGGTAATCAATGCACACCCTCCATTCGGTGATTACTCTTGTAGGTATAATCTCATTCTCAACCACCGTAACTCCGGATTTCTTAGGTACTACTTGCGTGGGGCTAACCTACTTACTATCGGTAATTGGAAACATAATCCCCACATCAAGTAGTTTCAGAACCTCATCCCTTACCACCTCCTTCATGATGGGATTCAACCGCCTTTGTGGTTGTCGGGAAGGTTTGGAATCTTCCTCAAGATATATGCGGTGGGTGCAAATAAGAGGGCTTATCCCCTTGATATTTGCAATGGTCCACCCAATTGCTCCTTTATGTTTTCTCAACACCTCCAAGAGTTCTTTTTCTTGTTCCATGCTCAATGTAGAGCTAATGACCATCGAAAATGTTTCACCTTCCCCAAGATAGGCGTACTTCAAATGGGTGGGCAAGGGCTTCAACTCCAAGTTGGGCTTTTGTTCATTTGACGAAAAAAATTTCTTGTCTCGATGGGGTAACTCTTCAAATGTAGGGATCCACCTTTCCATTTCTTTCAAATCTTCTACCTCTTCTTGCTCATCATAATTCTCAAGATCCACAATTACTTCTTCCTTGAATTTCAATATCCCCTCCAGCTCCAAGTGCTCCTCAACCAAACTGTCGATCCTATTGACCTCACTTACTTCCTCATCATCACCCGGTTGCTTTGCCAAGTTGAATACATTGTGCTCCATTGTCATATTCCCAAATGCCAACTTCATTAGACCGTTCCTGCAATTTATCATGGCATTAGATGTAGCAAGGAAGGGTTTTCCAAGTATTACAGGAATTTGGGAGCTAAGGTTTGCAACAGGGTGTGTATCAAGCACAATGAAATCGACAGGGAAGTAAAATTTATCAATTTGAACTAAGACATCCTCAACTACTCTCTTTGGTGTATGGATACTACGATTCGCCAATTGAAGTGTGATTGAGGTGGGCTTCAACTCCTCAAGCTGCAGCTGTTGGTACACCGAGTAGGGGAAAAGATTCACAGTTGCCCCCAAATTGAGGAGTGCTTGCTCCACTCGATAATTTCCAATGGTGACGGCTATGGCTGGACAACCGAGGTCTTTGAATTTGGGAGGAGTATTGGTCCTCAATATTGAGCTCACTTGCTCGGTGAGGAATGTTTTCTTGTGGACATTCAGTTTTCTCTTCACTGTGCATAAGTCCTTCAAAATCTTAGCACATGATGGAATTTGCTTGATGGCGTCGAGGAGTGGAATGTTAATCTTCACCTGCTTAAACATTTCCAAAATATCAGCATAATTAGCCACCTTGACAGGTGGCTTCAAAAGACTTGGGAAAGGGGCAAGCGTGGGAGGAATAAACACACAATCATCAATTAATTTTCCTTTCTAAACAACCTCTCTTTCTTTCTCTTCATGCACCTCACTCTTGTCGGCATCACCCAAGAGATCTTTTTCTTTTGGCAATGTGGTCTTGGGTGAGACCGTTGGCAAAATTTTAGCAATTTTTGAAAACAAGTCTTCCCGGTCTCTCAAATCATAAATCCCTCCCCCTTGAGTTTGGCTACTCTTTTGAGGAGAAGACCTTGGTACATTAGTGGGATCTGTAATGTCTCATGATTGTGCATTTTGTGCCAATGTATCAAAGTAATCTAAGGCCTCATTAGGGTCTTTGTTCAAAAACTCCCCATTACACATCATATTAATGAACTGTCGATGGCCCGGTGTGATTCCTTCATAAAAGAAACTCACCATTTGCCATGGTTCAAAGCCATGATGTGGAAGAGATTGTAGCAATTCCTTGTACCTCTCCCAACATTGATAGAATTGCTCATTGGGCTTTTCCGAAAAGTTTTGAATTTGCTTTTTTAGGGCGGTGGTTTTATGCACCGGAAAGAATTTGTTCAAAAACTCAGAAAACGTTTCGCTCCATGATATGATGGTTCGAGGCCTTAAGGAAATAAGCCACATTTTTGCCTTGTCTTTTAGGGAAAAGGGAAACAATTTCATTCTAGCTATCTCTTTCATCCCATGATTGGGAAGGAAGGTTGCAACTATTTCCTCAAAATCCCTTATGTGTGAATAGGGGCTCTGAGTTTCAAGTCTTTTGAACGTGGAAATTAGTTGCAGCATCTCTAGCTTAACTATGAAAAGATGAGCTTGAACTGGAAGGAGGATGCATGATGGTGTGGTGCTTCGTGTTGGTTGTAGGAAATCCCTCATTGACCTCACTGGGGGATCCATTTGAAAATTATTCCCCTCATTCACGGGAGGAGGAAAATTCATTCTCGGATTGGGTATTTGGGGTTCTTGTGGTCCCCCACCCCTTTGGACATTTGGATTTGCACCTATATTGTCAAAATTTTCACCCGCATCCTCGGGTTGTTCTTGGTCAATATTCATGGTAGGGGCCAAGTTTTGTCTAACAAGTCACTTTCGGTCGTTCCGTCTCCACATAAAATAAAATATATACAAACAAAATTATACACAAACAAGATTATGTACACGGAACAACGTACCTCCACCCATGATGAAGATCATGGGACTTACCTGCGTCGTTTGAAAATCACCTTCTTGGTTTGACACTTGCCTTCCCCGGCAACGGCGCCAAAAATGCTTGACAAAATTCCTTGTTATTTCCTAACCTATAAACATCACCTTTTAGCATGTATAGTATATGAATGAAGGAGAGTGTCACTCTCCTAGGGATGATGTCAAAAGAAAGGGCAACAGAATGGTGGATGAATGAGATTTCAAATGTGAGTATGTGTGAACAAAAGTGCTCCCCAAGCCCAAGGAGACTTTCGCGGATTGTGTTTTACTTGGTGGTATTCCAAGGTCGTTTCTACGGGGAAGGAAGTAAACCGAGGGGAAGGTGATTTTAGGAGAAAGAAAGTGTAAAATCTTTGATTGTTGGAAGTTGTTTTGTGAAGTTATTTTGATGCTAGTAAAATGAGAAACAAATGTTGGCAAATCCAAGAGGTCACTCCAATAGGAATACCGTCTCAAATCAAAACCCTCCTCCAATAGAGCATGAATGAAAGATTGATTCGTGGGAAGCTAGGGGTAAGATTGGTGAGTATCTAAGCATAAACCGTGACTAGGCCTACGGAATATCAAAGACTCACCAAATTATCCACCCTCAACCCAGTCAAACCGAACCATTGAACTCTGACAGAGGGGAGGAGAATGAGTTGAAATGGTATACCCAAGTGGAGGTTCCTCTTGGTTTTGCCAACTAAGAGATTTAGTTATTCATGCTTAAAATAAAGACAACAATATGATGAGAAGACAATATGAAGAAATAAAGACTAGAGCTAAGCATAAACGAAATGCATAAATATAACTTCCGGATAATCACCTCTTACTAAAGAAAACAATACTTAAAGAAAGCAATAAGCAATAAGGAAAGCAATAATACTTATAGAGGATTTTTCACTACCAAAAGATGAATGCTTTACAAGTCCTAAGGGGTGGTATTTATAGGCAACAAAGGAGTATGAAAGTCTTATTAGGTGGCTTTGAATCTTGTTATGTGGCCTTGAAAAGTCTTGTTTAGTGGCATGAAAGTCTTGTTAGGTGGCCTTGAATCTTATTAGGTGGCATGAAAGTCTTTTTAGGTGGCCTTGAATTTTTTGATCCCCCTTTGTTTTGAGCTTTGATAATTGGCACCCCAGTATTTTGTAGCTTTAATGCAATTGGCTCTCCAGTAGTTTGTAGCTTTGACGTACAAATCCTGAAAAAAATAACAATTAATACATTATTCTTTATTCACACACTAACTCTAATTTGATTTATTTTGACTAGTTTACTTTATTCAACTAACACAATTTACCTATTAAATTATGTCTTAATTAGGGTTAATCACCTATGTGCACATACGTTTAGTTTAAAATGATTCTGGAATCTCATTTCATACAGTCAAATCAATCGTTTTGAACGGTTGTGTGTTACCGCACTCAAAACCCTAATCCGAATCCGTAATTTCAACCCAATCATATAATTTCAAAACATGCTAAAAATCATAAATAATGTAAGTAATAATTTAGAAACAAATTTGAAATGCATCGCCTACTCCAAAATTGAGAAACTCTAACAATCTTAGTATTTTGATCTAAAATAGCCAAAAATGAAATGATGTTATTTTTTCAATAAAATTTCATACACATACTCAATTAAGCTACCTAAGAATGAATATAAAATTTATTTGGTAAAAAACCCACAAAAACTGGGTCAAATTGGCACCTAAGGGAAAAACAAACATTCCACATATTGATCTGAGTATCGGATTGACCTCAAATTTTATCGGGACCTCTACATGGATGTTATGGAACTTTTGGCACCAACCAGAGGTCCATCGGATACCATACACTCCCCTAACGTGCCACTGGGGTCCAATGGTGTCCATCCCCCACTTCAGCTTCTTCCTTTGGCCATTTTGACCAAAATCCTAGGTTCTCCATTTCTGCTCCAACCACCCCACTTCTCGCCTCTGTTTCTCACTCCAAAATACACCATTTGCTCTATTTTCAAAACCTAAACACTCACCACATGACCCTCTTTATATCCCCATAGGTTTCAAGCTTTGAATTAAGCTTAAACCTCTCCAAAAACTAGGTCAAAGGCCAAGAAAAATAAAGTTTTTAACACATGGCCAGACTTGCAACTTCCATTTTCACACGACAAATGACTTCTAAACCCAATTTAAATGGTGGAAATGGATTCCTTAGGTCCATTTTAGGCTAAGGTAGTACCCTTTACCTATCAAAACACAAAATTTAACAAGTTTTAATTTCAAGAACTTAAACCCTAGCTTTAAACTTTCTTCAAACCACGACAACCGCCCACAATAACCACTCCAAACACCACCAAACTTCATCTTCAACCCCCGTAAACAAATCCAAAACCCCAAACTAAGCTAAAACCAAACCAAACTTCAAACCCATTTTAACACCCACGTAAACTTGAAAACTTTAAATGAAAATTCTTGCTCAAACAGTAATCAAAACGAGTTCGATGCATCATAAATGGAACCCTTACACCTTATTTAGTATAGAAACTTACTCCTTGTTGCTCAAATTCAAATCAACAGAGGTTTGTTTCTTCAAGCTCAAAGTTTCTCTCTCTACATTCTCTCTTCTCTTTCTCTCTCTTCCTACTATTTCTATCCACTCTAGGTTAAGGATGAAGACCTCAAGTCACTCCTCAACACTTATGGAGGCTTGGAGAAGGACGGGAAAATCCCTGTTGCTGCCAAGTAGTAGCTTGGGTCTTGTTGCCATGCAATGGCAGTTTGGTAATTACCCAAAATATGAAATTTAAATTTATATAAAAAAAACACACACACACACATATTAAAATCAAATATACATTCAACATGCCCTAGGAAATTATTCATTTCATTTTTGAGATCCTACCTAGCCTTTTCTCTTTACTAGTCACCATTCTACACCTGAGAGACATCCTCACCATCTCTAGAACACCTGCACACCACTTTAGAGTCATTAATTCACAATTTGGATTCCTAATATCTGAACCCCTAACTACACACAACCAAGCCCCAATTTGTTTTCTGGTATCCAAACACCTGGTTATTACAATCTACCCACCTTAAAAGAAATTTAATTCTTGAAATTTAACTCTTATACCATACTCAATGCATAAGTGCATATACCAATATTAAAATATCTATTCAAAATTTATACTTGGCTCAACCTTCTAACTTATGCTCATTAGTTGTCATCCTAAATACACATCCTTTTACCACGATCACTTGCTTTCCACTCGAACGTTCCACCACGCTACTACTACGCAGCTCTAGGAACATACTAATTGTATTGGTGTGACCTTAATCACAATAGCTCGTGTATAAATCATCCTTGAAATTAATCTCTATATCTATATTGGATCTCACTTGAATCTCCCCATAAATCCTCCTGACGAAAATTTTGGTTTCAAACCCCAGTTCGAACAAGAGGAGTACGTAATGCTAATGTGTCTTGAATGATCCACATCTTAGGGATAGGCATTGATGAGCACATTGAACTAGATAAATTACCACGGGTAAAATCTTTAATATGATAAATTTTATATCAATCACAAATCAATTCTTCCAATAACCACAGGTCGTCATCCTAAGTAGCTAAACTTAAGACAGTTTATAGAATCTCAAAACCTATGCTCTGATACCAAACTTTGTCACACCCTGGATCATTCCGATATGTGACAGGTGTTACTTTGATCCTCGAAATGATCATAATAACTTAACAGAGTAACAATGTAGCATAGTAGAAAAACCCACAAACATATAACCTACAAATTTCTGTAGAAAGATACTCATATCTTACATACACTTTTCAAACTCTAATAAACTATTATTCATATAATACATGTTACACTGTAAGTTTTCCTCTTATTCTATTACATGCTTCAAACATATTTCCCTAAGTTATATAGGTTTCTTGGCAGTTCACTATGTTCCTACCTTCCCGCTTTCACACATCTGAAAAGGTAAATAATGTAGGGTGAGCATCAACAACTCAGTAAAGTAACTCAATTTTCAAGCAAATGAGTTTCAAAATAACATAATTTAGCATCATTGGGCAAAATAAAAACAAGCATTTGATAAACATATATGGATAAAAATATCATTTCATGTAAACAAAGTCATTTAAGTAAAAGTTGAATAGTAAAAGAGAGTTTAGCAATATCATGTACGATGTTAAATTGGTGGAAAGCTACCTAATAGATCATTCAGGGTCCATACGAAGTTACGATCCAACCTTTTGAGGGACTTTCACCCTGAGGAAGATACCCTCCCTAGTCAATGTTCAGTACCCAAGTCCGAAGACCAACTAGGCCACTCAGGCATTTAATAACTCAATGAGTATTCCCAACGGCCTCAAACTGGAACATAAACCCTTTGTCACTCGACCTGTGTGTACTTATGTTTAGTTTAAAAGGATTCTAGTATTTTATTTCATACAATCAAACCAATAATTTTGACAGGTTGTGCGTTACCATACTCAAAACACTAATCCGAATCCGCAATTTCACGAACTCAAACCCTAACTTTAAACTTCTTCTTCTTCAAACCACCACCATGGAAAATCCAAAACACCACCAAACTTCATCTACAACCCCTATAAACAAATCCAAACCCCAAAATAAGCTAAAACCAAACCAAACTTCAAACCCATTTCAATACCCATGTAAACCCGAAAACTTTAAATTGAAAATTCTTGCTCCAACAATAATCAAAACGAGTTCTAAGCATCATAAATAGAATCATGTCACCCTATTTAGTATAAAAAGTGTTGCTCGAATTCAAATCTATAGAGATTTGAATCTTGAAGATCAAAGTTTCTCTCTACCTTCTTTTTTCTTTTTCTCTCTCTTCCTACGATTTTTATCCACTCTAGGCTAAGGATGAAGACCTCAAGATTAGAGGTGTTAATTTTATCTATTAACACAAACCTGACCCGACACAAAACTCAAAAATAACATAATTAGTTGACACAAGTAATAAACAAGTCAAATTAAGGTTCGACATGAATAACACGATTAACGGGTACTGTAGATAGAAAATAAGTATTTAACGAGCATTGTAGACAGAAAATAAGCCTCCAATAGAAGATAAATATTTAACAAGTATTGTATTTAATATATATATATATATATATTTAAAATCAAAAATACATTAAAACATGCCTAGGAAATTATTCATTTGATTTTTGAGGTGCTAACTGGCCTCCAATTCCATCCTCGAACCTCATTCATGCACCTCTAACTCTTAGGAACACATTAACTCTAATTCATCTGATTGTGCTTCTCGAACAATTTTCTCTTTACCAGTCACCTTCATACACCTAACAGACATCTTCACCATCTCTAGAACATCTACACACCACTTTAGAGTCATCGGCTTCCCAATATCTAGACCCCTAACAACACACAACCAAGCCCTAATTTGTTTTTTGGTCTCCAAACACCAAGTTATTGCATTTGGTACATCAACAATGTGTTGTAGAAAAAAAATTAATTAGTACACAGGAAAAAAATTAATTAGTTGTTATTGTTCACAATCACAAGCAGTATATAATGATTTTTTATAGAGTGATAAAGATAGACATTGAGGAATGCTTCAATTACCTAAAAGAAGCAATCTATTAGAAAATAAACTTAATGCGATGTCAAACAAAATATGTGCAAGATCCGTTACTAATTCTCAACTTCAATACTAAAGCAAAGCGCATCAACAAGTATCGAGAGAGGTAAAGGGGAGAACTTAAGCTAGATGATATCCTCTTATCAATATAATTCATATATATAACATAGCTAATACGTAAAGAGAAAATTTAAGCTAAAGGCTACTCGGTTATTAGTATAATTGACCATTTAACATAAATGTTCATGTCCCTCAGATATATTTACATGCCTCCTACCCAATCATGCGTATACACAAGCAACCATGAAGAGCCACTCTACCAACCAATCATATATTCAAAAGTTGTACATCACACAATTGGTCCATACATAGTCACAAACCAAGCATCCATCCAAGAAAGCAAGCCTCCCACACAATATTGAGAAGAATAAGAGAATGAGGGAAGAGGATGGTCAAATTAAAAAAAGGCAAGGAACATTGCTAAACAAGAATGTGAAGAATTCAAAACTTCCCCAAGGAGTACCCAGTTGCAGATAACCCAATAGTATTAGTGTCACAAGAAGTATTTAACATTGTTCCATGAGACATCCTTGATGAAATAAATAATACAACCAAGAAATAACAACCAAGGATTAAACGCCTCTATGAATAATTCATATGTCGCCATTCGCAATTGTAGGTTTTCTTGTTCCACGTAACTAGATATAGACCATAGAAAGTGGTCTCACTTAGGATGGAACACCGATAATGCACATTTTCTTTATTTTCTAAGATCATTATCCATGGAAATTCTAAATCGACGGGACAAAAATCTTTTAGCACTTGAAAAGGAAATTTGTATCATTCAATTCAAGTGTTCATGGAACCCTGAGCTTTATTTTTTATTTTTATTTTCAAAGTAAATCAATCTCATGTATTTGTAGCGGGCAGGTTGCACCCTCAGCATGCAGGCAGCATTCATCTCCACAATAACACTAACCCTGAAAATCAAAATTTTAGTAAACATTGATGTTCGCTCCATAATCCAAGTTTGACACATGCTCAATAAAAGATATAATTTGGAAATTTTTTATATGTGAGTTGTATTCCAAGGACATGACCTTAAAAACACATGTAGATGTCTTTGGTAAATTAAAAAAAGAAAGGGTATTCACAACAATGGGAGAAAGGTTTAGGCTGGTAAAAAACTTGAATAGTAATACATGTCACACATGCAATATGAGAAAATGAAATATGGCATAGGTTGGTAAAAATATTAAAAATAATAGAGCTATTGATATGCAAACCATCAACCAATACTCTCATATATCCAAAAAAAAAAAAAAGTACAGTGGGAGTCAAAAGCATTGGCTAACAAGAACTACCAATACGTTTAAGCTTCAAATTATCAAAATTGAAACAAAATGAAAAATCACAATCACAAGTTTTATATTGATTTATAATTCCCATCCAATTACAAATTGGCATTTTAAGTTGGCCCCTCACCAAGGAATCAAGAAAGAAATGTGTGGCAAATGTATAGTTATTTAGTATCCATTGTACGATTGTAAACAAAGCAAGCTGCTCTATCGTATACCTCTATTGTATTTCCATTACACTTGGGACACCAAAAATGGATGTGGGCATATTTTCAGACTATGTGTCCATACAATTTACCATTAGAGTTTTGCACACACTTCAAGTTGATTTATGTAACGCCCCAAAAACCACCCTGGAAGGCATTACCTTTTAAAACCATTCATATCATGAGAACAGCTAATAAAATTCATAAATAACGGGGGGTCCTTAATTTAATAACATTCAGGCAGAGTCTCCTTTGTTCGGAGAACTCTACCCAAAACACAACATGTGCAATTATACTACATTGACCATACTAGGTCCATTTATCCATAAAATATTTACAACATTATTCAAAAGAATAAGCCCAAACCAGGGCTACTACATCAAAAGAATTACATTTGAACTTAGCAGCGGAATAAACAAAATACTAGACTTTACATGATTGAACATAATCGTTCCTAGTCTATCACAAAAATAAACGACATCTCTAGATGTCCCACTCGAGATCCAAGTACCCCTCTAATGAAGCTTCTCCATGGCTCGGCTCGTTAGCACCGAGCTCCTCCTCTAGCCCATAATCTGTAAAATGTTTAACTGTAGGGGTGAGCACGAAGCTCTGTAGAAAAATCCTCTCAAACTTGAACAAGGTTTAGAAAATAAATAAAAATCGGTCGATCTCATTTCGTAAATAACATATATCAATTTTTAAGAAAAAAACAGGACATTTTAAATAGATCCCCAGTTTAAACCGTAATAATAATCAAGTGAAAGGATAAAGTAAATTTCACAACAATATACCATTTTCAAATTTAAGCCATTTAGGAAGGGCGCCTTCCGGTGCATTATCCCATACCAATGCACTCGCAAGACAATCCAACCCATCATCCCATGTATTTTAGTTCATCCCCTTATCCAGTATGTTGATTGCTTCTCATGAATCTACTCAACGATTATACCTAGTCCACCAATCACAATCACAAGCACTTTAGAAAAGGGCGTCTACCATCCCAACGGCAATGACGTGTCCCTTCCCAAAAAAAATATAGCATCCCTTGTTCAAACTCTAGTGAACGATAGTAGTCGCATTACCAAATAACAACCCACTACAAGTGTTAGAAAATCATCTCACCCCCACTGGGATAGATTAACCTCTGACACTCTACGGCATCTCTCGATGGCAATCCAAGTCCATCACAACAACCATACAAATGAGGAAACCAAAATATTCTCAATTCACTAACAATTCCAAATAAATACAAAATCCACAATTTCTCATTTTACAAGTATATCTCAAAAATCTCCAAATTTATCATGTAACAATTCCAATAACCAATTAAGGAAAAATACAAGAGATCACTACAACATCATTTATTACTCAACACAAAGCACTAAAATTTTAGAAATCAAGAACAAATGAATATTGAGAGAAAAATCCACCTCTCATGAGAACAAGGATTTTCAAAACAAGAAATAGAGATTTCATGGCAATCCAACCATAGCCTTGTTTTAAACATGATAATATTTACAAGAATATCAAATATCAAATATTTACTAACACATATCTAAGATTTAGAGTCAAAAAAAAAAATATATATATATATATATATATATAACCCTAGCCTCAATGAACAAGAGTGAGAGAAACCCCTACCTAGAATCAAAAATTCCAAGTGAAAGCTCAAGCCCTATAGACCTCCTTTCTCCTTTCCTTCCTTTCCTTTACCTTCTCCTAGGGTTCCAAGAGGTGTGGAATGAGAGTGGAGTGAAAGAAATGAGGGTAAAGGAGCTGAAATCAGTGTTTTAAACACAGTCAACCCCGAAAAATACTATTCACAGTCTGTTTTTATTTTCTCTAAAATTATGATTTTACCACTAAGAATCTCCAATTTGATCCATATAACTAACCTAAGGTTTTTCGACGTTCCGGATTCATTTTTAATGTTATTTTAACCTAAAAATATTTATTTTTATGATTTATTTCAAAACTAAAATAAATTTACACTCGAAATATTAAAATTATTATTTTATTCTTCACTAGTATTTATTCTTACAGTTTCAATATATATAGTTTATTCTTACATCATTACATATATAAGAATCACTAAACAAGTATATTACTATATTAAGATAAACATGTGGGCGTTTACACCTTCATATTCTAAGAAGAAAGTACAACACTTTACTATCCAAGGAACACCACAGTACAGATTTTTGATCAACTTTGAAAAATAAACTGATTTGACTCAGGTATTTCTAGTATGTGTGACCTATATGGTTGGAAAGATATACTAGTTAGGGTTCTAACAAAATAACAGTGCACAATTTGGACTCTCCAACAAAGAGTTATGATCAAATTGGTGAAAGGTAGTCTGTCAGACTATTTGTTTCTTCTATACTTGTCTAACTCGAGTTTGGGTGTCTTTTGTCACATTCTATCTCATACTCATCTCCAATATAGATAGTATGGCTTGCATAAAGATCATGTCCAGCATCATTCATTAACCAAAACTAAATTATCATCCATCTCCTAGAATCATTTATAACAACATGATGTAGAACTAGTATATCCATCAACATTTTTCTTCAATTCCTCTAAGTTAGCTAATTGATGAGAATGCAAAATGTCATATTTTTTTCTCTTTTAATATTTAGCCTTTTATACTTATTTGGAGTCTAAATATACTTATTATTCTTATATTTTGATTTAGGATGTAAATGAAGATGTTACATGTAAAATGAAACTAATTGGACGATTGTTGATAGTTTAGACATGTGAGGGTTTACAATTTGTAACAACTTTAATCCAACGTAAGATATCACATACCCAAAACAAATGAACCAGGGAGTTTCTAAGGTCCATAGAATATGGAAGCCAAAAACCAAAAACTTATGAAGGGAAAAGAAAATCTAGGAAATAATGACCTCTTTAATACCACAAATATTTAATGAACAAAAAATAAATCCTAGAAATAGTAATCAATGAGGGCATCTTGATCAATTCAAACTAGCTACACAATTATTCTTATCCCCTAGAGTTCTAGAACAATAGTCGGGGAGCATCTTTTACCCCCCAAAAGAAATAATAACATGAATTCAAAAAAGGACTATTTTCCCCACATAACACCTCCAAAAAACAAAAGGTAATAGAATTTTGAAAAGCCAAAACACAATAGAATCATAGAAAAATTTCACACCTCAACCTATATATACCTATATATATGGTCCCAAGAGCAATACACCTCCAAATCCAATATGAAAACCCTAAAAAAAACAAAAAACATCACAAACATCTTAATAACCCCTTCCCTTCCAATCCAAGATCTTGCCCTCTCATTCAGGGAACTTTATTCATCAATTCCCAAGAACTACCTTCACACCATATTTGAAGTATTGGTATGGATTTTCAGTTAAGATGGAGATCAAAGAATGGAGGGTTCCTCTCAATTTATCAGCAATCTCAACCTGCCAAACCCATATGGTCTACCATCCCTAGACAAGCTTTTGTATGTATAGCATTAACTGAAACAGAGGTGGAAGAGAGCAGGGGATCATTTGTCACCAAAGATAGAGATGTTCATTTGGTATGTAATTTCAAGACCATTGAAGAAATAAGGGTGATTAATCTATCTAACTACAATTTAGAAGCAAAACATCAAGTCAAGTCTTTCCATCTTTGAACAATGAGTGACAGTTTACACATTCAAGTCAAACTGCTTTGCTAATAAGAGGAAAAATTTTCAGCGTGAAGAGGAAAAAGAAGCTTCAAATTTCAAGCTCTAATGACAACTCGCAACTTGTGGTGGGAATGTAGGCTGGCACAGATGTTGTACGCTAGGTTTGGGATGACTTGCAAACCTACAATGTTCTCGTATCAGCATTCTGGCTGCAAGTGATGCATTTACTTGGGTATAAAGAGAGAAAAAGATTACCAAACAAATAAGGGACATAAATATTCATACAATGGCATAATCATTTGTTTTTGATAAATTTACATCTTTATTCATGCTCCAAAATATAGTCACTCCTATTATTATCTGAAAGATTTGAATTGATAATAGTTTAAGGTTCTCAAGCCTAATATATTAATATATTCTACTCCATGTATCAACATCAAATTGTCGTAATCTACCAAAAAGTAAAACTCATGAATAGATTGATCAACTATGACTCTTGCTCAATTTGATAGATACCCCCTTTGTATTTACTTGTTCACAGTTTGATATAATGATCTTGGCATGAAATTTACACAGAAAATGAAGAAATGAAGAAAATTAGTTGATAAGTTTACTATATGGGAAGATGTTACACAAATAGATAAGGACGGAAGGTTGGTCAAATGGGCCATAGAGCTCAGTGAATTCGATATCAAATACAAACCCAAAATTGCAATCAAAGGGCAAATTCTGATAGATTTCATAGCAGAATTTACTACAACCACAGAAACACCTATGGAGGCAACCCAACTAGTACCCGACCTCCCCACATGGAAGCTTTAAGTAGATGGAGCTGCCAACGCCCAAGGAAGCGATGCGAGATTGATCATAACCTCTCCTGATGGAATAGATGTTAAGTATGCCCTCCAATTCGGTTTCAAGTCTTCAAACAACGAAGCAGAATATGAATTTATTATCACTGGACTCAATCTAGCCCACTCAATGGAGGTAGAATAGCTCAAAATCTATAGCGATTCCCAACTCGTGGTAAAAAAATATAAGAGACCTATGAGACTAAGGGAGAAAGGATGATCCTATACCTAAAAAAGGTAACGGAACTGATAAGGAAATTTGTGCGAGTCAAAATCAAGCATGTCCCCATAATTGAGAATTCTCGAGCAAACACTTTAGCAAGGCTTGCAACGGCTTCTCAAGAGAGCCTGGATAGGTTAATCCCAGTAGAGCACCTAGCTGAACCATCGGTGAGCTATGAAGACAAAGAAATGTTCCCTATCTTAGTCCAACTAAGTTGGATGGACCCAATTAGAGAATACCTTCAGAATGGAACTTTGTCAACAAATCCCAAAGAAGCCACGAAACTAAGGGCTAGGTCATCCAGATTCATGATCCTACAAGAAAACCTATATAAGCGAGGCTTTTTAATCCCTCTCCTTAAATGTGTAAAAGACTAGGATGCTAATTACATACTAAGGAAAATCCACGAAGGCATTTGCAGTAATCATATTGGAGCTCAAGCTCTGGTAGAAAAAGCACTGAGGCAAGGATACTTCTAGTCCACTCTGCTCAAAGATGCTGCAAACTTGGTTAAAAGGTGTAAGATCTGCCTGTTGCACGCCAACATCCCACATTGCCTTCTAGAGCTCCTCACCTCGGTGGTAAGCCCTTGGCCTTCCAACAATGGGGGCTGGACATACATGGACCTCTTTCCTCTTGTACTAGACAATTAAAGAGTAAAAAGTTCAAAACTTCACCTGAAAATCCATAATCTGCAAGTTTGGAATACCCAGGGTAATTGTCTCAAACAATGGAAAGCAATTTGACAATCCCAATTTGAAGAAGTTCTGTGCCAAGTTGGAAATAAAAAATTACTTCTCTGCTCTAGCTCATTCTCAATCACATAGGCAAGCAGAAGTGACTATTCGAACCATAAAAAGGCTTTGAAAACCAAGCTAGAAGCCCTAAAAGGGAAATGGGTGGAGCACATCCTAGAGGTGTTGTAGGCTTACAAAACCAACTAAGACGGAAACTCAGAAAACACCATTCACGTTCATGAATAAACGATGAGCTCATCAGCTCATAAACAAGCAATGGACTCTTCAGCTTATAAAAGATGAGCCCTTCAGCTCATAGTAACCAATAGAGTAAAATTGCAAGGAAATAAGCAAAGAAGAAAAGGAGATTTTTATTCATAAATATGATGGAATACAAGGAGAAGAAAAGGAAAAAGCCCTAAGCCCCTCCAGGCTCTCTTTTCAGTTCAGATATTTCCTCTTTCAAACGAGCATTCACAGCCTGCAAATAAGCATTCTCTTCCTTTAGCTCATCATGTTCCCTCTCCACTTTTGTGAGTAGCTCTGAAAGTTTCAGCTCAACAGTAGAAAATAAAATACCATCAAAAGAGGAACCAGACGACTTAGATAAGGAGTCGCTCCTCCTAAGTTTCCTTGAAGAGGTGGAAACAACCTCATCCTCATCTGACTCAACAACAGAGGAATCTACATCAAGAATAGGAGACAGAGGGCTTATGATAGCGTCTAGAGCAGTAATAGAAGTTCCAAACCAAAGAAGGTTCTGCAGAGTGACTAGCAAAGAGAAGGAACCACCTCATCATAAGCCACTTGGTTGAGCCACACCAGCTCTGCCGGGGTCAAATTGGGGGCGCCTGTACAGTAAAAGCACAATAAGAACCGATCATAGCATTCACAAATCATAAAAGGGCAAATCTTGAGCATGTACCTTTGTTAGATAAGCAATCCCATGAACGAAGGACCTAGGAATGAGCATATCGCTGCTCAACGACCTCCAAGAGTCCCCAGAGGTAAAGAAAAAACTTTTAGCCCACCCTTCAAGAGAATTTGGAACATCAAAGATCAATGGAGGATCAAAGTGACGCCTCCATATGAAACGAATGAAGTAGAGGAGCATGTCATAATCAAGTTCATAAAAGTAGAGAAACTCAGAATTTCATAACAGTAGAGAAACTCGGCAACAGTAGAAAATTCACTATTGCCATGCAGGCACCAAAAAATAAAGAAGCTGATCATAACACCCCATCTTTCAGGAGAAAAACAAGAGGGGCACAACCCAAAGAATGCCAGAATCCACCCAATGACGGGATGGATGGGTATATAAAGACCCATCTCGAAATCACCTTCAAAAAAACAAATTTCTCGTTGGGGGAGAAAGTTGCAGGCCCATCAAGAGTTGGGACTTAGAGGGGGAAGTCAGCAGGAAAAAGATATCGCCTCTTGATTTCTTCTAACTCTATAGTGGTAATCACATAAGGAAGTAGGAAATTAGAGTGCCACACTATGTCAATCGTGGCTTGGGCTCGTTGTTTGAACAAGGGAGTAAGAAAGGGAGCCATGAAAATCGGAAAGAAGACAAAAAAAAAAAGCAAAAAAGACTCAGGAAGAATGAGGAACGTGAAAAAGAAATTCTAAGATTTGTAGACAATAAAAAAATCCCAAGTTTTATGGAAATAGTAGGGAATCTTGAGCATTAAGGGAGCAAGAAATGCGTAAAGACGAAGAGGCGGCCCCTTAAGCTTCCAAAATCATGACGGTGGAGGCATTTTAAGAAGGTAGTTGGGCACAAATAACAACCCATTTATCATTTCCATGCAAAAAGAGCAGAGCAACTAGGCATGGGCCCGTGAAAAGTAGAGCTCAGACTCAAGTAACTTAATCCAGTTAATGGCTCCCCAGTCAAATCGAAGGTGATTTCTTCAGCTCATAAGAATGAGCTTTTCAGCTCATAAAGATGAGGCTTGTTCCAACGCAAGCTAAGGACGAGCTATTTGTGTTGAGCTAAGATAACTACATGGAAAATGAGCTCTTCAGCTCATAAAGCTGAACTAATTAAGTTAGAAAAAGTTACTTCACTTATAAAACTCTTCAGCTCGCAAGATCCCTTCGAGTCAAAGAAACAAGACCAGAACCTCAACTTGAGCCATGGTCAGGTTCCAGATCTCATACTTCAAGGAGAACTAAGATATCCTCAAAGCAAGGGGCAGAGGGGAATAGAAAGAATGCAAGAGCACAGCATATCAATCAAAAATACAACAATTTAAAAGCAAAAAGTGATTGGTAAAAAACAATATTTTCTTATAAATAGCTAGTTGCAAAGTCCTTTACAAAAAAAAAAAAAAAAAAAAAAGAAGAAGCAAAAATAGAAGTCTAAGTGCCTGCAGTCGAATCCGGGATCTCAGGTAGCTCAAGCAACTCAAGAATCTCAGGAATAGTAGCTAATGTGGACTCAGTATGAGCCTCAGGGAGCTCAGGAGGCTCGGGAGGAATAGAAATATTGGCATATGTAGAAAGAGCCATAGACGTAAGGACCTCGGCAGGGAAAACAGATACTTTAACAGCCACAAAGGCAGAGACCTCGGCAGATGAGACGGGTACCTTGACACCTTGACACCTTCAAGACCTCAGCCTCCTCCTTAGCGCGTGGCACCTCCTTCTCCTTATCTGAAGGGGGTTCAAACTCAACATCTAGGTCCGGATACTTTGCCACAACTTGATCCTAAAATGCAAGGTACCCAGTAGCCCAATTGGTGGTAGCCTCATCCTCTAACTTAGCAATCAAAGCATCCTTGTTTTTAACGGCAGCTCTCTCAACCTCAATCTCTATCTGTAGAGTGTCATTCACTTCAACCAAGATGTTGTACTCTCTCTTCATGGCCTCGTAAGACTCAAAAGCCTCAAAGTCATCCTTACGAGTTTGAATCAAATTGACAGTCTTCAATCGAAGCTCTTCCTTGGTCTTTTTGAGCTCATCCTCAGCTTTTTCTTTCTCAACCTCCAAATCCTTATTAGCAAAAGACAACTTCTCCACTTGCGCTTGCAAGTCTTGTACCTGAACCTTGAGGTCCTCATTAGAGAAAGCCAACTCGAAAACCTTGAGCTTAGAAGCCTTCAATGCCTTGGCTGAGCTCTCCAAAGCCCTAATCCTATTTGTCAGAGTGCTCACATGAATGGCCAGCTAGAGGAAAACACAACCAAAGGCTAGAATCAGTACAGAACGACAATGCGAGACAAAAATGAAACTGGGAGAAATAGAAACTTAACGAAGTAGCACCACATAAGGCGGTAGTAACAGAGGCAGAGAGGGGGTATGACAACAACCTTTTGGATGTTAGACTCAGGGATAGTTGAGGAAATGGCCTCGGCAGCAAGTTTCACGTCACCAACAAGCGAAACCTTGCCTTTCTTGACCTTCAAGCCCTCCACCAGTAGATGATGAATCCTCCTAACATATCTGGGGGAAGGATGCCAATGCAGGATAAGAGGAATCGACTCCAAGGCCCCCTCAACCTCTGCTGAGGTGCGAGATGCTAAAGTTATAGCTTACTCAAAAACCCCTCCAAGAGAAGAAGGCAAGGTCCCTTGAGGAATTGAGGCCTGTGCGACCTTCAATGAGATCGATAGAGGAGTAGAAACCACTTGGGAAGGGAGATGAGAAATAAGGGTGCCTCTATCCTCGACACCTTTGCAAGGGGAGCAGAATCACTTCCTGACCTGACCTCAACCTTGCATTTTCCTCCACTCCTGCTCTTCCTCAGTAGGGCAACCATCGCCTTCAAAGCTTCAACATATATAGCCATTGAACTAGAACCTAGAAACCCAACGAAAATAGATTAGAAAGGAAAAATAAGTAAAATAGAAGATAAGGATAAAATAGAGGATGTGTTACCTGCAACCTCCTCTACACTAGAGACAAAAATAGGAATAGGAGTCTCTACAGCCACCTTGGCAGGGCTGAACTCTAGTTTGGTAAGTACAGAATACTTGATCAAGTTAGAATACTTCTCCGGGCGACAATCTGAAAGCCCTAGCAAGGCAAGCCTGTCCTCAGCTCCTAGCTCAGGGCGAATACCTAAAGCAACCCAAGGGAATGAGGTCAACAAATAGAACAATAAAATGAGACAAGTTGAGCCTACCCTAGACAAGGACTCACCCAGTTTATCAGGACCTGACCAAGAGTGTGGGACAAGAACGGTATCATTGGCATCACTCAGATCAAACTCCCACTCTTTCTTCGACACAAAGAAGAATAGTTTTTCCTAATTCTTGTGAGAGTTGGGTAGGTCAGTGATCAAGGTTGGGGTCTTTACCCGCTTGGAGATATACAAAAAGCCGTCAGGTTGGAACTTAACATTGAAGAATTTCATGAGCAAGGGAACCAAAGGGGTACCGATCTTATTTTTCTTAAAGAAGACGAGGAGGCCCGCCAGGACACCCCAAAAGTTGGGGGAGATCTAAGCAGGGCAGACATTGAAATACTAAATGACAGATTTGGTGAAGGGATGTATAAAGAACCGAAGCCCATTCTCTAGAGAAGCTAAGAAGACGCAGGTCTTCCTAAGGACCTCAAAATTATACCTAATATCTACAGAGGGGATCCAGTAGCACATGCCCTTGAGAAAATCAAACCTTGCAGACAAGACACTCATAAGAGGAGGCATAACCTCATTGTGACCAATAAGGTTTAAAATGCAAGGAATGGGTTCAAAGCCCTCAACGCTACATGTAGGTCCAGCTCTACCCTTTTTGGCCTTTCCTTTTCGAGATTGCTTAGAACTCAAAGAAGACCCTAGTAAAGTCAGAGGTGCCTCTGCCTTCTCCATGGCATCAACCCTAGGGAAGTTGTCTATTTTATCACCAACATCCCCCAGGTCGTCCTCTTTTACACCTAGGGACCTATCACCCATAAGGAAAACAGATGAAGTTGTAGCTTCGGAAAAGGCAAACATAATTGGGCAAGAGAAAGGAAGTCTGAAAGAACTATAAATAGGGGGAATGCGAGTAAAAAAATCCTTAAGGGCCCAGGGGTCAAGACACGAGCGACCGAAGAGAAAGACACTGGCAGTAGAGTAAGGATCCAAAAAGAGAGGAAGAAAAGACAAAGAAAGACCTCGATTCCTAAAATAACAAAAGCGAAAAGTCCAAAAATTAAATTATCACTTCGAATTCAAGGGATCCAGAATGAAAGAAAAGAAGAAGAAAAAGAGCAAGGGATGTACCTAGTTGAGAATGATTGACAAACCAAGAACTAAGAAAAAGTCTTATGAGGTCCGCCACGTAAAGCCTTTGAAAAAATTGGGGATTTTTTCTAAAAAACCCTAGATCCTCAGCAAAATTGGGAAGACAAAGTTGCAAGGAGAAAATTAGAGTCAGGAGACAGAATATGAAGAGGGTTTGAAGAAATGAAAGGCGGTTCTTTGTCTGCAACCACATTTAAAACAAAGAGTACACGATCATCATAACCGTCAGAATGAAGTCCCATCATGCATGAATTAAGGTCAACCCAGGCAACCTTACTCATGGCATAATCTCTGCTCAAGCCAACCTATTTGACTAGGGACTGGGGTTCAACTGATGGTACCACAAAATTTCTAAGGATGAGCTCGGTAACCCAAGTCATGCTACCCAGATCGAGAGCTCAGCTCATCAATATTACTTGTAGACCTCAACTCCCCATGTCAATATCTCAAGGAAGTTTGCACAAAGGACAACTAGATCCCACCAAGTCCTCCTCTTTTCTTGGCATCAATCACCTAACAGACGCAAGTTTAGCAACGCAATGAGGGAAAACTGTTACAAGGGAAGGGCGAGGATCTCGCCCTAGATCAAACAAAGCCTAGGAATAACTATAAATAGAATGCAAGGCTCTCGAAGAGTAGGAGAACCATTGTAGCCTTACAAAATATTCTCTATAAACCACACACAATTACTAATAGATTCAAGGGCAAGAGACTTCCTTAAAAGTGGATTTGTTGAGCTCCAGAGCTGGTAAACCACTATAACCACTGTGTGTAATCATCCATTAATCCCAAAAAATCCTATTTCTTATAGCCTTGAAGCTCAAAATGTATCCAATTGTGTTAATAACATCATCAATGGAATTAAGAAGAGCCTGGAGAAAGCTAAGGGAAAATGGGTGGAAAAGCTTTTGAATGTCCTTTGGTCTTATAGGACGACTTCGCAGATCGTAATGGGCGAGACATTTTATGCCCTTGCCTACGAAGTAAAGGCAATTATCCTATTAGATATGGACCTTGCAGACAGAACGACCAACAACCAGCTTGGACTTGGACCTGGTGGAGGAAAAAGGAGAAGTAGCTGCTTTGCGGTTAGCAAGATATCAAGAAGAGATGTCCAAACACTACAACAAAGGAGTTAAACCCCAAAAGTTTCAAGTAGGAAACCTGATGCTTAGACGGATATTAGGGAAGTACTCATTACTCGACCGATGGGATGATGGGACCTAACTGAAAGGGACCATATAAAATCATATCAGTGGGAGATTCTAGGTCATACAAGTTAGAAGATATGGAAGGAAATGTTGTACTTCGGCCCTGGAATGTAATGAATTTAAAAAAGTACTATTTTTGAGAAAAAAAAATGCTTATTTTCACTAAGTGTACTACCCTGGATGGGGTAGGGCCCTAGAGGCAAGTCTTCAAGGACTCCTGCCTCCAAAAAGATAAAAGGAGCAGTGCCTTCGAGGAGGCAAGCTCTTCAAGGAAGACTTGCCCTCAAAGAAACAAAAGGAGCAAAGCCTCCTGGGCGGGTCACGGCCTTGGGGGTAAATACGTTAAATAAACTCTTGCCACCAAAGAGACCCATGGAGTAAAGCCTCATAGAGGAGGCATGGTCTTAGAGGCAAGTCTTTAAGGACTCTTGCCTCCAAACAGACCCAAGGAGTAGATCCTCTTGGATAGGCATGGCCCCAAAGGCAAGAAATAGAAATTAAAATTGCAAGGAAAGAGAGAAAGTTGCTCTGTGGAGGACTAGTGACATTACCCCTGATGTCGCCGAAAAGCTCATCCATGCTAGTATAGAAAGAGTCAGCACTACGTGGAGTAGGCACAACATTGGCATGAGCAAAGGAGGCCTTGCCTAGGGGGCAGGATCAGTGTCGACAGGGGCAAGATCTGCGTCAACAAAGGCAGGGGCAACGTCGACAGAAGAAGGAACGACCTTGGGCAAAGGAGCGGGATCAGCCTAAGGGACAAGAGTTGGAGTAGCATTCTTGGCTGGTGGAGCTTGATCAGGAACTTAAAAAGCCCCAATTTCTTCAACCTCCACCTTAGTCGCAGCTTGCACCATCTCGGAAGAGGGGAAGTCTTCAGGCTCTTGAAAGAGACAAGACTCGGAAGGGACCTCGGTGGCCCAAAGTGCCTTATGCCACCCCTTTTTGAAGAGAACTCCCTCTTCGTCTACTCGAATGCCACCACGATGTCTTCGGCACATCTATTAACGATCTTTTGATCTGACATTTTGTTGGCCTCCATCTCAGACCTTAACTTGTCCAACTCTTAAGTGATGGAGGCATAAGTCTGCTATAACTCGACTACCCTCACCTCGGCTATAGACACCTGCTTTGTCGCCTCAATTATCTTCTTCTCGACAACTGCGAGCAGGGCCTTGATCTTATTAGCCTCTGCCTTGGCGCTTTGGCTCTCTTTGAAGAGCTTAACAATCTGGACCCCCAAGTGAACAACGTCTTATCTTGGGCAACCACCTCCTCCTTGACCGTAACAAGTTCCCTAAGGACTTTCTCAAGGTCAGAATGGAGTTTCTTTCACTCCTGGACCTTGCCCCGATGGGCATACAAAGGCTCCACAAATGATGTATACCTATTATGCTTCCTGAAAGACAAAGGGAGAAAAGTTAAGTGCCAAAGGAGACGCTAAAGCAAAAAGAAAAATCTACGTGTGAAAACCTCACCATCAACGAGTTTTGGATCAAAGAGCAAAATAGATAACTACTCCCCCACCCCCAGTGGATCGCCATGTCGGCTTCAAAATGGATTACTTCACTCATGGCGTAGGCAGTGTGAGGAGGGCCAACGAGGGAGTCAATCACTCCATTCGGTTGGTTGTCGCGATCTCGGGCCCTACCACGTAACTCTAGAGCAGTTTGAGACATCAGTGTCAGTGTAGGAATGCCTCTATTGTGGCTAGCACCATCATGCCTTTGCATTATTATTCTTTCCTCGACTTGAGGATCTTTGCCGTGGACTCGATCGCGTCTTGGCGCTGTCAAAACTAGGGGGCGTCGGCTAGTGGAAAGGCTAGAGAAGCTATCGGCTAGGGGATTAAGGTCTTGCAAGGACGAGTGCATCCTTGATTGGGGCTCACCTCGAAGACCAAACCTTGCCTCCATCCAGTGGCAAAGTGCAACTCTTTCTATGATCAAGTTAAGAGAAAGGGTAGGTGGATTGGACATGGCGATCTCCAAGACATCTTCCTCCTTGAGATTTTGAAGAATATCAAAGTTGGGCCAAACAACCTTGGATTAAGTGCTCTTCTCGACATGCATGGTGGTGGATGAATCCCTTACTACCTCAGCATCGGCAATTGTGTCTGGAGCAGCATCTACCTCAACGTTGGTGGGGCTGTCAGGATCCTCTTCCAAGTTTTTGCCGAATAATGCTGACCACCTAGCCAAATCAAATGGTTGGGGTTTTGAGAGAATTTTCTATACTTTGGGGTGTAGTCGAGCAGTATGTGAGCGACTCGGCCAAAATTGTTCCCCAAGTAGCCCTAGATGATGTAGATATCGCTAAGATTGACAAGATTCTAAGGAAGCGCAGCAGATTCAGCGTCGATTACTCCTGCAAGGAATACAAAGAAAAAAATTAGATATAAGTACAAAAAATTGAGGTACTGAAAGCTAAAGAGAGAGAGAGAGAGAGAGAGAGGCAGACGTAATTGTAGTCTGCCTCTACTGGGGGCACCACAAGTCGGCGTACTCGGGGTCGACTCCCCTCTCCCATTGGTTGTCGAAGATGAGCAAATTATCCTTGTACCCCTTGTCGGAGTCTGGCAGGTGTGTCACTAGGTACATGATGGGGTCTTGAGCCTTGAGGTAGAATTTCTGTTAAGGCATCACCCTCACCAAAGAATAACATAAAAGAATCTCTTGCAAGCTAAGGTTCAATTGTAACTACTCATTCAAAGCGACCACCCCACAATGATCCTAAAGGTGTTCAAGCAACAATGTCTCGAGAAGAGGCAAAATCGAGACAAAAAGCAGAGAAGAAGGGGGTACAAGGGAAATCTGACGCCACCCTCCATGATGGATTTGGTATAGAAGGGCATGGCCGCCTCGATGTTGACATGGGCACTATGGAGTCTAGGTACTAACTCATTAACGGTGACCCCGAAGGGAATGAAGTAATGGATTTTAAAGTTAGTGATTTGTTGGCAACCCTTGACTGTATATTTCCTTGCCCTCGAGGGACTAGCCTCATCGGCTCTGACATTCCTATCCCGATGACGCCTTGTCATGGACAGGTAGAAAGAAAACTCGAAGACGGGTCACTAAGGATGGGTTGATGGGGACTGGGAGGTAAAACGGTGCAACTACTGGGATGGTAAAAGGAAGACAGGACAATCTGACCACAAGGAAAAAAAAAAGAAGGGGAAATGCCACTGCTAAAAGGGAAAAAGATTAGTTATTCACCAGTGAATAGAACTTCAAAGGAGGAAGGAAGGCAGTGATATTCATTCTTTGCTGGTGAATATAAGGGAAATAGTGGCTCCTCTTTCAATGATCAATCGGCTTCTTAGCAGGAACTCTAGCTAAAGGCTCTAGACTCACAAGGTATTTGCAAAAATAGAAGAAGGGGCGAAGGCTTTGTTTAAATAAGAGCCAAGGCTCATCATTGTGCAAGAAGAATGAAGGGGGCGCGTTAAATGAGGCACGAAGCCCAAGGAAGGGAAAACGGTTACATGAGGAAACAAGGGTTGAGCCCTTTTATCTTCCTCTACCACCTCACCCTCACTGTACAAAGATCAAGGGGGCAATTGATGGATGTTTCCACTGATTGATGGGAAGATAGCACATGGCCTCGACATGATATACATGGAGACTTTATGAAACGACACGTGTCCTTGACGTGAGTCCCCACGAATCTCTCTGTGATTGACACGTGTCCTCGACATAACAAACTCATACCCTCCATGAAGTGATAGGTGTCCTCGGCTTGAGTTTCCCTCAAAGCTCTCTGAGACTAACACATGTCCTCAACATTTGCATCCCCCTAGAGCTTTCATCGCTTGACACGTGTCCTTGGCATTTCAAGTCCCCCAAGGGACTCTCCACCGGACACGTCTTCTCGGCATTAAGTCCTCCACGCCCGCGAAGGGTAATGTTTTAACGATTTTCGTGACTTGGAAGCGGAGTTATCTGCCAATGATCAGTTCTCCTTTCCAAGGCGGTCAGTGTGGCAAGAAAGACAGTCCACTAACTAATGATAAGGGTGTACGAAGTATAAAGCTTTGAAATGTCAGTCCCTTCGGAGGTAATGGACGAAAGTACCCTTGCGCATATGCAGCCATAATCAGGTCACGTTAAATGTTCCCCTCAAAAGGATAGGATGTATTTATTACTCCGTAGGACTAGAAAGGCGAACATTAAATGCCTAGAGATCCGAGCATTAAATGTAGAAATTTCTATCACATGAAAAGAAAGGCTCACTACTCGAGGATTGAACACCACCTATCACCACTTGTTGCCTTCCAAATTAGCCAATGAGGAGCCTTCCCTCCAAGGCACCTAGTAGTTTATAATAATTAACTCTAAGGAGGTATAAATAGATCTCACAAACACAAGTCTAAGGTATGCAAAATCTCACCCAAGCAATAGAAGAGTGTTTTCCAACCCTCTCTAACATACTGACTTGATCGTCAGAGGGGTCACATCAAAAAACACTCTGGCTCCCTTCTAACCCTTCTTTTTGAGTGACTCAACTCGTTTAGATTACCCAAGGGTGACCAGATAGTTTGCGGAGAGATTCATTATGAATTCTCAACACCTATTTACTGTGGAGCCTTCGACTTTCTAGGTAAATTCAAGTTCATCATATGAGAGATCTTTCAATTCATTCATTGTGCCAGAATCACTACACACAACTATAGTCATTGAATCAATGATAAGACCCACTGATCTAACAACTGTAAGTGATTTGGTGTAAGTTTTGGTACACATAGCATTGCTCTATTTTCATATGTTACAATAATCATCTTGCCACCTAGGCGAAAAAATACCACACAATAATATTCGTGGTTCCATAACTTTTCTCAAAGTTCTATTTCATTACACCACGATTTCACACATAAATAACCGTCTTGCCACCCAGGCGACAAAACACCACACAAGTTAATCACCATATTAATATATGATTGTCATTCAGGCAACTTAACAAAATATATCCTTTTCTCAATATTCTATTTTTTTGAACAACTCACATCACATCAAAAATTTAGCTTCCGTCACTTAGACGAAATCAGCTTTAACTTATCTCAGTCACAAGGACAAATTTGAACACTTGGGTTACTTTTAGTCACATAGACATCACAGTCTAACAATTCGCTTTCGTCCCTTTGACGTCTTCACTACGCAAATAAAATACGTCACATAGACATCCGACCCTTTATTGTCTCAACCATTTAATTTTTCTTTCTGCTTATCACACAGACAACTAAACCATAATATTATAATTTGTCACGAAGACATCTTATTCCTATCGTAACATTAGAACACTTAAACCATTTATTCACAATAGAACTCATAGGCTAGAAAGTCACATAGAAACAAATAAACCTTTAAATGTAGATAAATCAAATTTTAGCATACATACGTACCTTGCTGAAAATTTATCGTGTTAATGACTCATCTGCTGGAGCTTTTTGAGCAGCGTTCTTTACGACACTCGTTCCTGAACCTGATACCCATTATTCAAAATCTAATTCGAGTATTAATAAATAATACCGCTTTACTCGAATTGGTTTACACAAGCAAATTTCTTAATTTAATCAATCCACATTCAATCTCTCATCCACATCTAGTAATATCAATTACTCAAAAAACATAAATAAATAACCTAGTAGTTATAATCAATTCGAGTCACATGAGAATAATCCATTCATAGCTAGTAAGATTACCCACTCGTAGCCATGACATCCAAAGTAAACATTTCTCATAAAATTATAGTAACCAAATTTCCAATAAAATCATAAAATTACATGAAAATTTTATACTCGTGAATTTCATGAAAATTCAAGAACAAATAACAAAATTTCTAATTATAAATACCCAATAAAATCATAAAATTGTATGAAGATTTCATACCCATGAATTTCATGAAAATTCAAGAACAATTAAAAAAAATTCTAAGTACCCACCTCACTTCAATTTTTTTTTTTTTTAAAACAATACTAACTTAATTTACACAACCACATAAATATCAAGATGTAACTTTCATGCATTAATCAAACCTCAAACCCAACATCATACATCAATATACAACATCTAAACACGTACAAAATATCATCTTTGAAACACATGCAACACTCAAAATGCCTAAATAAAAATAGGATTTTTCTACATATTAGAAGAAAGAAAATGAATCATAATTCTTACCTTCTACCCACACTTTATTTTTTTTCTTCTTTTCTTTCTTTTCTTTCTTTTCTTTCTTTCCTTCTTCTTCCCTTGGTTTTCTTCTTCTTTCCCTCTTTGTTCTTGATCTAGCCGAAATATCCCAAGTGCAAACCCCTTTTTTTTTTGTTTCTTTTTTGCATGCAAGACAAGCCTTGCATGTCTTGCTAAGTGGAACTAGCAATCATGACCCTATTTTATAATATATATATATATATATTCTATTATTACACATATTTATAATATACATACATATATACAATTTATATACATATATTCAAATTATTGACACTATTAAATTCGTCTCTCAGACCCTTAACCACTCCTCATAAATACTAATATATTTTATTCCATTATTATTTATTTTTATAGCAATAAACTGATGTCACATGCTTGTCACCTGAATTAATTCAACATGCGCTAATGGACATAAAATAATAAAATAATATCACAAGTCAACATTCTTATTTAATTTTTCACACTTTAAATAAAAAAAAATTCCCTATAATTATTCTTTATAAAATTATCTCTAAATATTTAAAATATTCATCGTTCAGGTTTAGGTCTCATATCATTACTCATAATTAAATACTAAACGTCAATCATACGCATGCATGTCACATGTAAATATTCTTATGAGAAATATTATATATTGGTCATGTGTGTTCGGGTCTTACATGCTTAGTGTGCCTTCTATTAGGAATTTGTTTTAATTTGATTTTTAATGAGAGCTTTTCCTATTTTATTTTTTAGATTTTTTTTATCTACCCCACTAGAGGAGGACTCTAGCTAGGTGCCTCTAGAGTCTTAATCTTCTTCTCTATTCCTTTCATGTGTGGCTGCAGCTCTGCAATTGCCTACAAGGCTTGGTGAATAACTCTTTTACTGCTTCGTTGATGTTGGGGGAAGACCCATCAATTCCCCTCTTTCCAGATTTACCAACACAAATATGCTAATAGCGGTTGGTCCCTATTATTATTTATTTCTAGGGCCTTCAGCATCTTCAAGTAGTCCAAAAGTCATTCATCCATTCTATTCACCTTAAATCTGTCTACTTGTATATTTAATGGAGAGATTTTCCATAATTTTGTTACCCAAGGGCACAATATCATCATATGCTCTATTGTTTCCTCCTCCTCTCCACATATAGGGCATATGGGAGTTTTGCATATTTTCCTTCTCCATAAACTCCATTTAGTAGCTAATGCATCATTTGCTACTTTCCAAATAAAATTTTGGATCTTTGGAGGTAACTAAATTTTCCATATTAGTTTCCATAGCTCCATTGGTGTCTGATAAGATGAAGAAGCCATTGATCCACTCTGATGCTTCCCTTCCCTCTAATTCTGCAAGTGATATCCACTCTTTACTATATAGGAGCTAATGTTGTTTTATGCCCAGATGATTTTTTCCTCTTGCCTTATTTCACTTAACGGAATGAACAAAATGTCTCTGGTTGCTTCACTAGGAAAAATACTGAGTATCACCACTGAATCCCATCTTCTATTAGGGGCTTTAATTAATTCTTGGACCTTCCTTACACTGCTATGCAGGGTATTGTCGAGTTTCTAGTGTCCTAGAATCCATTTATCTTCCTAACATTTAATCTGTCTTCCATCTCCTACTTGCCAGTGACATCCTTCTGTGAGTAGATCCCTACCCTCCATCAGGATTCTCGAAATCCATGAGCTTGCAGCTTTAGGTTTTACCTCCCATAAGGACTTATTTCCATAGTATTTTGCTCTAATAACTTGTACCTATAAGGCTTCAGAGTTATGGACCAGTCTCCACATCTGTTTTGCAAGCAAAGCTACATTAAAATTCTCAAGATCTCTAAAACCCAAGCCCCATTTTGCCTTGCTTTTGGTTAAATTGTCCCATCTCTTCAAATGGACTCCTCTTTCCCCTGATGTTTTGCTCCACCAAAACCTTTTAATGCATGAAGTTATCTCTTGGCAAAAAGCCTTAGGGAACTTAAATAAAGTCATGGCATATGAAGGCATTGCTTGTACTACAACTTTGATTAGTACCTCCCTTCTGGTATGATTCAACATCCTCTCTTTCCACCCTGCTACCTTAGCACATATCCTCTCCTTAAGACATGCTAGTGTTTGCTTCCTAGATCTACCCCACTCAGTTGGTAGTCCAAGGTACTTCCCTAACTTCTAAAGAAGCGGTATCCTGAGGTAGTTTGGTAGTTCTTGCCAAAGTTGCATATGAGTGTTATGGCTAAGACCACCCTAGATTTATTTAGGTTAATACTTGTTCAGTATATCCATGAGGGTGTGGTAGTCAGATCTAGAAGCTTCAAAGAAGAAGAGTGGATCATCTGCAAATAAGAGGTGGGAAATTTTTGGGTCTGTCCTACCCATCTAAATGCCTTATATTGCTCCTTCAGTTAATGCTTTATTTATCAAGACTGTTAGCCACTCGGTGACTAGTATAAAAAGGTAAGGAGACATAGGATCTCCTTGCCTTAATCCTCTAGTAGGATTGACTCTAATTTCCTTTTCTCCATTTACCAGTATATTAAATCTCACAGTTGACACACATTGCATAACTAATCCCACCCATTTATAGTGAAATCTCATTTTCTTCAGGAGGTCCCTCAAAAAGTCCCACTCCACCCTATTCTAGACTTTTTCCATATCTCGTTTGATAGCCATTTGGTACTTCTTGGTCTTCCTCCTTAACCTCTTGGAATGCATTACTTCTTGAGCTGCAATTATGTTATCTTGTATTTTTCTTTCTCCCACAAAAGTACTTTGGTTTGGTGAGGTTAACTAGGCCATAAAAGGTTTTAATTTGGATGCCAACATCTTAGAGATTATTTTGTACATATAGTTACAGCAACTAATGGGTCTAAACTCTCCAACTTGTTCAAGATTAATCACTTTTGGCACTAGAGTGATATTAGTCTCATTCAATTCCTTTAACAAGTAACCAGTATCAAAAAAGGATTTAACTGGATAAAATAAGTCATCTTTGATTGTTGATCAGTATTTTTAAAAAAATAAACCTGGTAAGCCATCTGGACCTGGTGACTTTAAGGCTCCCAAACTGAAGGTAGTTGCTTGAACTTCTTCCATTGAGAGTGGTCTTACAAGACTAGAGTGCATCTCTTTTGTGACTATTTGAGGGATCTCTTGCAAAATCCGACTGTACTGTCTATCTCTTTCAATTATGAATAGATGTTGATAATAATCTTGTATTAACTCTTGCAATTTTTCCTTTCTAGTCACCACTCTTTGTCAAAGTTTTTGAGCATAACGATTATGTTCCTTTGCCTTCTTTGAATTGTGGTTGCGTGAAAGAACCCAATTTTCTATCCCCCAATTGTAACCACTTCAGTCTCAAGCGTTGACCCCAACACTTCTCCTCCCTTTGCCATAATCTAGTCATTTCCTGCTTTGTTCTTTTAACTTCTTCCTGTGACACACTCTAAGAATGTTCATTCTAGAGGTTAGCAAGTTTTGCCTTTAGTGTTTCAATACGCTTTCTACGATTCCCAAAGTATGACGAACATCATCTTCTGAGATCTTTTGTACAATTTCTCAATTTGCTCTTCAACCAAAACATTTTGGACCCTTCAACCAGATTGGCCCAACTTCGTTTTACAACTTCCCCATATTTGTTCTTCGTCTGCCCAGTACGCTTCAAATTTAAATGACTTCCTTAGCTTTTCAGCAATTGGCTCTGTATCTAGTATCAACGATGAATGATCTGATGCCACTGCAGGTGAGACTATTACAAGTGCATTAGGATATTACATCCTCCAGCTTGGGGACGCCACTGCTCTATCCAATCTCTCTCTGACATTTGCTATGCCTTATTTATGGTTATCCCAAGTATACTTGCATCCTTTACTTTCTAGATCCATGAGGTTTCCTTCATCTAAGAAAGCTCAAAATGACTTGATCTTTCTATTTGCTCTTTCCCTGCATCATTCTTTCTCCTCATTCGATACAATATCAATGAAATCCCCTATACACAACCAAGAGACTTCAAGGCTTTTACCACACATACTTAGCCTTTCCCACTGCCTACATGTTGTATTATAATCAGGACTACCATACACAAAACTCAAGTGCCATGGACCTTCTATTCCTCTTGCTTTACAGGTCACTTCTATTTGATTTTGATTATACCCTTCAATTTGTAAATTAGTTTCGTTGTTCCATAAGATGTATAATCCCCCATATAAGTCATCTAGATCCACTACCATTTTGTTATCAAACCTCATCTCCCTTATTATTTTCTCTATTCTATATCTCTTGATTTTTGTTTCACTTAGACACATAATTTGGGGTTTATATTGGACACATAGGTCCTTCAGAGCCAAAACTGCCAAAGGTGACCCCAACCCTTGCCAATTCCAAGCAATGACTCCAATAGGGGGAAGGGGCTTGATAAGGCCTGCCACTGCCACCATAGTTGAGATTTTTGAATTCCATTCAACATTTACATCATGCAAGTCCATCTCCTTTCCACCGACTTGTTTTGTTGTTCCCTTGCCTCGAATTCTATGGAACACCTTACGTGAGATCAATGAGTTACGTCCATCCCTCTCTTCCACTTGTTCAATAGTCAGCTATTGTTCATCTGAGTTATGTTGATT
Organism: Ilex paraguariensis; assembly: GCA_963454935.2. Lineage (NCBI taxonomy): Eukaryota > Viridiplantae > Streptophyta > Magnoliopsida > Aquifoliales > Aquifoliaceae > Ilex > Ilex paraguariensis. The sequence goes on from CAUOFW020005824.1 coordinate 54,969, forward strand.
GGGGATTTTTACCTCTTCTTGTAGCTCTTGCATACTGTTTTCTTCTATGTGTTGAATTTTAAGGGTGGGGGTAAGATTCTCAGCATACCATTTTCCAGTCTTTGTACTTTGCAAGCTCTCTAAATTGGAAAACTTTCTAAGATGCTCCTTTTTGTGAGAAAATTTCTCAAAAACATATGCCACGCAATGATTAATTATTTTCTCTGGGTTTGACACAGGAGTGGAATTTATTATTTCCCAAAACATTGAGAAGCTTGTGACAATTGATTGTTGCACCTGGAAAACTATTGGATTAGAGAGTTTATGGGATTCTGTTTGGGCTTCAAATGATTGTATTTGGGCTTGATGGCTGGGGGGATGAAAGGTGAGGTTCAGATGAGAAAGGGGTTTGGTACTTGGTTTGGGCTTCAACTATTTGTACCTAGGCTTGATGGCTTAGGGATGAATGGTGAGTTTCAAAGAAAGAAGGGTTTCGGCTTTGGGTTAAGGCTTCAGCTTCGCTTGTTGGGTCCAGAGCAGTTGGGCTTTTTTTGTTGTTTATTTGGGTCAGGCTTGGAGCTAGAGGGACAATTTCATAATTTTCATCTTGAGAAACAGGGCTAGGGTTTTTAGGTTGGGGTTGTTGTACTGAGTAGATATGGTTCTTGCAAGGGTTTGTGGGAGATACGACCTCAAGCTCTTGATTCCATTCTGTCATTGCCTAGACCTACAAAGCTTTGCCACGTGTCCCACTACACATGTAGAACCAAGGAAAATGCTCTCGATTTGGTACTGCCATTAGATACGGGATTCAAGTCCTCTCCATTATCCCTTTCCTTCAATTCCTTCAATACTATCTTAAATGAGTGACAAGTGGATTTTTTTTAGTTCAATGGACCAGATCTTTTGTTTATTAACTAGAATAGTTAACCATGGGTTAACTATACACCCTTAATGATTGGGAATTTCTCCCCTTCCTGCCACGCGCCTTGGGGCAGTGAGACTTCACACGCCACTTGTGACTTCCCTTTCTATGAAAGCTCTGGCGAAAGGTCTCCCTCTACTGATTGTCCATTTGTTGCTTAGAGATGGGGGCCATATGTAAATTATGAGTCAGTAGGAAGAGGATATCCATAATTTGTAGCATGATGTCCTATTCACCCACAATGGAAGCAAAAATCACTTAATCTTTCATATCTAAGATCAATTTTTCTGGTTTGAGAACCCTCTTTTGGTAGCCAAAAATATGAGGTCAGTGGCTGTGTAAGATCCACCATAACCGTTGTCCAAAGATAGCTTTTTCAAATTGATCTCTGTGTGAGATTTTGTTGATTTTCCACTAGATTACCCAACGACCTTGCAATAAGTTGTGCATTTTCAACTATGAACATGTCGGGGGAAGACCATGAGCCTGGACCCAGAAAGGAGATGAGGTGAAATCCAGTTTAGCAATCAAATTATCTGGTTGCCATTGCTTGAGTGCAAGCAATTGTCCCTTTACAGACCAAAGGGAGTGAGCAATAATTATTTGCTTAAGCCCTTCATCATTAAAGATGAATATATATTTGTCCATCTCTCCATCTCTCATCTCCAATTGGTTCTCAACCTTCCATACCTTTGTTGTATTTAATATATATTTCAAAATATAACACATATTTATTTGTTTCTAACATATATGTGTTTCATGGGTGTGAGTGCATGGTTGAATCAATCACTATGCTTGGTGTTTCATGAGTGGGATTGGGAAGGTGGGGTTGCATATCCTACTGAGTCGCACGGTTGCATACATGAAAGCTTGTGTCGGGTATAGCAAGAAGGGATAGATCCCCCCCTCGAGTGCAAGGCCCGACTACTAGTTTATACACTTTCTACGGTGCAAGTCTAAAAAAGTGTATCAGTGTGTACAGCCAGCAGTGCAACACCAAAAGTCCATTACCCAAATAAAAATACATGGTTTTGGTTATATAAATGATTCATTTGATGGGAAACATCCAGAAATGAATTGGTTTTACAAACACTTGGTTTTTATCTTCAAAGATGATCATTGGATGTATTTCATCAATGACAAGGATTTTTACACTTGCATTGCATAGTGTGGAGAGAGCCGGTGAGGGCTCGAGTCGATGTGCGTGAGTGAATTTCATTTCATTCATGGCATGGCATGGTAGATTCCAACATGAACATGTATATTCTTATTCGGAATGATTGTGTGAATGGTGAATGTTGTATGCGAACATTTCATATGCACTTAGGTTGGGGAGTAGTCTCTATAAGAAATTTTCTACTGGGCGTTGGCTTACCCTAGACGGGAAATATTTCAGGTACGGGCTTCGTACCGGGAGAGAACTCGCATTCGGGGCCTCAACTATGAAGAAAAAAGCCGACTTGTGACTTTGGTGGCATATTTTGTGTAATCTTTGTTGGAACAAAGTTTTAACATGTAAAAATTATGCAAATTCTTATAATAGAATTTGTATGGATCATGTATAATGTAGAAAATGTTATTATACATGTTTGGAATAGTTTTGGAAAGGTTTTGGGTTGATTGAAAATGAAAAAGTGAAGAGGTATAAAATATGGGCAAAACCTTCCGGAAGGTCACAACAACCTTTCGAAAGGTTAATGCAAACTTTTGGTCCAGCAGTCAAAACCTTCTGCAAGGTTGAAGAAAAACTTCTGGAAGGTTAATGTAAATTGTTATCCAGTAAATAAAACATTCTGGAAGGTTTTTCAAAAATCTGAAATTTTAAAAATGCATTGACATGCTCTTGGGTTATAACTCCTTTGGCTCTAATGATATAAATTAACCTTAAATGAGATACATTGGGGGTACATTGAACCTTGATGGGATTAAATGATTAAAGTAAACACAGATCCTCGTGTGGGTCGTAACCCCGATTATAGGGATGTGATAAACGTGATGTCAGGTTATGTGACAATCACGGGTGTTTCTGCGGGTTGATGAGAGGTCAACGAGATCCCCAATTTTAGGGGCGTCACAGCTTGGTATCAGAACATAAGTATACGGATTACCTAGGGTTTGATAGACATGGGGTCTAGACCATTGCATGCATTGTACATTTCATCTTATGTGTTTACATTTTGTTACATGATTACGTGCTATATGATTATGTGCATCATATACAGGGTAAAATGTATATGGAAAGAGACACTAGGGTTAGAAAACATAAACTTGGGGGTTCGAAAAAGAAATAAAAAGGATAGTTCAAGGTATAAATGTTTACTAGTGGGGATATAGACTCTACTAGGAAAACAAGGAGATAAATCTCAATGTTTCACATTCGGTCCCTATCATGGGATACTAAATAAATGCTCTATTGTTGTCTGGCATGTGTGTAGATGACAACTAGAGGAAGGGGACGTCGGGGTGGACGGAACAATAACCAACCACCACCGGTTTTTGACCAACAAGCCTTAGTGGAGGCTATTGGTACGGCGACTGCTAACACAGCATAGGCTAGTGCTACAGCGGCCACTATTGCACAGACTGGTGCAAGTAGGGGACAAGGAGGCTCAAGCAACCTCCAGAAGTTCAAGGCACGTCAACCTCCACTCTTCATGGGAGGGGCGAATCCTATGGTGGCTTACCATTGGTTCCGACAAGTTGATAAGGTGTTGAGGGCTATGGAGATCACCTCTGACACCACGAAGACAACCCTAGCAACATTTCAGCTAGAGGGGGAATCCCAATTGTGATGGGATTGGGTGAAGGACTCCAAGAACTTGGAGGCTATGACTTGGGTAGAGTTCAAGAAGCTCTTCATGGGAAAGTACATCCCAGCGGCCGCATGACATGCAAAGACCCGGGAGTTCTTAGACTTGTGACAAGGGACGATGACGGTGATGGAATATGTGGCTAAGTTCACGGAATTAACACGTTTCACCGATGATTATGTGGCCACAAACTTGGCCAAGGTGAGGAAGTTTGAGGATGGCTTGAAGTTGTCCATCCAAGGCAAGATTGTGGGTCTTCTTCTGCAAGACTTGGACTCGATGGTCATGATAGCTATGTCCATTGAGAGAAAGGTAGAAGATGCACGGAACATCTAGGAAGCGGGTGTTAAAGACAAGAAGAATGAGGGTCAATCCTCTTCTTCTAGCTCGGGGAAGAAGTAGAGGACTTCTACTCCTAAAGGATTCTAAGGACAATACCGCGGTCATCAAGGCCAAGGTCAGGGTCAATCCTCCCAAGGCAGGAGACACTTCAGGACTTCTAACTAGGCAGGCTCAAGGGCATGTTTTCATTGCCACCAGCGGGGTCACATGAAATGGGATTGCCCTCAGAGGCAGGGATCCCAGGGTTACAGGTCATCTCAGTCCCAGGCTTTGGTGGGACAACCACAGACACAGTATATTCCTTCCTACCCCACCATAAGCCAGGGAAGTCATTACCAGTTCAGGGAGCTATACAGGCTCCTATTACTTCTCATGCGGGGACTCCGCAATCAGGCCTGCTAGGCCAGGGCATAGGTCGAGGCCGAGGACTGGGCTCACAAGCTGGTACTTCTGGAACCTAGGGGCGTGTCTACGCCATGGTGCCACAGACTGAGCTGACAGATCCGTCGGTGATACAGGAAAATTTCCTACTCTCTCGCTTATGGGCTAGAGTGTTATTTGATTCTAGTGCATCGCATTCTTTTATTGCTACATCATGAGTGAAAGACTTAGGCTTAGAGGTTGAGACCTTGGAAAAGCCACTGCATGTGAGTTCTCCCCTAGGAGCTAAGGTGAGAGTTGATCAGATATATCAAGACTGTGAGTTAGAGATCTTAAGGATTCTACTCACCATGAACCTTAGGGTCATGAACATATCAGAATTTGAGGTGATCCTTGGCATGGATTGGTTGGCGGCACATCGGGTCGTCATTGATTGTAATAGGAAGAGGGTCACTGCTTACACACTGAATGGTGTCTGTTTTAAGTTCCAAGGAGAAAAACATGATGTTTTATCCAAAGTCATGTATGAATCTAGATGGCACGAACAGTTAATAGGTTGACTTGCAAGCCTTACCCTGGATGACGAGGTGTGACAGAAGTTAGGTCTACCTCGGGTTGTATGCGAGTATGAGGATATTGTTTTGGATGAACCACCGGGATTACCTCCACATAGGGATGTAGACTTCACCATTGAGTTACATTCCAGTACATCGCCTATTTCTATGACTCCACATAGGATGGCGTCAGCTGAGTTATAGGAACTCAAGGTCTAGTCGCAAGAATTATTGAACAAGGGCTTTATTGGATTGAACACTTTCCTTAGGGCGCTGCGGTGTTGTTTGCCAGGAAGAAGGACAAAACTCTTCGACTATGCATAGATTATTGGCAGTTGAATAGGGTTACTATCAAGAATAGATATCCCTTGTCGAGGATTGACGACTTGTTTGATCAGCTGAGAGGGGCGTGAGTCTACTCCAAGATAGATCTCCGCACGGTTACCATCAGTTGAGGGTTAGGGAGGCTGATATCCCTAAGACGGCGTTTCGAACATGGTATGGGTATTTTGAGTTTACAGTGATGCCCTTTGGATTGACGAATGCCCCGGCGGCATTTATGGTTCTCATGTATAGGGTGTTTCAACTACCTAGATTAGTTTGTTGTAGTCTTTGTTGATGACATCTTGATATATTTCAAGTCTGAAAATGAGTAAAAGGGTCACTTGAGGATTATTCTCCATACGTTGAGAGATCATCAGTTGTACAACAAGTTCAGCAAGTGTGAATTTTGGCTTACTGAGGTGAAATTTTTGGGACATGTAGTGTCGGCTTTGGGTGTATCCGTGGACCCGGAGAAGGTTGAGGCAGTTATGAATTGGGAGAGACCGAAGTCAGTCTTCGAGATCTGCAGTATCTTGGGATTGGCAGGGTATTACCGGAGATTCATCGAGGACTTCTCCCGATTAGCTACGCCTATGACCAAGTTGACCCAGAAAGAAGTCAAGTTTGAGTGGAATGATGCTTATGAGAAGGCATTCTAGGAGTTGAAGAGGAGGCTTAATTCAGCTCCTATTCTGATCATTCTGGAAAGGGGACAGAGGTTCACGGTGTATTGTGATGCCTCGAAGGACAGACTCGGTTGTGTATTGATGCAATCCGAGAGAGTAGTGGCTTATGGTTCTTGGCAGTTAAAGAACCACGAGTAGAATTATCCCACACATGACATAAAGTTGGCGGCCATTGTCTTTACCTTGAAAGCTTGGTGCCACTATTTATACGGTGAGCAATTAGAGGTGTTTTCGGACCACAAAAGTCTAAAGTACATCTTTACACAACGGGATCTCAATATGAGGTAACGCAAATGGATGGAGTTTCTAGAGGACTACAACTTTACTTTGCATTACCATCCCAGTAAGGCAAATACGGTAGCTGATGCACTCAGTAGGAAGTCACGGAGAGTCTTGGCTAGTATGGCTTCCCAGGAGTGGCAGATGCTCGAGACTGTGGGATAGTTCGGGCTACACTATGGAGATCAGACTCAGGGTACTTTGGGAAGTTTAGTGGCTACACTTTCCCTACTGAGTAGGGTGATTGAGTCCCAAGGAAAGGATACAGAGTTATCATCCATCAGGGACCGAGTACGGTTAGGTACAGGAGACGAGGGCTGGGCCATTCACTCGAATGTTAGTCTTTAATTTAGGGGAAGGATTGTGGTTTTCCAATTGTAGAACTCAGAGAGGAGATTCTTAGAGAGTTCTATTGTTCCCGTTTTGCTGTGCATCTAGGTGGCATGAAGATGTACCATGATTTCCATCACTAGTATTATTGGAATGGAATGAAGAGAGACATTGGAGACTTTGTCAGACGATGTCTCACGTGTCAATAGGTTAAGGCAGAGCACTAGAGACCAGCGGGATTACTCCAACCCTTGGAGATAGCTGAGTGGAAGTGGGAGCATATCACGATGAATTTTGTGACTCACTTGCCACAGACATCACGGGGACATGACATGTTGTGGGTGATTGTGGATCAGCTTACGAAGTCGGCACACTTTTTGGCGGTGCAAATGACCTTCATATTGGAGGAATTCTGCAAGTTGTATATACGGGAGATTATCTACTTGCATGGGGTGCCCGTATCTATAGTATCAGATCAGAATTCCAGGTTCATGGCTCATTTTTAGGAGAGTTTTCAGCGAGTCATGGGGACACAATTGATGATAATGAGCACTGTTTTTCATCCCCAGATGGACTATCAGTCGGAGAGGACTATCCAGACATTAGAAGACATGCTACGGGCATGCGTCCTAGATCTCAAGGGTAGCTGGGAAGATCACTTACCCTTGGTAGAGTTCGCCTACAACAACAAGTATCAAGCGAGCATTCAGATGACACCCTATGAGACACTATATAGAGGCTATGTCGTTCTCTGGTTTGTTGGACGGAGGTGGGAGAGAGGTCTTCTACGGGTCTGGAGTTGATTAGAGACACCTCGGAGAAGGTGAATTTGATACAGAAGCGTCTTCTCACGGCTCAAAGCTGACAGAAAAGCTATGCTGACAGACGGCAGCGACCTCTAGAGTTTGAGGTGGGAGATTATGTCTTCTTGAAGGTGATGCCTAAAAAAGGAGTGGTCAGGTTTGGCAAGGGAGGAAAGCTATCACCGAGGTACATCGGGCCCTTCGAGGTACTCGAGAGGGTGGCACAGTTGTAACGCCCCAAAAACCCCTTGGGTGACATTACATTCTAAAAACCATTCACCCCATGAGAGCATTACGTAAATTCATCACGACGAAAGTTCATTCATCAACCATTCATATTTTAATAAATTTGGGCAGAGTCTCCTTTGTACGAGGAGCTTTACTCAAAACACAACCTGTACAATTATATTACAATTGACCACACCGGGTCCACATATGCATAACTATTGACCACACCGGGTCTATTTATCCATCATAAAATAAACTTTCATTCATCATATGCCATATCCACAATGCCATCCCAAAAGAATAGGCCAAGTATGACAAATATATTCCCAAAAGAATTAAATTACACTTGCAGTGAAATAACAAAATACTAGACTTTACATGATTTTAAAATAAACTCTCTAGTCTAGTACAAAAGAAATATAACTCTAGGCATCCAGTTCAGGACCCCCGTTCCCCTCTAGGGGAGCTTCCCCATGCACTGGTTCATCTACTTGTAACTCCTCCTCATAGACGAAATCTGAAAAGATATTATTTGTAGGGGATGAGCACTAAGCTCTGTAGCAACATTCCTTCCATACTCATACAAGGTTTAGAAAACAAGTAAAACAGTTCGGTCTTATTTTCCAAAATATCATATAACATTTGAAGTAAAACCGTGACATTTGAAACAGATCTCAAGTTTAAACATTCGCAATAATTTAAATGAACAGTAAACCCAAGTCACAATGAGCAACCATAACCATTTCCACAAGTTCTTGTAGAGTCCCATACCTCCACAAGCTCTTGTGGGAAATGCAATAGTAACACCATAATACAAAAAGGAACGCTTATTCCACCATCGATTATTATATTTCCTTTGGCACGAATCTCAAGTTTAAGTAACAATAGTAATAGAAAGGAGCAATTTCAACTAAGTGCTAATAAACATCCATTACCAAAATATAAATCATTTCCCACACATGATATCATATTGTCCTCTCTAATGGGAGCATCCTTACAAGGAACCTCTCACCCTCAAGATTTGGTTTCTCAAGCATCCTCACAAGGAACCTCTTGAGAAAATCACATATTGTCCTCTTTTGGTGTGAGCATCCTTACAAGGAACCTTTCACCCTCAAGATTTGGTTTCTCAAGCATCCTTACAAGGAACCTCTTGAGATGGAATGAGCATCCTTACAAGGAACCTCTCATCCATGTTCATTCCAACAACCATACAAGATCACATCATCCCAACAATCATCACACATAACCAAGGATTCCATAAATCTCCAATTTACAAGCAAATTTCCAAAGATCCACAAATCCATTATGAGGCAATTTCAATAAACAATTAGGAAAATACAAGAGATCACCACCACATCATTTTCATTACTCACACAAAGCACTAAAGTTCTCAAAACCAAGCTTGAGCAAATGTAGAAAGAGAATTCCATATTTCCCCAAAAACTAGGGTTTTAAAGCTATAAAAGAAGTTTCATGAGTAATCAATCCTAACTTTGTTTAAGACATGCCATAATTGCAAGAAAACCAAGAAACAAGGAATTCCTAGCAAATACATACAAGTATGAGTCAAAACATATATATATATATTAGCCTTAGCCTCAATGGACAAGCATGGAAGAAAAACCCCTACCTTGAATCAAAGTTTCAAACCACAAACCCAAGCTCTAATGACCTCCTTTCTCCCTTTCCTCCTTTCCTCTATCTTCCCCAAGGGTGCTAAGGGGTTTGGGGGTGAGAGATGTGAGAAAAAATGGAAGGAAATGGGCTGGTTTCTGTGTTTTAAACACAGCAGTCCGCGACATCACTGTTCATGGGCTGAATTTTGAGTTTTTTTCCAAAATTACAGTTTTGCCACTAGAAATCTCCAATTTGATCCATACGACTACCCTAAGGTTTTTCGACGTTCCGGATTCATTTCTAATGTTATTTTAACCTAAAAACATTGCTTTTTATGATTTATTTCAAAACTAAAATAAATTCACACTTGTAACATTAAAATTTCTATTTTATTCCTTCGAACCACTATAGGTGATATCCTTACGATTTTAATATATATATATGGTTTATTCTTAAGTCATTACATATAGAAGAATCACTAAACAAGTACATTAATATATTAATGTAAACATATGGGGTTTTACACCTTTAAGGTCTAATAAGAAAGCACAACCCTTTACTATCCAAGGAGCACCATAGTGCAGATTTTTGGTCAACTTCATAGAATAAACTGATTTGACTCAGGTATTTCTAGGAGGTGTAACCTATATGGTTGGAAAGATATACGAGTTAGGGTTCTAACAAAAATAACGGTGCACAATTCAGACTTTCCAATAAAGAGTTATGATGAAATTAGCGAAAGGTAGTCTGCCGGACAGATTTTTGGACAGTGTAGACACTACTTCGTAATATGGACATAACTCCTTCCTCCTAGTTCCGATTGAGATGATTCAAGGTGATATGGAATCCTAAGAGAGAGATCTACAAATTTCATGTTTTAAGTTTTGAGAGATATGGACTGCATCAAGGTCGAAATCGAGCTTGATGTTACAGCCAGTGCACTGTTCATCCCTTTTTCATTCTACCAAATTCAAACACACATCACTACACATATCCCCATTTTTACAACAATTATTTACTATATATCTATATACATATATAAAAGAAAATGCGGGGTGTTACAACAGTTACTTATCGATTAGTGTTACCGCCAAATCTATTAGGTGTTCACGCAATATTCCATTTTTCTATGCTCCGAAAATACACCCCAGATCCGACTCATGTAGTGGATTGGGGAGAGCTTGTGGTTAATGTTGATGGGACCTTTCAAGAGGGATCGGTGCGCATAATGGATAATCGGGAGCAGGTTTTGCGAGGCAAGATCATGAGGCTAGTAAAAGTGTTGTGGCAGTATCGAGGAGTGGAGGAGGCAACATGGGAGCGTGAGGATACCATACGTACCAATTATCCATTCTTATTTAAGGATAAAGGTACATTCTTATAGTCATTTAATATTATATGACCGTTGCATATGCATGTGTTTGAATGTGTATGTATATGTGAATTTTGGGGACTAAATTCTTTTAAGGGGGGAAAAATGTAAAACCCAGGAAAATTTGAATTTTTCCGACAAAGGGCAAAATGATATTTTTGCCACTATAATATGGGTTTAAAATCAGTAATTTTCTATAGCTTGGATGACGCAACGGACCTCACCATTGAATTCGTATCCCAAAATTGAGTTACCACATCAATTTTCATCAAATTTTGAGATAGTCGAATTTTACACGTTTTTCGAGATAATCTGGTGACAAAAATTTCAAAGGTCCCCAAAAATGGAAATTATAAAATTTCCTTAGAATTGAGTAAAAGTTCAAATAAAATTAATTTGAACTAAAACTAGAATTTAATTAAGTCGTTTCGGGTTAAAAACTGACTCGGAAGGGATAAACTTGCGGGGCAATGTGTACCGCACAATTAAAAAGTATAAATAGGAAAAAATATCTGAAAAATCAGATATTTTCTCTCCCTTGGCCGGCTGTGTTCAGACGTTAGAAGAGAGAGAGAGAAGAAAAATTATTTTTCAAGGCTTTCCTCTTCGATTCCACGGAGTTTCGTCTGTCGAAATCCATCGGGCCAAGAGTTAAAGTTGATCACCACGACAAGGGCTATGCATACATACCAAGAATGAGAGATTTCACCAAAGATCCAAAAGGGGAGATTTGGGAAATCAAGGTTTTGGGGTTGTTTTTGGTGTTCTTGAAGTCTCTACACATTAATCTAGGCTCCAAAAGGCAGGGTTTCTCCTACTTTGGTTCACTTTCTTACTTAGGGTATATTTGGAATGGAGTAAGGATATGAATAACCTAGGTCATTGACTATGGTTATGAAAATGAGAAAATGGGTATGGAATTTGGCCTAGACCAATTCCTAATTATGTTGGCATAGGAAATTACTTGTGTGATCTCCTTGGAATTTGATATTTTGGGCATACTATATGTTTATATTATGCTTTGTGAATGAGGTGAAAATTCTTGTATGATAATATGAATTATTGCTTTGAGGGTGTTTGACAAAATGCCTATGTGTGAATCAAGTTGTTATGACATAATGATGTATAACATGCTTAGAAAATGTGTTGGAAAGAAATGTTAATATGTGCTCATTGAAATATTGACATTGTAATGATTTATAGAATTTATATGCTTACGATATGAATTGTCACAGAACATGTAAACATGTGGTTTAAATTGCTCAATTGACATTCATTACCATGGGCATGATGTTGGTAGTGCAATGGTTCATTACATTGCATATGCATGAAAAACACATCGCATTTCATGGGTGTGAGTGCATGGTTGAATCAATCACCATACTTGGTGTTTGATGAGTGGGCTCGAGAAGGTGGGGTTGCATATCCTACTGAGTCGCACGGTTGCATACATGAAAGCTTGTGTCAGGTATAGCAAGAAGGGATAGATCCCCCCTCGGGTGCAAGGCCCGGCCACTGGTTTATACACTTCCTACGGTGCAAGTCCAAAAAAGTGTATCGGTGTGTAGAGCCGACGGTGCAACACCAAAAGTCCACTACCCAAATAAAGACACATGATTTTGGTTATATAAATGATTCATTTGATGGGAAACATCCAGAAAAGAATTAGTTTTACAAACACTTGGTTTTTATCTTCAAAGATGATCATTGGATGTATTTCATCAATGACAAGGATTTTTACACTTGCATTGCATAGTGTGGAGAGAGCCGGTGAGGGCTCGAGTTGATATGCGTGAGTGAATCTCATTTCATTCATGACATGGCATAGTAGATTCCAATATGAACATGTATATTCTTATTTGGAATGATTGTGTGAATGGTGAATGTTGTTTGCGAACATTTCATATGCACTTAGGTTGGGGAGTAGCCTCTGTAGAAAATTTTCTACTGGGCATTGACTCACCCAATACGGAAAATATTTCAGGTACGGGATTCGTACCGGGAGAGAACTGGCATTCGGGGCCTCAACCATGAAGAAAAGCCGACTTGTGGCTTTGGTGGCATATTTTGTGTAATCTTTGTTGGAACAAAGTTTTAACATGTAAAAATTATGCAAATGCTTGTAATAGAACTTGTATAGATCGTGTATAATGTAGAAAATGTTATTATACATGTTTGGAAAGGTTTTGGTTGGATTGGAAATGAAAAACTGAAGAGGCACAAAATTCTGGGGAAAACCTTCTTGAAGGTTAATGCAAACTTTTGGTCCAGCAGGCAAAACCTTCTAGAAGGTTGAAAAAAATCTTCCGGTAGGTTAATGTAAATTGTTATCCAGTAGACAAAACCTTTGAAGGTCTATAAAACCTTTCGGAAGAACTTTTACAGTGAGTAAAACCTTCCAGAAGGTTTTTCAAAAATCTAAAATTTTAAGAATGCATTACCATGCTCTTGGGTTATAAGTCATTTGGCTCCAATGGTATAAATAGACCTTAAATGAGATACATTGGGGTACATTGAATCTCGATGGGATTAAATGATTAAAGTAAACACGGATCCTCGTGTGAGTTGTAATCTCAGTTACAGGGATGTAATAAACATGATGTCGGGTTATGCAACAATCACGAGTGTTTTCGCGGGTTGACAGGAGGTCAACGGGACCCCCAATTTTAGGGGCGTCACACTATATAAAGCCTACTCTTTAGACTTAAGTGAAAGGCTTTATATAAGCTTTATACATAGTGATTTACCTTAAGAATACCATGACAAGAGGTGAAAAAAATATTATGTTACTTTTATTGATGATTATTCAAGGTATACTAAATTATACTTGTAGAGAAATAAGGATGAAGCAAGTGAAATATTTATCAAGTATAAACTAGAAGTTGAAAATCAATTGAATAGACAAATAAAAAGGTTGAGGACTGATAGGGGAGGAGAATATGAATATAATTCTTTTATGACTATTGTGAGCAACATGGTATTATACATGAAGTTACTCCTCCCTACTCACCCGAATCTAATAGTGTACCCGAAAGGAAAAATATAACTTTAAAAGAAATGATGAATTCTATGTTAATAAGTTTGGGACTGCCGAATAATTTATGGGGAAAAGCTATTCTACGGCATGTCATATTCAAAATAGAATTCCACATAAGAAAATAGAAAAAACTCCTTATGAACTTTGGGTAGGGAATCCACCATCCTTAAAATACTTAAAAGTGTGGGGTTGTTTAGCAAAAGTTTTGTTACTGGAACCAAAGAAGAGAAAATTAGGTTCTAAAACTTCAGATTGTGTTTTTATAGGTTATTCAATTAATAGTACTTCTTATAGGTTTCTAGTGATAAGAAGCGAGCATAACATTTTAGAACATAACACAATCATTGAGGCAAAAAATACTATATTCTTTGAGAATATTTTTCCTATGATCATTGAGGCAAAAAATACTATATTCTTTGAGAATATTTTTCCTATGAAAAATAAGATATCAAATGAGAGTAAAATAATTGGTGTTAGTAATGAACCCAAATATGATACATCTAGGGAAGAAGTACTTGAACCAAGAAAGAGGACAAGAGTAAGAAAGGAGACTAACTTAGGAGATGGATTTTTCACATTTCTAATTGATAATGACCCACAAACATATGAGGAAGCTATTAAGTCCAAAGATGCTCCTTTTTGGAAAGAAGAAATTAAAGATGAGTTAGATTCCATTATGTCTAATCATACTTGGGATTAGTAGAGTTACCTCCTAGTGCAAATCCTATTGGGTGCAAATGGATTTTTAAAAGAAAATTGAAAATTCATAGCACAGTTGATAAATACAAAGCCCGACTAGTAGCCAAAGGTTATAAACAAAAGAAAGATGTTGATTATTTTGATACTTATTCACTAGTTACAAGAATAGCATCTATTAGGGTTTTGATTGCTATAGCTTCTATATATAAATTAGTAATTCATCAAATGGATGTGAAAACGGCATTCTTGAATGGAGACTTGGAGGAAGAAATATACATGAAACAACCCGAAGGATCTATTGTACGAAGTAAAAAGCATATGGTATGTAAATTGATTAAATCATTATATGGTTTAAAACAAGCACCGAAACAATGACATGAGAAATTTGATAATGTGATAATGTGGTAGTGTCAAATGGTTTCAAAATTAATGACGTTGACAGATGTGTATATTGTAAGTTTTGTGATAATTCTGGTGTTATAATTTGCTTATATGTTGATGATATGCTTATAATGGGTACAAGTCTAGAGGTTGTTATCAATACTAAAAAGTTCTTAATGTCTAAGTTTGACATGAAAGATATAGGGGAGGCAGATGTAATTTTAGGAATTAAAATTTTGAGAACTCCAAATAGTTTGATGTTATCTCAAGAACATCATGTGGATAAGATACTTAGAAAGTTTAATCATTTTGATCATAAGCCTATTTCTACACCTTATGATGCTAGCGTTAAACTAAAGAAAAATAAAGGTGATCCTATGTGTCAAAATAATTATGCACAAATAATTGAAAGTTTAATGTATCTTATGAATTGTGTACGTCCTGATATTGCATATGCTATTGGTAGGTTAAGTAGATATACACATAACCCCAATAAAGAACATTGAAATACTATATCTAGATTATTGAAATACTTGAAAGGAACTGTTAATTATGGTTTATCATATACTGGATTTCCTACCGTATTAGAAGGGTATAGCGATGCTAACTGGATTTCTGATTCATATGAGACGAGATCCACAAGTGGTTATGTATTCACCCTTGGTGTGAGTGCAGTGTCTTGGAAATCTTCCAAGCAGACGTGTGCAACTCGGCCTACTATGGAGTCCGAGGTTATTACCTTAGAGAAGGCTGGCACTAAAGTTGAGTGGTTAAGAAACGTCTTAGCGGATATCCCTTTATGGATGATGTCAATTTCATCTGTGTCTATGCATTGTGATTGCCAAGCTGCAATAGCAAGGGCAAAGAATAAAATCTATAATGGTAAAAACAAGCATATACGCTCAAAGCATAATATTGTGAGGCAGCTGCTTAATGATGGGATAATATCCCTAGACTTTGTGAGGTCAAAGATGAATTTGGCTGATCCTTTGACAAAACCACAAGGAAGAAAACTAGTGAGTGAGACATCAAGGGGGATGAGACTTATGCCTATACATAAATCACAAGTGATGGTAACCCAACTTACAGGAATGGAGATCCCAAGAAATAAGTTCATATGGGTAATAACAAGTCATTGGATAATTTGTGACACTATCATAATTTAATTAATATGTAAAACCCATCTTTATGATGTAGATAGTGAATATACTGCAATGTATAAGGTTGAGTTTATCTCTTAATGGATCCATAGCCTAGATTAGGTAATGTATCGAGTTGTAGCATAAACTTGATGGATTCACCTATATAGATGTGGGAGTGGGACCGCTTCCTATGAATGCTTGGGCAGGTTTTTCTAGAGCATCTATGAATTTCCAGGTAAGGTGCATGACCTATTCGCACCAACCCGCGATGAACAAACTCAGATTAGAGGGTCTAATGTGGGTGATGAGTGTAGTCAGTTTACACTAAAGAAATCTAGTTCATAGAAATTTTATATTTCACTAGATTTCTGTAAGTTTTGCCTTATATTCCCTAAGTGATGGTTCATAGTCCAAAAGACACCACCACAATGCATTAGATGCTCGTGTTTCCAAATCAAAGTTGTTGTTGTTTTATATATACGTTATATTTTGAAATATATGGGGGATTGTTGTATTTAATATATATTTCAAAATATAATACATATTTATTTGTTTCTAACATATATATGTGTATAGAAATATAAGTCAAAATATATATATATTTAAAAATTATTTTTTAGACTTATTGGACAGGTTATGACTATTTGTTTTATTACTTATATTGAATTAATTAATTATATTAAATGAGAAATGAATTTTTAAAGGTATTGATCATTGGTTATTAACCGTTGAGATTTGCAATTGACCGTTAGATGCCAACCAATGCATCCCTTGTTTTGTAACTATTCAAACACTATATAAAGTCTACTCTTCAGACTTAAGTAAAATTACTGTACGGAAAGGAAAAATACAGAAAGCAAATAGGGAAAAATACAAAAAGTAAAGTGAGAAAAAATAGAAGAAAGCCTACTATCCGGTGGGTTTTCTTGTGTAGTCGGTTTTCATTCGCATTAGATTTCCTTGAGTAGTTTGTCAAATTAGTAGAACTAAATTTTGATATACTTTCAAATATACTATTACTTGAGATCTTGGTATTCATTTGGAAAGGATCAAGAGTTGTTCGAGACACCTCTAAATTTGTGAGTGTACGCTTACGGAGAAGCAATAGTTGAATACTAGAGGATAGGATGTCATAACCTGTCGCACTGAGTTTTGTACTCAGAGGGGCAAAAATATATTCTTAAGGACAGTGACTTCACGTCTCTATTGATAAATTTTTCTATTTCTTGTTTATCATCTAATTTGTAGTATTCTTGAACTGAAATTTTTACAACAACCTTCATCAGAATAGTCTTAACCACATTTTGATTGAATGGTTTGTTTGAGAAACATTTCCCAATGAGACAGAACAGTTTTACAAATTCTGCGGTTGGCTTGTGAGAATGTAGATGAATAATAGGACCAGAGGTTGGTGCAGTTTGGTGGGTTTGTGAGGGCCTTTGAGGTTGATGTCCTGTGGGGGATAAGTGTTACATTTTCGATTGAAGAAACAGTGCTGCGTAACAGTGCTGCGTAAGTGTAGTGTTAGTATTCAGGAAAGAAGGGGAGTAGACAGAAATAACAGAGGTAAAGAGAAGAGAAGTAGAAATATGGGTTGAGGTTTTGGTCAAAATGAGGGTTGTGAAAGTAATAGGTTCTAAGAAACCTACAAGCATGGATGGGTCGAAAGCTCTAATGTTTATCGCCTAAAAGTTAGCAAATTTTTTTCATGTTTTATTATAATTTTAGTTGATTTTGTCAAATAGAATGAAAAATGAAGAATGTATTATCAAGTCACAGTGATATAAAGTTTATATAACTAATATTTTATATATATAATTAATCTTATAAAGTTTGCTTAACTAATATTTTATAAATATTATGGCAATAATCATGGTTTTAGAGGTCAGACCGGGCACTAGGGAGTGAGTGAGTGAGAGACAGACAGACAGGAAATGGCAAAGGAAGGAGAGGCGGTATGTGTAACGGGAGGGAGTGGCTATATTGGTTCGTGGTTGGTCCGTTTTCTCCTCGAACGAGGCTACACAGTCCATGCCACCGTCAAAGATCTAAGTACGCGCACACTCACAAATCTTCGTTTTCATCAACTTCTTGGAGTTTCTTTATTAGGGTTTTTGCTCGTCTGTAATCTCAATTTCAGTAAATTTTGTTCTGATTTAGATGATGAGAAAGAGACAAAACATCTAGAAGCCTTGGAAGGAGCGAACTCGCTTCTCCGCCTCTTTCAGATCGATCTTCTCGACTACGACTCCATTGTTGCCGCCGTCAATGGAACCGCCGGCGTCTTCCACCTCGCTTCTCCTTGCATTGTCGATGAAGTTCGAGATCCTGAGGTCAAACATATAATCAACATACTCACAAACTAATCCTCTCCTTTTCTTTACTTAATCATTGTTTAAGCATGTACATTTGGTTGTTGATTGACAGAATGAGCTATTAGCTCCGGCGATTAAGGGGACAAACAACGTTCTCACGGCGGCAAAGGAGCTAGGGGTTCGGCGTGTGGTCGTGACCTCATCTATATCGGCCATCACTCCAAGTCGTTATTGGCCAGCTGATGTTGTCAAGAATGAGGATTGCTGGACCGATGTTGAATATTGCAAGCATAATAATGTGGGAACCTCTCCTTTTTTGCACTTTGACTCTATGATTTTATTCGTCGTTCTTCTTGTTGTAATGCGTCATATGTTTATTATAGTCAATCTTATTGATTAATGGACATTAATTACTATCATTATTGCGAAAGGAGATTAATTATTGTCATTATTATTTCACCATTGTAAGCCATTCTGAACTTAGGTTATTACAAATACTCAAGTTGTCAAATTTAATAATTGATTTTCTTTTCATTCCTGGAAGAATTAGTTATTGATTAAAATCTGATGAAATCTTGTACTTCTTTTAAATTGTAGTATTTTTTTGTGTTGAGATCACGTGTTATCTATAATAGTTTGTGTTTCATTTAACTTTTCTAATAACAATTCGTGTGATCGGCGAGTTTGTCAGAAATGGTTTTTTTCTACCATATACTTGTTGAAGGCTCTTTAGGAAATAATTGAGCTCCCTTTGCACAAGTTCAATTTTTTTATGTTGGGTGTCCTTTAATTCTAGTTCAATGAGGTGTATTTGGGGTCTGTTGTTTTTTTTGTTTTTAGATTTCTTCTGAGAAGTTTCATTAGAGTCTAGCTTGTAGCTTATTGTAGTTCTGTTGTGGTACTACGTTTGTACACATAGTGTGTATATGTGCCGTGCCCTGCTTCCCGTGTTGGTGCCTCTTCATTAATGTTTCACTTGCCAAGAAAGGAAAAAAAAATTGATGGTGGGGTTAGCTGTGTTCTGTGGCAAGCAAACACATCTAATGCAGGTAAACTGGTTTCACATTCACTTTCTTTTTTCTATTGATTGGGCAGAACCATGTAATCCCAAATCTAACTTTCTAGTGATGCTTGAATCTTCATAATAAAAGCTTTATGTGGTATAGAGATATGCTCTTAAACTCGAGTCTCTGTGTAATGTTTGTGTGCTTTTCCTTTTCCACTTATCTTTCTTTATACCTTAAGCATTAAGAATAATTGTGTTTTTAGCTTTTGACAACTTGTATTTGTCATGGACTAGGTATGGTACCCGGTTTCTAAAACATTAGCCGAAAAAGCTGCCTGGGAATTTGCAAAGGAAAAAGGTTTGGATGTGGTTGTGGTGAATCCTGGAACTGTGATGGGGCCTATGCTTCCCCCAACCATCAATGCAAGCATGCTAATGCTTCTTCGCCTTCTTCAGGGTAACTTATACCCTAACTTTAATATATGTATTTCTCTTCATTCAGCTCATGGTGTGAATGTTTCATCCATGGGTATTTTTTACTTCCAGTTGCATATTTGTTAGCAATGCTTGGCTTCATCTTCAAGTAACAGTGTTTTTTGTTTGAAGACATACCCTGCAAATAATTGTTTTTGCTTCACATAACTGAGACAAAGAATCATACCTTTTCTTTCTATGCTGTTGAGGTCTATAGAAGATTTGGAGCTGTAGTTTCTATATACTACCAGGTTTACTACATTTTATTTGTAATAGGAGAGTATATCCCATCCCTTCAGTTAACGCTGTATTAAACTCTGCTTGTGCTCAAATCCATGGTTTATGCTTGATTAAGTTGACAGCCTGTGTTCCGGTGCACTGTCATACATTTTCATATGCGGTACTTCCATGTAATTAGTGCTACAAGACCTCAACTTCTGAGGATTTTTTATGCAAGAGTGGTGTGAAAGGCTATTTGAATTACTTAGCACCCCCAAAAAGTCTGCATTGCCATATAGATTTTCAAATTGCTAAAGACAATGAATGCCTAGTCACCTTTTTCCCAAGCATGTCCCCCTTTTCTCACTAATCTCCTTTTGTACCTCTTGAAAACCTACTCCGGTAACCGGTGTGCAGAGGGAACACTAGCTCAGTGTACGCATGCAAAATGAGATTTGTTTATGTATTGATATCCAAGCATAAAGTAATTTTGTATTATGTGGACGTCAGTACGTGCTCTTATTTATCTGTGGTTTAAAGTTGGGCACGACAAAATATACAGTTTTGTTTTTCATGTTTTTTTATTCATTTCCTGAAACAAAATGGTGCTAGTGTCATAATTGCTAATTGGCTCATAAAAGAAATCATGCGACAAAAGGGACATATAGAGAGTGCTATACACAATTACATAGCAAAATTGAGTTGTGTTACATGTTTGCTAGATGCGTATCATATTAGAAGTGTTGGACGCATATTCAATACCCCCATGCTGAAGGAAGTGCCTATAAAATTACTTTTACCAAGTGTAAGCTTCTTGCCTCAAATAGGTTTTCCTGTTGTGCTTTGCACCCTTGCCACTCTACTCTCAACCTCTTCATTGCCTAAACTCCCATAAAGGCAGCCTGGAGATGCTCAGTAATTCAAATTCATATTTATCCTCTGTTTTCGGTTGCCACAAAAATAAGGTTAAGTTTATCAATTAAATGGTCCAAGGTTTGTTTCCTAACCATGAAACCTGTATTGACATTTGCCTTGGCTGCAGGCTGCACCGACATTTATGAAGACTTCTTTATGGGATCTGTTCATGTTAAAGATGTTGCCCTAGCGCACATATTGTTGTATGAGAACACATCAGCAACTGGAAGGCACCTGTGTGTTGAAGCTATCTCTCATTATGGTGACTTTGCTGCCAAGGTTGCAGAACTTTACCCTGAATATAATCTGCCCAGGTAACGTGTTTTCCATGCATGTGTTTGAAAAGTATGTTTTTACAGCAGGAACCATGATGTACACTATGACCAGGAAAGTGATCCCAATGTGTGTGACTTTGTCATAAGGTTTAATTGACTATTTTCTCGGAGAAGTGTGTGTGTGTGTGTGTTGTGGGGGGGAAGCTTTAAGCTTTGTTATACTTAGACAGAGCATATTTGACCATCTCCCCCACCAAAACCCCCAAGTCTTTATTTATGTTTCTTCCTTTTCGGGGATGTCAGGGGGAAGAAAAATCTTGCTACAGATCTGAAACAAAGTGTTTCCTGTATGACTGATAACCTCTTCTCATGGAATAAGTATTCTCGTGCATAACTGGGAACTAGATTTGGTGGATCTAGAACTTCTATTTCCTCTTTCGTGGGAAGCTTCAGCAGCAAAGGAGGTGAATGTGGGAATAAATCACATTATCTGTCCTTTCTCCCTGCAACTTTAGAACTAAAGAGTGAGGGTGGCTAGCCCCTTTGTCATCAATGCCATAGTGGATGTAAAATATTCTTCCTGGGTAAACATACCTTCACAGTTTTTGAATCCTTCTTGATGGCTATCTTAATTTCTATTACTGTCCAAGTGTTCAAAAAGCTGTCCACCCCAAGGCACAATCTGGGGTCAGTCTCACTAGTCGGATTATTTCAGCTTGCTTCATATCGATGTAATAACTCCCAAACTAGTATATTATGAGCTTTGTGGGTCTCTCTACTCATTGTCTATTAGTTTTGAGTTTTGTGCTTTAACATGGTATTAGAGTCCCGTTCCAAGAGGTTTAAGGTAAGACTCTTTGTTTGAATGACGTTACTTCCCTAATTGGTTCACCTAAAAATGCATCTTGTTATATTCGGATGATGTCTTCTTGATCTTCTATCTACTTCTCTATGTGAGTGAGGACTGTGTTCCATATTTATATATCAAAACTATCTAACCTAGTTTGTGAGTCTTGCGGTCTCTCTTCTCATTGTTTGTTCGTTTTGGTGTAGTTTAAAAATGCCTATTGGGTTT
Organism: Ilex paraguariensis; assembly: GCA_963454935.2. Taxonomy (NCBI): domain Eukaryota; kingdom Viridiplantae; phylum Streptophyta; class Magnoliopsida; order Aquifoliales; family Aquifoliaceae; genus Ilex; species Ilex paraguariensis. Next base: position 77,140 of record CAUOFW020005824.1, read on the forward strand.
CATCCAGTTTCTGGATTTACACAGAAAGAAAACTAAAATTGCAAGATAGAAGGTTTCTCAATCTATATAATGCTCTTCTTTGTAGGTTGCCTAAGGATACCCAACCCGGATTACTAAGGTCGAAGAATGCATCCAAGAAGTTGATGGACTTGGGTCTACAATTCATTCCCATGGAGCAAATCATCAAGGAGTCTGTTGAGAGTTTGAAGATCAAAAACTTTATATCCTAAATGAATCTGCTTATCCAATCAGACTGTAGAGACCCCTACTACTAGGAAATTGTTTTGACTTTGCAGCATATATAGTGTCAATGAATTATGCTTACCAACTGTACAATTACGCCTCATAATCTCGGCCAAGAGAGATTGTGGTTAAAATACAAATGAATTGAATGACGGTTTTTGTTATGAGTTTCAACCATTTAATTTTTTGTTTCGATTCAATTCATCTCTTGTTTTCAAGCTTAAACTTGTGTTTAATTTAAGATTTAGTGCGGGTTGTTTATACAAATATTATATATTTATGTATACCTAATATGCTATTTATATGCTTATAACTACAAGCTTTGATGATTTGAACAAACCATTCTTCGGCCGGCTCAATTATTGGTTGTAAGATTAAGCTTGAATTTTTGTCCCTTTGATAAATGAATGAACGTGAATGAATTTTTCTTAAATTGTTCATACTTTGTATATTTTAAAGTGTTTGTATTACAATCTTATGGATGGTTTAAGTGATAGTACAGACGAGTTATAAAATTAGATATATTGAGGTCTATAGAAGATTTGGAGCTGTCATTTCTTTATACTACTAGGTTTACTACATTTTATTTGTAATAGGAGACTACTAGTCATAACTCGTGTCTGAAGGCACGATACAATATAAAATTCGAGCGTCTAAAAAATCGATCCCATTATATTAAATTTTTAAAAAATATATTAACTACAAATTAATTAAATATATAATAGAAATGAGTGGTGTGATATTTTTAAGAAGGAAATATATAAATGATTAAATATATAATAGAAATGAGATATGTGATTTGACATTTGAGTCTGATAAATGGATGATATATGAAATAAGTGATTGGTGATAGTTTTAAAAAAAAAAATATGACTAAAATAAAATTCAAACACACCCCTATTTTATTATATAGATATCTCATGGTTTGTGCATGATTAAGTTGACTGCCTCTGTTCCGGTGCACTGTCATACATTTTCTTATGCCGTACATCCATGTAATTAATGCCACAAGACCTGAACTTCTGAGGATTTATTATGCAAGGTTGGTGTGAAAGGCATTTTGAATTTACTTCACACCCCAACAAATCTGCATTCCCATATAGATTTTCAAATTGCTGAAGATAATAAATACCTAGTCACCTTTTTCCCAAGCATGTTCCCCTTTTCTCACCAATCTCCTTTTGTACCTCTTGAAAACCTACTCCAGTAACCGATGTGCAGAGGGGACACTAGCTCAATGTACGCATGCAAAATGAGATTTGTTTATGTATTTGATATCCAAGCATAAAGTAATTTTGTATTATGTGGACGTCAGTACGTGCTCATATTCATCTATGGTTTAAAGTCAGGCACAACAAAATATAATTGTTGTTTTTCATGTTTTATTTATTTATTTCCTGAAACAAAAATGGTGCTAGTGTCATAATGGCTACTTGGCTCGTAAAAGAAAGGGAGAGTTAAACTAAACTCTCTAATTCATCATAATTTTTATTATTTTTATTTAATAATGTTACACTGATCAAATTTTAAGATAAATCAAGAGCCCAAATAATATAGCAGCTGACTTGAATTTTTTTATGGGTAAATTATAAAGGGGTACACCAAATTAAATTTATTTGTCAAAAAGTACACACTAAAAAATATAAGGTTATTAAGTACTTAATTTTGATACTTATTTATATCCAAGTACATAATTTAAATTTATCTATTTTTTTTGTGACATTTTTACACTCCATTAATCTATGTGTATTTAATGCACCATTTTTTTCTTTGGAAAGTGATGCATTAAACATCTCCTAGTTTTATGGAAAAACTTAAATATATATATATATATATATATATATATATACTTGTTGTTAAATATCTTATTTAAATTTTGAATTATCTTTTAATGCACCTTGATTCATGCATTTTTTTAAAAAAATTGTTTTATGTTTAAATTAATTTAATATCCGAATAGTGTAATAGTGTAACAATAACAGTGTAACAATAATAGTGTAACAATAAAAGTGTAACACTAACAAGGTAACAGTATAACAATAATAGTGTAACAAGCTATTTACACAAAATATTCTACTATTACATTTTGTCAAACATATAGTTTCATATAATTTCATTTAAAATAGTTCATCTCCGTTTTAAATTCGTTGTCATATACACAAAACTACTGAACACTGTTTTTGTTACACTGTCTTTGTTACATTGTTATTGTTATATTATTATATTATTCAGATATTAAATTAATTTAAAAATAAAACTATTTTTTCAAAAAAAAAAACACTTGAATCAAGGTGCATTAAATATAATTTGTAAACAAAATCATTTAAAAAAAAAAAAAGCATAAATCAAGGTGCATTAAAAATAATTCAAAATTTAAATAAGAGATTTAACAACAAATATATATATGTGTGTGTGTGTGTGTATATATATATATATATAAATAAGTATATATATTCGTATATACATGTATATAAACAAGTATACACGTATATATATATATATATATATATATATATATATATATATATATATATATATTACATATATTAACAAATACACATGAATTAAGGTACATTAAATACGTATTTATATGTATTAACAAACACACATGAATCAATGTGAATTAAAAATAAGAGATTTTGAATTAAATGACTCTAAAATGAGCATTTATGTCTTTTTAACTCACATTTTGTTTTATGTACTTTTTACCAAATAAGTCTAATAAGGTGTATCGATTTCCAAAGAACTCTTTTTTTATTTGGTAAAATGTCATTTGAGCCATAATAAAGACTTCAAGTAATATATTGTCATATCATTTGAACTCTTAATTTAGTTCTCAAATTTGATCAAACTGATTTTTATTTAATGTTAAGTATGGTATTCATTTCATATTCCAAACTATTTATTTATTACTTTGCATTTCAGTTTTTTTTTTTTTTACAATTCAGTCTATTGCACTATTATTTGAGGAATTATTTAAAATTTTTAAACCCTAAGGGTTTAGAAAAAAATTGAAAGGTAATCTTTCGCCTTACTCTTTTGGAAAGTCACAATTTTAAAACCCAAATAATTAATCTTAACCAAATTTATTTAAAAAATTAATTGAAATAAATTATATAATTTAGAAGATAAATTGGGGCAATTAAAAGAAAAATGACTAAATGAGTCGTCACCACTTTTGATTAACCGTGGTTTTAGAGGTGAAACCGGGCACTGGGGAGTGAGAGAGAGAGAGAGAGAGAGAGGAAATGGCAAAGGAAGGAGAGGCGGTATGTGTAACGGGAGGGAGTGGTTATATTGGTTCGTGGCTGGTCCGTTTTCTCCTCGAACGCGGCTACACAGTCCATGCCACCGTCAAAGATCTAAGTACGCGCACACTCACATATCTTCGTTTTCACCAACTTCTTGGAGTTTCTTTATTAGGGTTTTTGCTCGTCTATAATCTCAATTTCTGTAAATTTTGTTCTGATTTAGATGATGAGAAAGAGACAAAGCATCTAGAAGCCTTGGAAGGAGCGAACTCGCTTCTCCGCCTCTTTCAAATCGATCTTCTCGACTACGACTCCATTGTTGCCGCCGTCAATGGAACCGCCGGCGTCTTCCACCTCGCTTCTCCTTGCATTGTCGATGAAGTTCGAGATCCTGAGGTCAAACATATAATCAACATACTCACAAACTAATCCTCTCCTTTTCTTTACTTAATCATTGTTTAAGCATGTATATTTGGTTGTTGATTGACAGAATGAGCTATTAGCTCCGGCGATTAAGGGGACAAACAACGTTCTCACGGCGGCAAAGGAGCTAGGGGTTCGGCGTGTGGTCGTGACCTCATCTATATCGGCCATCACTCCAAGTCGTTATTGGCCAGCTGATGTTGTCAAGAATGAGGATTGCTGGACCGATGTTGAATATTGCAAGCATAATAAGGTGGGAACCTCTCCTTTTTGCACTTTGACTCTATGATTTTATTCGTCGTTCTTCTTGTTGTAATGCGTCATGTTTATTATAGTCCATCTTATTGATTAACTAATTATAACCTGTGCATGAGACACGATGAAACCCCACTGTACCAAATAACAATTTTTTATTTCTTCATTTATTTCATTACATCATTTAAAATTAATTTTTTTATTATTTTTTGTAAAATAGCTTTCAAATTTTCTCAAAATTTTTAAAAATAGCTTTCAAATTTTCTCAAAATATATAACTCGACAAAATGTTTTCAACACATGTATACTATCATGTATGGACAATGTATAAAATAAAAATTGTGTTAAATTATAAATTAATCAAATGTTAAATGATTGAACATATGATAGAATTGTATGATGTGATATTTTTAGGGGAGAAAATGTATAGGGTTTAAACTTTCAAACTCCTATGTGTTTTATTATATAGATGGACATTAATTATTGAGCAATGCTACATAGATCTTATTTAGACACCTTATTTAGGGACTTAATGATGCACAACCATTGGATTGGATGTGAGTTCTGTCTAACATTGGAACTCACAACTAATCCAATGGTTGCATTGGATTAGTTGTGGGTTCCATCTACCATTGAAACTCACAACTAATCTAATGGTTGCATTGAAATCGCATCCTTAAGTCTCTAAATAAGGTTCAAAAAACATTTTCCTTAATTACTATCATTATTGCGAAAGGAGATTAATTATTGTTATTATTATTTCACCATTGTAGGTCATTCTGAACTTAGGTTATTACAAATACTCAAGTCGTCAAATTTAATAATTGATTTCTTTTCATTCCTGAAAGAATTAGTTATTGATTAAAATCTGATGAAATCTTGTACTTGTTTTAAATTGTAGTATTTTTTTTGTGATGAAATCACGTGTTATCTATAGTAGTTTGTGTTTCATTTAACTTTTTTAATAACAATTCGTGTAATCGGAGAAGTTTGTCAGAAATGATTTTTCTACCATATACTTGTTGAAGTCTCTTTAGGAAATAATTGAGCTCCCTATGCACAAGTTTAATTTTTTTATGTTGAGTGTCCTTTACTTCTAGTCCAATGAGGTGTATATGGGGTCTGTTGTTTTGTTCGTTTTTAGATTTCTTCTTAGAAGTTTCATTAGAGTCTAGCTTGTAGCTTTTTGTAGATATGTTCTGGTACTACGTTTGTACACATAGTGTGTATATGTGCCGTGCCCTGCTCCCCTCGTTCATGCCTCTTCATTAATGTTTTACTTGCCAAGAAAGGGAAAAAAAATTGATGGTGGGTTAGCTGTGTTCTGTGGCAAGCAAACTCATCTAATGCAGGTAAACTGATTTCATTTCACTTTCTTTTTTCTATTGATTGGGCAGAACCATGTAATTCCAAATCTAAATTTCTGATGATGCTTGAATCTTCATAATAAAAGCTTTATGTGGTATTGAGATATGCTCTTAAACTCCAGTCTCTGTGTAAAGTTTGTGTGCTTTTCCTTTTCCACTTATCTTTGTTTTTACCTTAAGCCTTGAGAATAATTGTGTTTTTAGCTTTTGATAACTTGTATTTGTCATGGACTAGTTATGGTACTCGCTTTCTAAAACATTAGCCGAGAAAGCTGCCTGGGAATTTGCGAAGGAAAAAGGTTTGGATGTGGTTGTGGTGAATCCTGGAGCTGTGATGGGGCCTATGCTTCCCCCAACCATCAATGCAAGCATGCTAATGCTTCTTCGCCTTCTTCAGGGTAACTTATACCCTAACTTTAATATATGTATTTCTCTTCATTCAGCTCATGGTGTGAATGTTTCATCCATGGGTATTTTTTACTTCCAGTTGAATATTTGCTAGCAATGCTTGGCCTCATCTTCAAGTAACAGTGTTTTTTGTTTGAACACATACCCTGCAAATAATTGTTTTTGCTTCACATAACTGAAACAAAGTGGAATTCTTGTAACTGGGATGCACTAATCGTACCTTTTCTTTCTATGCTGTTGTGGTCTATAGAAGATTTGGAGCTGTAGTTTCTATATACTACTAGGTTTACTACATTTTATTTGTAATATGAGAGTATATCCCATCCCTTGAGTTAACGCTGTATTAAACTCTGCTTGTGCTCAAATCCATGGTTTATGCATGATTAAGTTGACAGCCTGTGTTCCGGTGCACTGTCATACATTTTCATATGCCGTACATCCATGTAATTAGTGCCACAAGACCTCAACTTCTGAGGATTTATTATGCAAGGGTGGTGTGAAAGGCATTTTGAATTTGCTTAACACCCCCCAAAAGTCTGCATTCCCATATATATTTTCAAATTGCTGAAGCTAATGAATGCCTAGTCACTTTTTTCTCAAGCATGTCTCCCTTTTCTCACCAATCTCCTTTTGTACCTCTTGAAAACCTACTCCGGTAACCGATGTGCAGAGGGAACACTAGCTCAGTGTACGCATGCAAAATGAGATTTGTTTATGTATTTGATATCCAAGCATAAAGTAATTTTGTATTTTGTATTATGTGGACGTCAGTAGGTGCTCATATTCATCTATGATTTAAAGTCTGGCACGATAAAATATACATTTTTGTTTTTCATGGTTTTTTATTTATTTCGTAAAACAAAATGGTGCTAGTGTCATAATGGCTACTTGGCTCATAAAAGAAATGGAGAATTGAATTCAAACTCTTTAAGGTTTGTCATTTAATCACTCAGACCCCAGACATTTGAAATATTACACAGAAATTTATACACACATAACACATAGACTCATGTTGTAAATATATTTGTTAATAAATTACACTTAGACTCCTCTGAAGTTTATAAGTATATAATACTTAGATTCTTTAAATATATTATTTTGTTACTTAGATTCCTCTGAGTTTATAAGTATATAATACTTAGATTCTTTAAATTTAAAATATTATATTTAGATAAAAAATATTCTAATCAAAGATAGAATATCAATTATTTTAAATTTTACAACAATATTTATGTTCTATTGTTTAATTTATTAAAATAAAATTAAAAATAAAAATTTTTTTCTTAAAAAATCATAATTAGTATACAATTTTAATATCTATTGAAAAAAAATTAAAAAATTAAATAAGGGGTCCAAATCATTCATAATAGAACATAAATTTTACATCTAAAATTCATATTCTATTATGTCACTTATTGAAATAAAATTAAAAATAAAAATCTAATTTTTTTTTTAAAATCATAGTTAGTATATAATTATACTATCTATTACAATAAAATTAAAAATTAAACAAAGGGTCAAACTGTAATGAACACAATATCTTTTATCTTTAATCGGAGTAGTTTGATATTTTAATTTGGTCGTTTAAACGACCAAATTAAATTCTAATAGACAATATAATTGTATAATAATTACGATTTTTTAAGAAAAAATTGAATTTTTATTTTTGATTTTATTTCATTAAAAGATACAATAAAACATTAATTTTAATTGTAAAATTTAAAATTTAAAATATTTGATATTTTATCTTTGATTGAATTATTTTTGGTCTAAGTATAACATTTTAAATTTAAGGGGTCTAAGTAATATATGTTTACAAACTTTAGGAGATCTAAATATAATTTATTAACGAATATATTTATATCAGGGACTTAAATGTTATGCACGTACAAATTTCAGAGGGTGTATGTGTAATATTTCAAATGTCAGGGGTCTAAGTGATTAAGTGATAAACTTCAAGATGTCTGGGTGTAATTCTCCCTAAAAGAAATCATGCAACAAAAGGGATATATAGAGTGCTACACACATTTATATAGCAAAATTGAATTGTGGTACATGTTTGCTAGATGCGTACCATATTAGAAGTGTTGGACGCATATCCAATACCCCCGTGCTAAAGGAAGTGCCTATAAAATTACTTTTACCAAGTGTAAGCTTCTTGCCTCGAATAGGTTTTCCTGTTGTGCCTTGCACCCTTGCCACTCTACTCTCAACCTCTTCATTGCCTAATCTCCCATAAATGCAGCCTGGAGATGCTCAGTAATTCAAATTCGTATTTATCATCTGTTTTCGGTTGCCACAAACATAAAGTTAAGTTTATCAATTAAATAGTCCAAGGTTTGTTTCCTAACCATGAAACCTGTATTGACATTTGCCTTGGCTGCAGGCTGCACCGACATTTATGAAGATATCTTTATGGGATCTGTTCATGTTAAAGATGTTGCCCTAGCACACATATTGGTGTATGAGAACACATCAGCAACTGGAAGGCACCTGTGTGTTGAAGCTATCTCTCATTATGGTGACTTTGCTGCCAAGGTTGCAGAACTTTACCCTGAATATAATCTCCCCAGGTAATGTGTTTTCCATGCATGTGTTTGAAAAGTATGTTTTTACAGTAGGAACCATGATGTACACTATGACCAGGACACTGATCCTAACATGTGTGACTTTGTCATAAGGTTTAATTGACTATTTTCTTGGAGATGTGTGTGTGTGTTGTTTTTTTTTTTTGGGAAGGGGGGGGGGGGGGGGGGGGGGGAATCTTTAAGCTTTGTTATACTTAGCCAGGAGCAGAGCATCTTTGACCATCTCTCCTCCCAAAACCCCCAAGTCCTTTTTTACGTTTCTTCCTATTTGGGGATGTCAGGGGGAAGAAGAATCTTGCTACAGATCTGAAACAAAGTGTTTTCTGTATGACTGATAACCTGTTCTCAGGGAATAAGTTTTCTCATGCATAACTGGGAACTAGATTTGGTGGATCTAGAACTTCTATTTCCTCTTTCATGGGAAGCTTCAGCAGCAAAGGAGGTGAATGTGGGAATAAATCACATTATCTGTCCTTTCTCCCTGCAACTTTAGAACTAAAGAGTGAGGGTGGCTAGCCCCTTTGTCATCAATGCCATAGTGGATGTAAAATATTCTTCCTGGGTAAACATACCTTCACAGTTTTTGAATCCTTCTTGATGGCTATCTTAATTTCTATTACTGTCCAAGTGTTCAAAAAGCTGTCCACCCCAAGGCACAATCTGGGGTCAGTCTCACTAGTCGGATTATTTCAGCTTGCTTCATATCGATGTAATAACTCCCAAACTAGTATATATGAGCTTGGTGGGTCTCTCTACTCATTGTCTATTAGTTTTGAGTTTTGTGCTTTAACATGGTATTAGAGTTCGGTCCAAGAGGTTTAAGGTAAGACTCTTCGTTTGAATGACGTTACTGCCCTAATTGGTTCACCTAAAAATGCATGTTGTTATATTTGGATGATGTCTTCGTGATCTTCTATCTACTTCTCTATGTCTCTCTTCTCATTGTTTGTTCGTTTTGGTGTGGTTTAAAAATGCCTAGTGGGTTTCATCCAGTTTCTGGATTTTCGCAGAAAGAAAACTAAAATTGCAAGATAGAAGATTGCTCAATCTATATAATGCTATTCTTTGTAGGTTGCCCAAGGATACCCAACCCGGATTACTAAGGTCGAAGATTGCATCCAAGAAGTTGATGGACTTGGGTCTACAATTCATTCCCATGGAGCAAATTATCAAGGAGTCTGTTGAGAGTTTGAAGATCAAAAACTTTATATCCTAAGTTAATCTGCTTATCCAATTAGACTGTAGAGACTCCTACTACTATGAAATTGTTGGAACTTAGCAGCATGTATAGTGTCAATGAATTATGCTTACCAACTGTGCAATTACGCCTCATGGTTAAAGAAAAGTCGTGATGTGGTTTTTAAAACATGTTTTGTTAAAAAACTTTTATGTTATTTTAGTTTTGGACATGTGATATTGTAAAGGAATGTAAAGTGAACTGTATTTTGTTTAAACTTGATATTATATGAGTTTGGTATGATGTATTATAAGTTTGGAATGGATTGGAATTAAAAAAGAAAGGAATCGTAGAAAAACTGTTCAGACCTATCGGCAGAACGACAAGTTCTTCTACGAGCAGAATTTTTCTAGTAGGCTAAACTTATTGGTAGAATTTCAAGTTTTGCGGTATAATTTTTCTAGAAGATTTTTCTATCGGTAGAACATTGTCATCTTCTATTGGTAGGTTTTTTTGAAATTTCGAATTCTAAGAGTGCTTTTGTTAGACCTTTGGGTCTTGGGTCATTTTGTTCAAATGATATAAATGGACAATAAATGAGAGTAAATTGATGTATATTTGATCTTGGATGGGTCATGTGATTGAAAGGTATACAAATTATGCGTTTGGGAGTGTCCGGTACAAGGAAGATTTTACCCAAATTTTGTATTGTTGTGATCTTAGTAAAAGGGTTGTGCGGTGATGCCGGGTTATGTTGCATTCACAGGTATTTTCGTGGGTTGATGGGTGACCAACAAGTGTATAAAGGATCCCTAGTTTTAGGGGCGTCACAACTTAGTATCCAATCCTAGGCCATAGATTTTATACGGGCCTTGTGAGAAATAAGTCTATCATCTTCCATTGCGAGAGTGAAAAAGGTTTAGAGTTCATTGTGTAGCTTAGGCTCTGATGACCGTCACAATTTGGTATTAAAGCATAGGTTCTCGATTTACCCAGGGCTTGTAGGGCGTGAGTTTAGACTATTGCATCCATTGTGCATTACATGTTATATGTTTTAAATGTTACATGTTATGTGTTATATGTCATGTGAATAATATGCATGATTAAATGTATATGGAGAAGAGACATTAGGGTTAGAGAATGTAATCTTGGGGGTCGAAAAAGAATGAATGATATGGTTCAGGGTGTAGGTGCCTACTGGTGGATGACACATGCTCTACTAGTGAGATAAGGAGAGAAATCTCAAAGTTTAAACTTGATCCCTATTTAGGGATGCTAAGTTAGTGCTCCAATGCTATTTGACATGTGTTTAGATAGTAAATAGAGAAAGACGACACAATCGAGAAGCTGGGCGGAACAACAACCAACTACCACCAACCTTTGACCAACAAGTCTTTATGGAGACTATTGGCACTATGGCAGCTACGTTTGCACAAGCAAACACTAATGTTGGCCAAGGAGGCTCAAGTAACCTCTAAAAATTCAAGGCACACAAGCCATCGACTTTTATAGGAGAGGTGGATTCAATGGTGGCCAATCATTGGTTCTAGCAAGTCGACAAGATCTTATAGGCTATAAAGATCACCTCCGTCGCCACTAAGATAAGGCTAGCTACATTCTAGTTAGAAGGAGAGTCCCATCTGTGGTGGGATTGGGCAAATGCCTCGAAAAACCTAGAGGCAATGACATGAGAAAAGTTCTGGGAGCTCTTCATGGGAAAATACTTCTCATCGGCTATTCGACATGCAAAAATTCGGGAATTCTTGAATTTAAAGTAGGGCACTATGACAGTGATGGAATATGTGGCTAAGTTCACTGAGTTATCCCGTTTTGCCAATGATTATGTGGCCACAGACATGGCCAAAGTGAGGAGGTTTAAGGATGGTTTGAAATTGTCCATCTAGAGGAAGATTGTTGGCCACCGCCTACAAGATATAAACTCGATGGTCGAGACGACTATGGTCATTGAGAGGGTAGTCGATGATGCACGGAGCATCCGAGAGGCGGGTGCTAAGGACAAGAAGGAGGGTCAATCCTCTTCTTTTAGTTCGGGAAAAAAGCAAAAGACTTTTGCCCTACAAGGGTTTCAAGGATAGGGCTGCGGCTATCAAGGTCAAGGTCAAGGTTAAGGTCAAGGTCAATCCTCCTAAGGCGGGAGAAGTTTCAGAACTACCTATCAGGCAGGCTAGAGGACTTGTTACACATGCCACCAGCCGGATCATATTAAGCAGGATTGTCCTCAAAGGCAGAGATCCTAGAATTATGGGGCATCTCAGTCTTAGTCATCGGTGGGGCATACACAAACTTATTTCATTCCTCCCTACCTCACCATAGGCTAGGGAAGCTAGTTTTAGTTCCAGAGTGCTACACAAGCCCCTACTACTTCACGTGCGGGGACTCCGTAATCAGACCAGATGGGTCAAGGCCGAGGACAAGGCTTACAAGTCGGGACTTCAGGAACCTAGAGGAGAGTCTACACCATCACACCTCAAACTAAGCCAGCGGACCAGTCGGTTATTGAAGGTACATTTTTACTCTCGCGCTTATGGGCAAAGGCATTATTTGACTCTGGTGCAATGTATTCATTTATTTATATATCATGTGTAAGGGATTTGGGCTTAGAGGTTGAGACATTGGAAGAATCATTGCATGTAAGTTCTCCCCTAGGAGCTAGAGTGTTGATCAGATATGTCGGAGTTGTGAGTTAACGGTCTTGGGAATTCTACTCATTGTGGACCTTAGAATTATGAACATGTCAGAGTTTGATGTCATCTTTGGGATGGATTGGTTGACAGCACACCGAGTTGTTATTAACTGTGATTGGAAGTGGGTCACTACCTATACACCGGAGGGTGTTTATTTCAAGTTTCAGGGAGAGAAACATGATGTTTTATCCCAAGTGATGTATGATTCATGTTGGCACAGATAGTTGATGGACTAGCTTACGAGCTTTACCCTAAAGGACAAGGCGAGACAAGAGTTGGGTCTACCTCAGGTGGTTTGTGAGTATGAGGATATTTTTTTGGGAAACTTATTGGGATTACCTTCACATAGGGATGTAGATTTCACTATTGAGTTGCATCCTGGTACATCGCCCATTTTTATGATTCGCATAGAATGACACCTATAGAGTTGCAAAAACTCAAGGTCCATTTGTAAAAATTGATGGACAAGGACTTCATTAGACCGAGTACCTCACCTTGGGGCACTTCGGTGCTATTTCTCAAGAAGAATGGCAAGACCCTTCGACTATGTATAGACTATCAACAGTTGAATCGGGTTACTATCAAGAATAGATACCCTTTGTCGCGTATTAATGATTTGTTTGATCAACTAAGAGAGGCACGGGTCTACTCTAAGATAGATCTAAGCACAGGTTACTATCAGTTAAGAATTATGGAAGCGGATATCTCTAAGACGGCGTTTAGGACACAGTATGGGCATTTTGAGTTCACTGTAATGCTTTTTGGATTGACAAATGCACTGGCGGCATTCATGGATCTCATGCATATGGTGTTCCAACCATACATAAATTAGTTTATCGTGGTCTTCGTTGACGACATTTTGATCTACTCTAACTCTGAGGAGGAACGTGAGGGTCACTTGAGGGTTATTCTCTAGACCTTGAAGGACCATCAGTTGTACGTTAAGTTTAGCAAGTGTGAATTTGGCTCATAGAGGTGAAATTTTTGGACACGTAGTGTCGGCTACGGGTGTGTCAGTTGACCCGGAGAAGGTTGAGGCAGTTATGAGTTAGGAAATGACAAAGTCAGTCTTCAAGATACACAGTTTCTTGGGATTGATGGGGTATTACAAGACGTTCATTGAGGACTTCTCCCGACTAACTGCACCTATGAGGAGATTGACTCGGAAGGAGGTCAAGTTTTAGTGAGATGACTCGTGTGAGAGGGCATTCCAAAAGTTGAAGGGTAGGCTTACTTCAACTCCTATTTTGATAGTCCAAGAGAGGGGGACAGAGGTATACAATATATTGTGATGCCTCCAAGGATGGACTCGGGTGTGTTTTGATGCAGTCTGGTAGAGTGGTAGTTTATGGTGCTTGACAGTTAAAGAACCATAAACAGAATTACCCTATGCACGATATGGAGTTGGCAGCCATTGTCTTTGCCTTGAAGGCTTGACGCCACTATTTATATGGCGAGCAGTTTGAGGTGTTTTTGGACCACAAAAGCCTGAAGTACATCTTTACATAGCGGGACCTCAACATGAGGCAACACAGGTGGATGGAGTATTTAGAGGACTATGATTTCACTTTACATTACCATCCTAGTAAGGCAAACGTGGTAGTTGATGCTCTCAACCGAAAGTCACGGGGCGTCTTGGCTAGTGAGGCTTCGCGGGAGTAGCTGATGCTCGAGACTGTGAGATAGTTCGAGTTGCACTACAGAGGTCAGACTCAAGATACTCTGGGGAGTTTGGTGGCTACACCTTCCCTATTGAGCAGGGTGATCGAGTCTTAGGTGCAGGACACGGAGATATTGTCCATCAGGGACCGAGTACGGTTGAGTACAAATGACAAGGGTTAGGCCATTTACACGGATGGTAGTTTTCAATTCAGGGAAAGGGTTATGCTTCCTCAGTCTACAGATTTGAGAGAGGAGACCCTTAGGGAGTTCCATTGCTCCTATTTTTCTATGCATTCAGTGGTACGAAGATGTACCTTGATTTTCATCGCCAATACTATTGGAATAGAATGAAGAGACATGTCAGAGATTTTGTTAATTAATGTCTCACGTGTCAGTAGGTTAAGACTGAGCACCAGAGACCAGTAGAGTTGTTCCAACCTTTGGAGATGGCTGAGTGGAAGTGGGAGCATGTCACGATGAATTTTGTGACCTATTTTCCATGAACATCGCAGGGACATGACACGGTGTGGGTGATAGTGGACTAACTTACGAAATTGGCACACTTTTTGGTAGTGCGAATGATCTTCACACTGGAGAAGTTCTGCAAGCTGTATATACGAGAGATAGTCCGGTTGCATGGGATACCCGTATCTATAATATCGGATCGAGATCCCATGTTCACGGCCCATTTTTGGGAGAGTTTTTATAGGACCATAGGAACACAGCTGATGATGAGCACAATTTTTCATCCCTAAACGGGTGGTCAGTCAAAAAGGACCGTCTAGACTTTAGAGGACATGCTACGGACATGTGTCCTAGATATTAAAGGTTGTTGGGAAGAACATTTACCCTTATTAGAGTTTGCCTACAACAATAGTTATCAATCAAGTATACAAATGACACCCTATGAGGCACTTTATTGGAGGTCGTGTCATTCTCTGGTTTGTTGGACGAAGGTTGGAGAGAGACCCTTTACGAGTCCAGATTTGGTTAGAGACACCTCGGAGAAGGTGGACTTGATATGAAAACGTCTTCTCATGACTCAAAGCCAGCAGAAAAGCTACGCTGACAGACAGAAATGACCTCTAAGGTTTGAAATGGGAGATCACGTCTTCTTGAAGGTGATGCCCAAGAGAGGAATGGTCAGGTTTGGGAAACGAAAAATGCTGTCACCAAAGTATATCGGGTAGGGGTGGTAATTTTTGACACGACACGATAACCCGATACGAACACGACACTAATAAATGGGTTTGGGTTGACTAAATTTTTGACCCAACCCGTATATAACACGACCCGTCAACACGGAATGTTAATGGGTCATGTTCAGGTTCAACCCGCTTAACCCGAATTTACCCAAATTGACTCGTGTATTTAATCGGGTTGACACGAACCCGACTGACCTGTTTTGACCCGAAATTATCCACCTATATATAAAGAATTTAATTAATTTTTCCCAAACCCTAACTTCATTTCCTATTTTCCTCTATCTAGCAGCAGTAAGCAGACCCGCCTCCCTAGTCCCTCATTCCCTCTGTCCAGTCCATCCCGTCTCCCTCCTTTCCTCTCTCCCTCCTTCCCTCCTTGCCTCGGTCTTAGCTTAGCGTCGGCGTCGGCGACCAGTAGATCTGGTACCAGGTAAGCTCTCTTTCTCTCTCGCTCTTTCTTCGTCTTTCTCTGCGAAGAATGGGTTTTTTGTTCGAAGAATTGGGGAAAAATTGGTGGCTGAGAAGAATGAGTTTTTTGTGGGCAGTGTTTACATTTATTTAGGCTATTATATCATGATCATCTGAAGATTTTGAACCTTACATGCATAAAAAATATGAAGTAATCAAATAATGGCACAATAGTGCTGCCTCCGCTGGTGATTTTCAATGTTCCAGTGCTATCAATTGTGACACCAGAACTGCTGGTAATAGGTGAGTTTGGATTGGCAACCCATATTGTCCTCTTCTGTTAATAATTTATGTACCATATTCCAAAGTAATTGAGCCGACCCCAAATGATTGGGACATAAGGCTTGGTTTGGTTTGGTATTCCAAAGTAACTGGAATTCGGGATATTTGGGTGTTCCCCAGTGAAGAATCCTAAAGTAAAGTTGCCATTTTCGGAGACAAGATTCAAAGTTGAGCTGACTTCATCACCAACTCTGATTGTGCTTGTTGTTGGCACATAAGAGGAATATAGTCCATGTCTGTATAAGAATGGCAAGATGAGCATAAAAAAGGGATTGGTTAAGCCCTTCTCCTTGGTGGTCATAGGAACTTATCTCTGTAAATTGCTATGTGTCATATAAACATTAGCTAACTCTTTATAAGCTGCACAAAATTATATAGTAGGCAAAACAACCCACACCATTGACTGATGGTGCAGGAGATAGTTTAAATTGAAATGATCCTTGGGCTCCTCTTTCTGTAAATGAGGAAAATGTCAACACTGAGATAGAACAAAACAAAGTAGAGGACTATTAGTATGTTTCAGCTACGCTGCCGGCCTTCTTGACCATTCTTAAGTGAGGTGAAAAAGAGTAAGAAAAAAAAAACCATTGCGAAGAACAATATATCTGCAAAAGAAATATTGTTAACACACATAGAGGAACATTTTGTTTTGATTGAATCTTCTATCACATTTCCTGTTTATAAAAGAAAAATAAAAAATTCAAGTCATACAAATTTTTCGCCTCACCATCACCTAATAAGAGCACACAAGAAAGAATTCACATTCCTAAGTATTTGTTTTTGGGATATTTGTGATGTTTTAGCCTTTGTTTTATGTAGACTTGTATTTGAGATATTTGTAACATATCTAAATTTTTCCTTTTTTTGTTATCGGGTTGGGTCGTGTTAGGCAAGTTGAGTCGTGTTTACCCGAACACGACTTGTGTAAATCTCGAGTCACAGGTCGTGTCAGGTTAATCGTGTTTTGAGTCAGCTCGTGTTCGTGTCTAAATGACTTAACTCGTTTAGCTCGCAGGTCGTGTTTGGGTTGATGTGTTTTCAACCCGAACCCGACATGACACGACCCGAACACAACATGACACTACACGATTGTCACCCCTAATATCGGGCCCTTCGAGGTACTCAAAAAGGTTGGTACAATTGCTTATCGATTAGTGTTATTACCATATTTATCGGATATTTACGCGGTATTCCATGTCTCTCATGCTCTGAAAGTACACCCTAGATCCGACATATACGGTGGATTGGGAAGAGCTGATTGTTGATGTGGATGAGACCTTCAAGGAGGGACCAGTGCACATCATGCATAACCGATAACAAGTTTTGTGAGGTAAGACTGTGAGACTGGTTAAGGTGTTGTGGTAGCACCGAGGTGTGAAAGAGGTAACATGAGAATTGGAGGACACTATACGTACCACTTATCCATTTTTGTTTGAGGATAAATGTACATTCTTGTAGTCATTCAGTATTATATGACTATTGCATATGCAAGTGATTGAATGTGCATGTATGTGTGAATTTGAGAACAAAATTCTTTAAGGGGAGAAGAATGTAAAATTCGGGTAAATAAATTTTTATGAAAAAGGTAAAACGGTAATTTATCACTATGATACGGGTTGAAAACCTAAATTTTTAGAACTCGAATGAAAAAACAGACCTCACCGTTGGATTTGTCTCACGAAATCTAGTTATCCAGTCAACTTTCGTTGAATTCCGAGACAACCAAAATTTTTGTGTTTTATGGCAATCGAGTGTCGTGTGACCTAAAAATGAGATAAGGAATAAAATTTTAAAAATTGAAAAATAATTTAAAGAAATTTCAAATAAGAATATTTTGAACTTGAATCGGAATAAAATTTAATCGTTTTGGAATAAAATCAGACTCGAGAAAGGAGGATGTGTGGCGCAACGTGGGCCAAGTATCCTAGGAGTATAAATAGGGAAGAAAATCAGATTTCTCCCTATTGTTCAACTGGGTTTACGTTGGAAGAGCAAGAGAGGGAAAGGAGAAGAAAAAAAATCAAGATATCCAACTTCTCTCTACGATCTACGGAGTTTTGTTGGTCGAATCGACTCAGGCTAAGAGTCAAAGTTCATTTACATGACAAGGGCTACACCTACGTACCAAAAAGGACAGATTTTGACGGAGTTCAAAATACAGAATTTTGGGAAAAGCTAGGATTTGATCTTGAATTGGGTTCTTAGAGCTTTCCACCGTTGTTTTATGCTTCAAGAGGTAGAGTTTTCTCCCTAATTAGGTTTATTTTCAACCTAGGGTGATTATATGAAATGGATAGGGTGTCAGAGGTGCCTATTGTTGTTAATTGATGAAATGAGTATTAGAATTGAGTAAAATTCATTTTAGCATGAATTGGTATTTAAAAATTGCTAGCTTGTAATTTCTTGAAAAATTGTGATATGTGGGCATGCTATGTATTTATATTATGCCGTGGAGAATTAAATGTGTTACTTGCATGAGATTATGTGATAACATCCTTGAAAATTATTGTTGGGTAGAATGTTCATATATGTTTGGTGATTTATTGACATTAAAATAATTTATGGTAATTATGTTTATGATATAATTGGTCATGGTGTATGTCGAAATGTGGTGGATATGGTTCATGTGGCAATCATAACATATTGAACATGATTATAGTGTTGTAATTGTACACTACATTGCATATGTATGGAAGCATCGCATTCATGAGCATTAGGAATGAGTGTGAATGTGTGTGCATGGTTGTCATCAAGCGCCACTCTTGGTGCATGATGCGTGAGCTCAGGAGAGTTAGGCCAATATCTGACTGAGTCGCATAGTTTGCATTAAAAATTGAGTTAGAGTTAGCAAGAAGGCAAAACTATCCCTCGGTTGTAAGACCCGATTACTTCAGATACGCACTCTGTTGGTATCAAGTCCATAAAGTGTGTCGGCATATGCAGAACTGTTGGTGGAAGTCCATAAATATCGTGTCGATTAGATGACTGCTGGTGAAAGTTCATAAATACCCACCCCAAAAAAGACCTGAAGATTTTCAATAGTCAATAGATGTTTAACATCAATTGTGGGGGCTTGGAGATCATACGCATGACATTTGCATGTGTTGAGAAAGCCGATGAAAGCTCGGGTTGAAGTAAACGAGTGAGTCTCATCTCATTTCATAACATATTATGGTGATTTCTAACATTGAATTGCATATTTTTTATTGGAATGGTTGTTGTTTGTTGAATATTGCATGTAAACATTTTATATACACTTAGGTTGAAGAATAGTTTCTTTAAGAGATACCATATTGAGTGTGTCTCATCCTTTATGGGGACAACATTTCAGGTGCGATATATGCGCCCGTGGACGGCTTTCAATCGGGCCCTCATGATTGAGGAAAAGTTGAAATGTGGTTTTTGAAACATGTTTTGTAAAAAAAAATTTATGTTATTTAGTTTTGAACATGTGATATTGTAAAGGATTTTAAAGTGAATTGCATTTTGCTTAAAATTGATGTTAAATGAGTTTGGTATGATGTTGTATAAGTTTGGAATGTATTGGAATTGAAAAATGAAGGAATCGTAGGAAAACTAGAAAGACCTACCGGTCGAACGATGAGTTCTTCTACTGGTAAAACTTTTCCAGTAGGCTAAACCTACCGGTAGAACTTCAAGTTTTGAGGTAGAACTTTTCCTGAAGGTTTTGCTATCGATAAAACATGGTCATCTTCTACTGGTAGGTTTTCCTGAAATTTCAAATTCTAAGAGTGCTTTTGCTAGGCCTTTGGGTCTGGGGTCATTTTATTCAAATCATATAAATGGACAATATATATTGGATCTTGTATGTGTCATGTGATTGAAAGATATGCATGTTATGCGTTTGAGAGTGCCCAATACAAGGGAGACTCTGTCTAAACTTTGTGTTATTGTGATCCTGGTAAAGGGAATGGTGTGCCATGATGCCAAATTATGCAGCATTCACAAGCATTTTTGCGGATTGATAGGTAATCAATAGGGGGCGTGAGCGTCACATAACATGCAAACACATACTAGACACACACAAACACACACACACACAGAGAAAGGTGGCTTGATATTATTCGGGGCCAAAAAATTTTTTGCAGGAGCAATTGTTACGTGTATTCTTAATAATATTTTATAAGCAATACACACATTTGAAAAAAAAAAAAAAGCTAGTCTTTCTATAAAATTTAATGTTTTGATTGCAAATGTTGGTGTTTGTAAAAGTATTGTTTACATTTTTAGCTCTTCAAATAAATCTAACTTCGTGAATGTCATGAAGTTGACCACATTCTACAAAATTCTCAAGATTTTGATAATATGCTGTAAGAGGTAAAAATTGAAGATACCTCCTTCAAGAATGAAGAACGAATGTTTTTGGTAAGAGTGAGCTCTGAACTTAGTCTCTCAATCCTTTCTTCCTACAAAACAAACAAACTGCCCAAGATCAAAATGTTTCGATTGAAGGCACTACAATGCTTAAGTCAGTAATGGAACTGAGCCAAACGCAAGAGGACAATGAGAGTTTAACGTACCTTTCACTCTGACTCCTTGTGCTTTTTATAGATCACTGTTCAATTAGGATTTTCATGATTTTCGATTCAAGATGACACACCTCTCTTCAATTAGACGATTCTGTTTGAAAAATTGCTCAAATCTCTCTTACAATTCCTTTGGCCTGGCCTATTATTAAGCTCATTAGCTTATCCAGGATGACTGAGTTATAGGCAAATCTTTTGTTCTTTGTTTGACTGAAACGAAACAGTTCAGTCGCAATGAGGACCGACTTATTTCGTTTCTCATCAAACAGCTCGGCTCCAGGCTATTGACAAAGTGTCTGATGTCTCCATCACGTGCCTTGTTTTGTCACTTATGTGAGCTCATTTAATGTCATAACACGTGTAATAAAGGGAGTCATCCCTTCCTATGCATTTAAGTTTATGAAATAAGAAATTCTTTTTAACTAACATAGAATGAGAGAAATATGGAGGGAGACTAGTACCAAGCTATCATTGCAGGTCTTTTTTAGACCGGACGATGCGAAGTATAAGATAGAAAAAAGTAAAATTTTCCACCCTGATATCCTTTAAATATACAAATATCAAGAAAGTACTGGAGAAAGACTAAATAAATAAATGGAGTTGTAATCTACTTCATGAATGTAGGGTAATTATTAGTGGTATAGTGTTGAATTATTTATGGTGATGAGTTAAACGTATAAAAATCAGATAAACTAATTAAGAGTAATGTCATGGGAATTTAAAATTTTAAATTAATTTTTTGATTTAGTAAGGTGGCAGTTGATGTGACCTAATAATATTATTCTAATTACGATCATTAAACTTTTTAATTTATATCCAATGACTTTACATATTATTAAGTTATTAAATTAAATCCTGAATATGGAGTCCCTGTGAGACGGGGCCCTAAACTGCTGCCTATGTTGTCTTACACTTGAGCCGGCACTGCACATACATTGAATCTCTCTCTCTCACACACACACACCCACCCACGCACCGAATCACACACACACATTGTGCACACACCGAATCACACGCATACTCCCACGTAAATTACACACGCTTAATCACACATATTGTACACACGTTGATTAAATTGAATAATATTATTTGAATTTAAAATTTTAACTTTATTTATTAACATAATGATATGGCTTGATAGAAATCATTAGATCAATACAAAATTTCAATGTTTGATGGAGTTTACAGTGAATTCAAAGGTCACAATAAATTAGGTTAGTAAAATATGTTAATAAATTAGGTTTCAATAGCATTGCTCCATTAAATTAGGGTACTCACAAATATTTACTCAATTCATTTTATTCTATTTTTTATTTTTTTAATATTTATTATTGTTCGATTATTCTGTTATCAATTTATTATTTTTATATTCTTGTTTTGTTTGGTAAACATTTTATTTGTTTATATCAGATTTGTTCAATTATTTTGTACATGTATGTTGAATTTGCCATTGTTCAATTTATGAAAATATTTGTTTAAATCGTTGTTATTCTATTTTTAATTTATTCAATTTTTTAAATATTTATTGGGAAAAATTTCAGTTAAACCACTCCTACTTTACTATATCTTCAATGACATCTCTTTTATTATTAAAAAAAAATAACTGACACTTTTTCTAGTTTGTATTTAAACATCACTAACATCTCTGGCCATTAAAACACTATTTCTAACCAAAAAAAAAATTATCTAAAATATAAAAAATGCCCCTACATAAACCCCAAAAATATTTTCTATATAAAATTTGAATCGATTAAAATTATTTTTTTACATATTAAAATTCAAGTTAATTAATTTTATTTTTCTACATATTAAAATTTGAGCCGATTAAAATTTAATTCGAACTAATTAATTTTTTTAATGTATTAAAATTTGAGCATATTAAAATTTATTTTTTTAAGTATTAAAATTAAAATCGATTTGAGCTCTACCCGAATTGTTAGCGCTGATTAAAATTCTCTTTTGAGTCGATTAAAATTTATATTTTTTTACTTATTAAAATTCGTGTGATTTAAAATTCAAATTATTAAACTTTGAATCAATTAAAATTTATATTTTTTTATACATTAAAATTTGGGTCGATTAAAATTCGATAAGAGTTGATTAAAATTTGATTTTAGTCGATAAAAAATAATTTTTAATTAGCTCAAATAGAATTTTAATCGGTTCAAATTTTAATACGTAAAAATACTATTTTTAATCGACTCAAATTTTTATACATAAAAAATAAATTTTAATTAGATTAAATCGAAGTTTTATAAGCCTGAATTTTAATACGTAAAAAAAAATTAGAAAATAGAGGGGGTCTCATTGAATATATGCTTATCTCGGGGGTGTGGTTGAAGTTTGTCCTCAAATATATCATTGACAATTTAGTAAAATTGCATTCTAGTTAAAATTTTTAATTTGGCAAGGCATGTCAGCGAAGATTTAAAAAATAGAGGGGATATCCTTGAATATATAGTAAACTATAGGGGTTGTCCTTGAAGATATAATAAATTAGAGGAGATGTGATTAAAATTTTCCCTATTTATTATTGTTTGATTATTCTGTTATTCATTTTGTTACTTTTATATTCTTCTTTTGCAAGGTTAACGGTTTCTTTTTTTAATCAAATTTGAGGGTGTCGAAGAGATTACAATATGATAATAATGATTTATGATTTATGTTATGAATTACTTGTAGTGTTATATCGTAATTTTTTATTAGATAAATTCATATTTTATAAATATTTTTAAAGTAAAAAGTGGACCTATATAGTTATCAAACAATTTTCTTTAATTCATAACTTAAATTTCAGTGAAACATTCAACACTTAAAATTCAGTATTTAATTTTCAAGATTCAGTTTTTAGTTTTATCATTTTATCAAGCAACACCTTAGAGTGAAAATTAAAAAAAATTAAAATTCTAAGAAATTAGAAGATATGAAAGGAAGGCATCTTCAGCCTTAGATTCTGACATAACTCACACACACACATTAGAGCAATTAACATATTTTTCAATCACGATGTCTAATAAAAACAATTAATTTTTTTGGCACAATTTAATATTTTGACACGAATTCAAATAGATTAACAATTCTTATAAAATTGACCTAATTTATTGACATAATAATATGTCAAGTATAGAGTCGCAATAAAAAAGTTCAAGAGTTACCGTCACCAAAGTACTATTGGACCACGTTACTGTCATATCATTATGTCAACAAATTATGTCAATTTTTTAAGTTTTAATAATATTACGCATTCCAATAAGAGTATTTTCAATATTAACTCAAATTTTTAATCAAATTTGAGTAAAAACCTTGATTTGATACAAATAATTTCAATGGTCAAACTCAATTTAAAAGATGACATTCAAATTTAAAGGAGATTAAAATATGAACATTGACTTTTTAAAAGAGAATAAGATTTGAGTCTCATTTTATTTGAATAATGAAGCTTCCTTAATTTGATATGAGTTTTGGTACAAGATTGGAGAAGGTTTTTAGGAGTTTTTTTTAAGAAAAATTTGGAGATCGATCCCCCTATATGGACTTATTTGGACTTAAATCTGTCAAAAAAACTTATTTGCTATGAAGTCTATTTTTTGTCAATTTTATCAGACTATTTCTGCCCTTTAGAAGTGAAGTAAAAGTAAAAGTTAAAACTTCCTAAATTTTAGTAGTTTGACTAATATTAAAAAAATTTCTCTCTCATATCTATTTATATCCATATATAATAAGTTAGGATTATCTCTCTCTCTCTCTCTCTCACACACACACACACACATATATATATATATACTAGTGCCTAAAGGCACTTTGCAATTTAAAAGCAATCCTTCAATTTAAAATAGTTTGTTTCTTCATTTTTTTAATTAAAGAAATTGAAATCGATATAATCTCTTCTATTTTTTAAAAAAATTTTTGTAAATTTTTTTTTGTAAAAATCTCAACCTTTCTACAGTGACATCAATTACATCATTGTCCAACACAAACCATTTAATCTCTCAATACAAATCATTGCATAACCAATTTCAAGAATAAATCACTCAACCCTAACTCAAAAACAACGTCAAATTTTAATCACTACATAATAAAAGCTAAAATCTCATTTATATAATAATAACGAAAGCTATAGACACATTATACATGCAAGTCCAACCAAAGAACTAAATCCATATAAATAAGAATTTTTTGGTTCGAATATTCCATATTTTGAAGCATCGGCCAATAATGAAAGTGCAACTCTTCTAATAACTCTTATTATCAATCTCTCTATGTAACCCACTACAATTTGTGGTCTTATTAATCCCTCCAAGATCCCAATTGCATTACCCACAACAACAATCTTTCCAATACAATTTAATAGTAGTAAACTTTAAAATAAATAACTGATGACCAAAATTATCTTATGTAATTACAATTTTTTTCCCACAACTCATTCTACACATAGCATGTTAGAGAGCCACTTGGTATACTTGATTCTTCCAGATGTTCAAGAACACTCATTTCCTTCAGAATACGACCTGTAAAGTTGTCAAAACAATGTCCAACCTTATTATTTTAATAACATTAGTTGACAGCAAACCACATTGCTAGCAAAGAAGAACATGTAATGGAAAAAGAACGTACCATATAATAAAAATAAAGTCTTAAGTTATATTCAAAATTTACTACATACCTTTCAAGCTGTTAAATTAAAGACACAAGGCCCTGAGCCTAGTCAGGTTTGTCAGTTTGTTTAGGTATGTCGTTCCATGCCACTTGTTCTATCACTAGCATAGTTCAAATAATAGGCCAATGAGCGAATTTCTTCGAAAAGACCAAAGATTAATATCATAACAATTAGCTTTAAGCATTATAATTTTAAGCAAACAAAAAGAGTCATACTCAACTAAAATAATTCAAAATAGCAAAACCCTATGTTATTAAAGTAACACCCAACAAAACCCCAACATCCAATTTCATAAAAAAATTAAAAAATTATGAAATTAAACCCCAATCGCAATTAAAATAAACCTAACATTCAAGTTCATTTCCATAACTACTCTAATATTCAATCAAAATATCACAAACAACTATAACATTCAATCAAAACCTTACAATTATATTTCATGAAAATAACCCAAAATTGAAATGTGACAAACACGGTTTCATAAAAATCCCAAATTAAAAACCCCAGCATCAATTGCTCAAAACTTAACTACCAATTTGAAACTATAACATTCAATTTCCTACAAAACACCCAAGTTAACACCCAATTTGAAAAAAAATCAAATAAACAACTAAAGTAATTGATATGTTATTATAGGCAACCAAGCACACAACAAAACAATTCTTTTAAACAAATATAAAAAAAGGAGAGCTAATTTAATGAAGAATTTCAATTTTTTAATTTTGTTCAAACTATATAGTCCTCCATAGAAACATGCTCAAAAATAATATCAAGAAGAGACAACATTACCTTTGTCAAGATGGTGGTTCCTGCTGTCATTGCTCATCTTTTTCATTAGTTTCTATGCGCCAAACCTTTCAAAAGACAATGACATTAAAAAAAAGAAGAAGAATTACTACAAATGAAAAAACACGCAACAGAACTTACTTTGGAGTAGGCCCTAAAAGAATAATCAAAACAAATATAAAATGTTCAAATTGTACAAACACACAACAAAAAAAATAAAAAAATAAAACATAATCTCAAGACTGAAAACAGGAAAATAAACTCGATAGATGAAAAATGACACTTAAAAACATGGACAGGAAATAAAAAATTAGAGAGATGAACAATTAGTGAAAAATCAAATAGATAGACAACTCCACCTCGTTGAAGCAATACAACAAACACTTGGTGTTCGAATTATCTTTTGCTTTGACATTATTGAGAGACAGAGTGAGCGTTACAGAGAATGGGGTGGCAGTCGATGGTGGTGGTCTAAATGGCTCTCTGAATATAGATAGTCAGTGAAAGAGGGTGGCGGTGAGTCTTTGAGAGAGAAGAAAATACATAGAGAGGAGGGTGGCAGTCGATAGTGGTGGTCTAAATGGTTCTCTAAAGATGGACAATTGGTGAGGGTGGTTGGCGGTAGGTCTTTGAGAGAAAAAAACAATAAATAGAGAGAAGGATAGAAGAGGGCAAACAGAGAGTGGGGCTGGATTGCTTGTAGGGGTTCAATATGTGAGTGTGTGTGTCGTGAGACAGAAAGAGGTGCGACGTGAGAGAGAGAGAAAGGGAGAGGTACCTGGGCGACATTTGCTGATTGAGCCATGGTAGAGGAGCGATTGGTGAGAGAGTGAGAGGGAATGAGATAAGTGTCTTTATCCGCAGAGGAGAGAGAGAGAGAGAGTTTGGCTTGAGTTGGAATGCTTGGGGGTGTCGTGTGTTTGCATCTAAAATGGGGGGGGGGGGAGATTTGGGTTTTGGATGGGATTGGGGAAGATTTTAGAGATTTTGGAGAAGAGAGAGAGAGAGACGTGAGTCAAGAAATGTTATTGGGAGGGAAAACAAAATTCAGTACTCACTATAGACCGTCGGATTAATATTTATGAAATGATCTGAACCGTTTTTTATGCTGAAATTACATCGTCCGTTATATGTGTTTATGTTTTGTTTCAAAACAATCTGGACCTTTATTTGTTTCTAAAATTCAAACTCAGTTCTATTTTATTATATATATATATAACATTAAAAATAAAAAATAGTAACATTCAAATATAAAAAAATAGTATCATTTAAACACCAAAAAAATATATATATATCATTTAAACACAAAATATAATATTATTCAAAAATAAAAAATAGTAATATTGTATATTAATATTTGAAAAAATAACAGTAACATACTCAATAAAAAATAGTAACATTGAATATTGATATTTCATCAGAAAAATAGTAATATTAAATATTAACATTAAAAACAAAAAATAGTAACATTCAAACACAAAAAATAGTACAATTTAAATACAAAAAATAATACCATTTAAACACAAAAACATTCAAAAATAAAAAAAAATAGTAACATTTTATATTCATATTTAAAAAAAATAATAATAATATACTCAATAAAAAATATTAACATTGAATATTGATATTTTTGAAAAAATAGTAACATTCAATATTAACGGTAACATGATTATAAAAAAAATAGTAGTATGTTCAATAAACAATAGTAACATTAAAAGAGGTAGTAACATGCACAAGTACAACAAAACAGAAATAGTAACATGGAAAAAAAAATTGTATCAATACAATGTCGTATTCTTCATAAAAATATACAACCATATAAATCGAGACCTAACAAACAAAACAATACCAGCAACCTTAACAAACAACAATAGCAATATAATGCGCGACGATCCACGTATATGAATAGAAATAGATCCACTCTGTTCGGGGCCTTGATTGAATCCGAGTTAGTACACAATTCTACTTGGCATTGCGACAAAATCTGAGGGCAATTTGGGTGGAATCAAAGCTCTGCTCACGGTGGGTGCATATTAATGGAATCAAGAGTTTTTTGGTGGTGAGTTTCAGCGGGAACATCTTCGTTCATGGTGGAGAAGAAAAACTCAGAATTGTTGGGAACAACTAAAATAATGTGGATCATAAATTTGAATTTTAAATTTTATGGTCAGATCTTATGAGCACGAATTAAGAGTAGAATTAAGGGGTAAAGAATCTGAATATTTCCCAATTGAGCAATGCTACAAAACCCAAATGAAACCCAAAAAGTTGCAACCAAAATACATATTATCCCTTGAATGAATGAGTCCCATCAATTTTTTCAATGATGCTCACTTATCCCACACTCATCCAATGGATAAAATGCATTTGAGTTTTAATTTTTGGGTTTCATTTGGGTTATGAAACATTTTCCTTCCCGATTGGGAAATAGAATTAAGGTCTAATACTATTAAAATATTATAAGAAGAATATTTTGAAGTTTTAAAAAAATAGTGGACTTAACTACTTATTATTAAGATAAAAAATAGACTTATCACCAAATAAATTTTCTTTATGGACTCAAGTCAATATAAGCCCCTTAAGGAAGTCTCAATCTCAATTTTCGCTTTTTTTTATATATAAATTTCAATTTGAGTTTTAGAAAAATTAAGAATAATGCACCCAAACTTACAAATTGACATATTTCTTGCTAAAACCTAAGGCATCGTTTGGCTGAGAATAATCTTATTCTGGAATATGTATCTCATGCCTAGTAAAGGAATACTCGGATTTTTTAATATCGTGATAATTTAGTATGAGAATGAATATCTATTTTATTTGTCTATTTAGTAATGAACTTCATTTTAAGAAGAAATATGATTTTCCAAAGGTAAGTTTGACTCTAATAATAAAACAATTTTTTTGGGAAGGACTTTAAATTTAATTTTTTCATTTAAAAAATACCCAAATAAGTTGGGGACGGGATTACCACCATTGATGGTCAATTTAAAGATTTCCACAATCATTGGGAATTTGATTCTAATAGTAATCTTATTCTCGATGTGAATTCTCGATCCATCAACTACCCAACCATTGTAATCTCTCAATTTAGAAATGGAAATGGTAAGATTATCACTATTCAAACGGGGTCTAAAAGTTATTAAATATCAAAATTTAATGAAAAATATTAACTTATAATTCTGACCTCGCACCACATGGTATTGTTGCCCCTACCAATAATCTAGTGTTTGAAAATACTTTATAATAAATCGAACATTGATCACTTAACATTTAAATTTAATTTTTTTTTATCTTTAATCACACAATTTTAAATTAGATGAACAAAAATAAAATAAAAAAGAGATAGGGGTGTGTTTGTTAACCCAAATTCAACACTTAAAATGAATATATTCAGCACTTATTAATTAAGTCCGTTTAATAACCAAAATTTAAACTCTCTTAATATGTTAAATGCTCTTAAAAAATAGGCTATAATATTAAGTAGAAAATCTCTTACTTAATTATGAAAGCTGAAAACGTTTAGCAAAATTATTTTAAATAATATTTACAATATGACAATTATACTCCTAAATATTTTATAATTTTATTAAAACTCTAATTAGTCTTCTTTTCAACACTCCTAATTTATATATTCTCCTTGTCGATTTTTTTTTCCCTTTCCCTTCTCTTCTGTAACAAAAATATACTTATATAATTATAATTACATACACAAACGCACGCACTGCGCACACATACTTACACACAGACATATGCACTGCACACACACATAATTACACACGCGTATATTGGTAATGAAATCTAATTTATTATATATTTTTAATATTATTTGATTATTTATTAGTTATTGTTCTTTTTTTTTTATCAAATATTATTGTTTACTTATTATGTTATTCAATTTGTTATTGTTCAATTATTGTGTTATTAAAATATTATTTATTTATTTTTATGATTTATGTTATGACATATTTTATAAATATTTTCAAATTAAAAAGTGAAAAAAAAGATAAAATTAAAAATTAATTTATTTTCAAACGTCAGTTGTCTGTAATTATCAAACAGTTTAGTTCAATTCAATACTGAAATTTCAGTGAATACCAAATAATCCATAAATTCAACATTCAACTTTTAGTTTTCAAACTTGAGTTTTAATTTTATCAAACATCATGGTATGAATTTTGTGTTATTGAATCAATGTTAATCGCTGTGTATTTGTAAGTTGAGAGTTTAAAATTAATATTAAATAGATGGTGAATAAAGGAAGGCCGCTCTTTAGATTCCACTTGACAGTGTCTCTCTACCGTTCCGAACTAAAAGACCACACTGCAGATATGGCGGATTTGACGACTCTCTGATCCGCACAACACACAAAACAATCTCAAAAATCCAAAAACCCTTGTCCCAAAATTCTCAATTCAGGGTCTCTAATGGCGTCCCATCGATTTATAGATCTCTCCGTGCTTTCTTGCCTTCTTTTCTTTGCCTCGTTGTGTCTCATTTCTTCAACTTCAACGGTCTTCTCTGTTGATCTCCCTCTCAACTCTTCCGATAAAGTCTCTCTGGGACTATACTACGAGAGCCTTTGCCCTTACAGTGCCAATTTCGTCGTTAATTATCTGGCAAAAATCTTCGTTGATGGACTTATTGACATCGTGGATCTCAATCTTGTCCCTTGGGGCAATGCCAAGCTCACGGGCAACAGCACCTTCGCTTGCCAGGTCCTCTGCAATTCTTTTCACTTCACCTTTTAACCCTCTATTCCTGGGAAAAACATTCGGTTTTTACCGTTGACCCATATAATTTTTCTTAGGCTATATATATATATGTGTGTGTGTGTGTGTGATCTTGACTGAAGGTCTTAAGCTGATGGATTTTTTCTGTATTGTTGTAGCATGGTCCATGGGAATGTTTGCTGAACACTGTGGAAGCATGTGCAATCAGCGCCTGGCCTGATGTGGTAAGTTTCACTTTTAATTTCTACACGTGAAAAGTTCGGGTAATAAAATGACTGTTGGGTATGAGAGCAATGGCAGTGTATGGTTGTTGATTCTTCTGCCTGCATCCTTGTAGATAGATAAACTTGTATAGAGATATCTTTCGTTTTTTCTTTTCGGGAAGGTCAGTGTACCTACATATACTCAACGTCTAAGCAATTATGATTATCATTTGGATTGGTTTTAGATTTTCACATAGAAAGAAACAATGTCCTTTTTTTTTTCTCTTGATGTAATTTACCTTGCAATGAAGATCAATTACGATTTTCCTTTGAATTATCCACCTCCCCTGATAGCTTTGTTATATGTTGAATGCAGAATGGTCACTTTACTTTTGTCTATTGCGTTGAATCGCTAGTGTATGAGGGCAAGTATACCCAGTGGGAAACATGCTTTGAGAAACTGGGTTTGGATCCAAAGCCTGTTGCTGATTGCTATAGTAACGGACAGGGGAAGGAGGTTAGATTTCTTGGTTGCCATCTTCTCGCCTTAAATTAATTCCTCGATTTGTAAATTAGTATGTAAGAACCACTCTTCTTAAATATGAGCACGGGTCTAAATTGATTCTGGTTTCCTCCTATCGAGTATCAATGTCTGTTGAACTGCAGAAAAATGTTATATCCATAGTCTTACTATCTGTCAAACAATAGACATGCACGAATATCATAGATTTCCTGCAGCATTTCAGTTTATGGTGTTCATTTCCTGTCCACTGAGATGGTTTTCTAAATTGGTAAGACATTCAAAAACAACTTATGCAGCAAATTCATTATCTAGCAAAAAAAATTGTCTTCGATGTAAGCATGCATTGGTTATTTTCAAAATGAAGGATTTGACAGCCCGGTTGGAGTCTCTTAAATTCAAATTAATCAGGAAAAGATGTGCTGCGGTTGAGTTTCTGCTAGCAAATTTCTTCATGGTTCTTTTGTCTTCATCCAACCCTAGCAACTGACAGATATTTTTCTCTCTTTCCTATCAATTGTCAATAACTGTAAGGGGAATTCTTTCCCTCCACGGAAGGATTCTGGTTGACCTGGGTGACCACCTAGTAGCCTTTACCTCTCATCCCACATCGGGAGAGGTAAGGGCTATTTGGTAGGGGGGAGACGACTCTCTCCCGATGTGGGACGAGAGGTAAAGGCTATTGGGTGGTCACCCAGGTGAGCCAGAATCCTTCCGTGGAGGGGAAGAATTCCCCTTACAATAACCATATCCTCTAGTACAGGCAACTGATTGTAGGTAGAATGACTATTAAGAAAAGTTGGGCTAAAAGATGTGTCACTGATGTCGAAATTTTTTGTTGTATTTCATTCTTTGTCCTGTCAAGACCAGAAAAGTTAGCTGAAAAATCAAGGGGATAGTCACCAAAGGAAGAAAGTGCATAAGAATCTTATTGAATGCTTCGAGAAATTGACTGAAAATATTGCTAAGTTGATTGCTTATATATCCTTGCAGGTTTTTATTCAAGGTGATTCACCTGTGTAGTGTTCTGTTATTATTGGAAAGTATAGATGATAACCCGGGAAAAAATATTAGGATGCCCAAACAACAATTAATACTACATTGCTGCTTAAATTACAGCATAATTGAACTTCAAAGCCAGTAGGACTGCATAAATATAAATAGTATACAACTAACATTTGGTGTTTGATTGTGGTGTTTGATGATCCCGCCAATAAGGGGAATTGCAACTTTCCCCCATCTTAGCTTGTTGGCTCATACTTCAGTGTGGATGCCTCCTTATTGAACTTTCTTACTCTCTCAAATTTGATCATTTACTTCAATTTTTCATTCTTTTTCCTTTCTTTTTGTCATATATATATTTTTTTATCAGTGCAAACTTTCCTCATCTTACATTTTTCTGGTTGATTAATATTTTGGAACTTGATGCCAGCTTGAACTACAATATGCAGCAGAAACAAATGCCCTTGAACCTCCCCATACATATGTGCCATGGGTAGTTGTGGATGGACAGCCACTTTATGAAGTTAGTTTCTTCGACTCTGTCACCATATTGTGGACGTTTTTGTACTTTCACTGTTTGTGTCGATTGGACCATAGACTAGAAGGCAGTGCTTTTTTCTAAAGCAACAAATTCTTCTTATTTTCTGTGAATTTCTTGGCAAACAATTAATAACTTTATCCTAAGTACATGGGGCTCATTGATTCTTAGTACCATAAATTTTATCCGGAGGATGAATCCAAAAAGAAATATTATTGGTACTACCTCCTATTTTTATGAACCAAATGAATCGTTTTAACCTAGGATCAAAAGAAAATGGATACAGTAGATCTCTTCAGGAAATGTTATTACTTCTCTTCTTGCAGGATTATGAGGACTTTATAAGATACATATGTAAGGCGTACTCAGGCACTGCCATACCCCAAACGTGCAGCAACTTATCCCTCAACAGCATTCGCAAGGGAAAAGTAAGCTTTATCAAGCCAGTCTGCTATTCAGACGATACAACCGAGTCTATAAGATCAGGCATAAAATCGTGGAAGCGCTAAGTTAAAATGGCAGCTTCAATTTAAATTTCCAGTATTCCTGTTTAGTTTTCTGTATTATTGATATGTTCTATGTAGATGTAGTAGGGGAAACTTCAATTGGCTTTTCGATATGTGCACTTTGTAGTAAAGTCAATGAATGAACTATATGTTTGTTTTGTTGATAATGAATGTGGTGCTATTTATTAGTTGGATTGAACCTGGCTTGATTGATTTAGAAGTGAACTTGTATGGTATAAATGCATTGCTGCTAATCTGTTGATATTTATGGCATCTATATATATTTGCACATATAAAAAAAATGTTGAGGATAATTAAATTTTTTCTTCCATGGAATACCAATCGGGAAAAAAAAAACATTTTTTCAGTCATCGATCAGAAATGTATGTGGTACAAGGGGTGGAGCCAAAAATATCTATGCGGGATCTATGTGGGGGGATAAAATATAACTGAAAATAGTTCACTAATTGATACAATCCACAATGCCAAAAAATTAAGACTCCAGACATAATTGTTGTGACATAATAAATTCAATTTTTATTTAATAGAAACAAAATTTGAACAAAAAGATACAAAATAATTTTTTTAGTTCATTTTAACTAAATTATATGTTTCAATAAAATACAACGTTATTTAAAATCTCTAAAATTTTGTATATTAATGAAATATAAATTAATTTTTCACTAATTTACTATCAATTCACACAATCACAAGTCTGCAGTAAAATTATTTTTTATTTAGTTGCAAAATTTAGTTAAGATCATTATCAATTTTATAGATAAATTCTCAATCTGAAATCTCTTGAAATATTTTTGGGTTACAACTTTTTGTCTTTTGTATCGTATTTTATTATATTAATGACTATTATTATTAAAAAATTGATAAATCAAAATCAAAAATTATTCTTAAAAAATAACAAATATTGTGTTAAATAAAGAAAAATGTTATTTTTTAGTCAACATACCAATATATTAGAATACTTACATCTGATTTACTCAATTTAAAAGTAAAACATTTATTTTAGAGGGTTAGTGGACCACTAATTTATTAAAAAAAAAAAGACTAAAACAATTGTTGAAATGTTAAAAAATTTAGGGGACAAATAGAGTGTGTTTAATAATTTTATAGGTCCTCATAAAAATATCCTAAAGTTTGGGGAAGGGGTGCCTACCATGGTCCCCTGTGGTACATTTTTAAGGCCGGATAGCCCTGCATATAAGAGTGTTCAAATTTTTGATTAGTCACAACTTTCAATCCTATCTAACCTTATTGAATGACAAATTGAAAAAATTAGGTAGGAATGCGAATGAGTTTTTAGTCATCCGATTAAAGCGAGTAGGAATGTGGAATAACCATTAATTTCCGTTTTTCTATTTTATCATATATATATATATATATATATATATATATATATATATATATATAAACCCTAATTCCCTAACCACGTGGTTTTAACTTAAAATAATTGTGATAGATTTATGTTTATATTTTCTTGTGTTTTATTGTAATTGTTGTTAATTTTAATGTTATTGGTTTATTGTATTATTAAATTGATGTATGTTATTTAATTAAATTGTTAAAATGATTCAAAAATTAATAATTAAAAAAGTGTTCACCCGATTTCTTACCTGATTAATTTAGCTAAAAATCGGATAGAAATACCATATTTGATCGGGTATAATAGACAAAAAAAAAATCTTCAATAAAATATCAAATAAGAAGACGAAAGATCGTGACTTTTACACGGAAAGGTAGGATAAACCCACTTACCTTCATTGTTCATACCCTCCGTGTCATGAGATACTCGACGTCACAGCACTAGAGTATGTCCTGGAGGTGAGACCCTAAACAACCACCAAGGATATCTTTGAATGAGAATAACAAATCCATTAGGTCAATACTTAAATTTATCAATAAGCAGTTCAGCAATGTCGATATGTCCGAGTGGTTAAGGAGACAGACTCGAAATCTGTTGGGCTTTGCCTGCGCAGGTTCGAATCCTGCTGTCGACGGTTTTGCTCTTCCTATATTTTGTATCCAATTCAACAGATCAAATCAAACTAAAATCGTCTCAGCATCAGGACCCTCCATGGAGAAAATCTCTCTCTCTCTCAAAACCTCCCAAAAGCAGATCTAAATAGAGGGTCGTACACCTTTGTGATTTAATAAGCCCTAATTCAATTCGAATCGAAGAATTGAAATCAAATCAACTCCAGCCGGTATGATTAGGGCTGTTAAAGAGACATGAATCATGTGACTTTGTCCAATCCCTTGTTCTGCTCATATTAGACCAACAAGTTGAAGACTACAAGAAGACATTTACAACGACACTCTGTTCATTGATCATAACATTTATAGCTTCTTGTTGATTCACTTTTACCGCATTTTAGTGAAGAGTTCGTTTGATTGCTCTGAATATTTGTTGATTTACTTGGAGTTTTGAAAATGGATTAGGCCACTAGGATGATGTTTCTTATACGTATCCCGTCATGGCTTTGCTGACTGGGAAAATATTTTGTTGCTTGTCGGTATGGTGAGTTAACTATATGTTTTGGTTGTCAATTTCTAATTGTTCCTGAAATTCAAGATGGCGGAAAGAATACATTAAGAGTTTAGTGGAATCAAATAAGTTCGCTGTGCAATTTTCTATTTAGGTTCATTTTGTAATTTTCTATTTAGGTTCACTGTGTAATTTTATTTTACTATACAATTTTATTGTTAGTCATTCACCGTCTTTAAGCTTATTGTCATATTCACCGTCTTTAAGTTCACTGTATAGTTTTCTGTTTAAGTTCAATGTTTTTGAGTTAATTGTCTTTTAATTAATAATTTTTTAAAGGTTTAAATTATACTTCAAAATAATTTAAACTACAAATTAAAAATTTATAATCAATTATAAAACATTGTATTTTTTTTAATCTTTTATAAAATATTGTATTTGATTAGTGAATTTCTCTACCTCAGTGTTATAGTTGATTCCCTGATTCTTGGTAGTGAAACTTAAGATCAACGATAAAATTTTTATTTTGTTGTTTCTTGTAGTTTTTTGTTTGTGAAAATTTTGGATACTGAATTAGGAATTTCATTTTATTGAAGTTCACTGTTTGCGAAAATTTTTTAAACTAAGAGTTTCATTCTATTAAAGTTCATTATTTTGAAGTTTATTGATTATGTTTTTTTCAACATTTTTTGAGTTTACTGTTTATGTATTTCTTAATATTTTTTTGAGTTTGCTGTTGTTTATATTTTTCTTAATATTTTTTTGAGTTCTCTATTTTTGATATATATTTCTCAAATCAAAATTTTAATAATTTAGTCGTTTATTGTTTGAAAAATTTATGTATAGTAAACTAAAAGTTTCATTCTATTAAAGTTCACTATTTATGATATATATTTCTTAATTCAAATTTTCAATACTTTTGTAGTTCACTGTTTGTGAAAATTTTGTGAACTATGAATTTTATTATATTAAAATTCACTGTTTTTATATTTTTTTAATATATTTTAGTTTATTGGTTTTTCACTGTTTTGAGTGATGGTAATGGTGGTGGCGGTGGTGGGTGGTGTTGCGCAGTGGTGGCAGTTGTTCACTATTTTTAGTTTACTGTATTTGAATACACAGTGAATTAGGAGTTTCATTCTATTAAAGTTCACTATTTTTGAAAATTTTGTGAAATATAAATTTTATTATATTTAAAGTTCACTATTTTTGGAGTTCGTTGTTTATGTTTATTCATTTTTTTTTGATTTTTTTTTTGTTTTTGATATAAGTTTTTTAATTAAAATTTTTTATATTTTTGTAGTTCATTGTTTGTGACAATTTTATGAACTAAGAGTTTGAATGTTTGAATAAATTAAAGTTTATTGTTTGTGAAAATTTTCTAAAATAAGAGTTTCATTTAATATAATATTTATGTTTTTTTGTAATATTTTTGAGACTATCAGTATTTCATTGCTTTGGGTAGTGAGTGATGGTGGTGGTGGGTGGCAGTGGGCGGCGAAGGTGTGTGGTTGTGGCGGCGATGGGTGGTGGTGGTAGTGGGCAATGGACGGCGAAGGTGTGTGGTTATGGTGGCGGTGGGTGTGGGTGTTTGTGTTGGTGTTGGTGGTGGCAGTGGGTGGCGGTGGGTAATAGTGGTGAGTGGTAGGTGGCAGGTGCGACGACGGGTGGTGGTGGGCGACGAAGGTGTGTGGTTGTGGCAACGATGGGTGTTGGTGTTAGTGGTGGTGATGGTAATGAGTGGTGACAGATAGTGTTAGGCGACGGTGGTTTTGGTGGGCTATGGTGGTGGGTGACTGGTGGTGGGGGTGGTGGGCAATATTGGAGGTGGGCGACAACGGGTAATGTTTGTGGTGGCAATGGCGAGTAATTGTGGTGGATTGTCGTTGTGGACGACAATGGTTGTGGTGGGTGATGGTGGTGGCTAATAGTGGTGGGTGGTGGTGGTGGTGGGCAGCGATGGTGTGTGGTTGGTGGTGGTGTTGGTTTGTGATGGTGTCAGTGGGGTGGCGATGGTGGTGGCCGTTGGTAATGATGGGTGGTGGTGGTGGGTGTTGGGTGGCAGTGGTTGGTGGTAATGGGCAATGGTGTTTGTCGGCGATGGTGGTGGTGGTGGTTTTTGGTGGCGGTGGGTGGTGGATGATAGTAATAGTGGACAGTGGTGGTGGAGAGCAGTGGTTGGTTGTGGTGGTAGGTGTTGGTGGCAATTATTGTGATGGTGGGCGACAATTGTGGCGGTGGATGATGGTGGTTAGCGGCGATGGTGGTGGGCAGTGAGCGGTGGTGGTGGCAACGGTGGGATGGTGATAGTACTAATAAATAAAAGAATGAGATAATGTTGGTGATTTTTAAATAACATCCTTCATTAATGGTATTTTTGTCAAGAGCTGATTTTATAGACCTTTTGCATTAAAAGTGTTTAGGGTGAACCTTTTGCCTTAAAAATCCATTACTTTGTACCTGTCTCCAAATCTTGTTTTGGTTGTTGTTGTTGGTATCTTTTCATTAATGTTGCACAAGGACGACATTGTTTTGAAGGAAAGAGTTCTAATTAGTTGGGCTATTCTCTGGCCTGCTTTGAAGTTGAACTATATTGAAACTATTTGTACGGCTGTACCTCCAAGTTTTGTAACTTTTGTGGTTTTATAACTGTAAGTACTGAACATCATATTACATTCGCACCATTTCAAATAGGAAAGAAATATTTGGTATAACCGTTACACCCCTTACACCATGGTGTAACGGTCCACTAATAGTAGGGGCGGAGCCAGGATTTTCCCTCAGTAGAGGCAACCTAAAATTTTAAATTTCAAAGTATAATTGTAACTTTGTTTTGATCAAAATATGTATTCTTGATAAGCTGTTTATAAGCATAGTTACATCAAAAGAATGTCATTTAGAGGCGCAACTCATGTATATGAGTGATGTACAAAAAAAGGCAACAAAAAAGCTTCACATCAGAAGTATCTTTTAGTGTTTGAGATCCTATATAAAAGGAGTTCCCAACTCTTGAACATCCAATAAATCCTTATAATTGTTCTCGACGAGTTTTCATATTTTGGAACTGTTGTATAATCATTTCATTTTCAATAATACTTGAAACATCTTTCTTAATATATGAAACCAAGTAATCATTCATCCATTGATCTCCCATTCGATTGCGCAATTGATTCTTTACTATGTTCCTTGCTGAAAATGCTCTTTCGACGGTTGTAGTGGCAACTGGTAAGATAAGTGGTAGTTTGATGAGCAAATATACCAATGGATATACTATATTCTTTTTGGTCTCAACTAATTTCTTTGCAAGCCCACCAATTCATTTAACTTCTGAAAATTCATTGGAACGCATATCAAGTATATTAGTCTCAAATTGATTATCAAGTATCAAGAGCTCCATTGGGGAAAATTCTGAAGGATAAAATTGAGCAAGACAAAGTAACTTCCCCTTATTGAAAGCAGAGAATGAATTCATTGGATTTAGGCATGCCACACAAAGAAGTAGCTCGGTGTTCACCTTAGTAAAACGATCACTAAGCTCTTGAAGTTGCATATCTAACACCGTAGAAAATAATTCAACATGATAACGGTGTAGATTAGTGACTTTTTCACCACACCGTAATCTTCCTCGAGCTATGTATATCTCATCCATATTCGGAATAATAATATCGTATTTTTCACAAAAAGAAGAGACCTCGATGACTAAAGCATCCCATCCATCATCGCTTATCATTTGTAGACGTTGTTTGGATACTTTAAATAAAGTCATAGCATTTACAATATCTTGATCTTTCCTTTGTAATACTTGTGATAGTTCATTTGTAATTCTCAATACACCTTTCATCAAATGTATATTGAATACGAAATCGAAAGATTGAATTGAATCCAATAAAGCACATACTTCACCTCTTTGCTAAGAAGTTGTACCATCCTCTGTAATAATCTCAAGCACATCAACAACATAGGAGAATAAAACAATTACATTTATGAGAGTGCCATAACGTGAGCCCCAACGTGTATCACCGGCCCTTTGAAGAATACTTTCTTGATGCAAACCACGTCCACTTGATAACTCTCCATTGTTTAGTGTTTGAATAACCTTACTAGCATGCTTCTCTCTTAAAATATCTCTTCGTTTGCATGAAGCTCCAACAACATTAAATAAATTAGCAACAATATTGAAAAGCAATGCAATTTGATTATGATTTTTTGCAACAAACACAAGTGTGAGTTGAAGTTGATGAGCAAAACAATGAACATAAAAAACAGATTCATACTCTTTTATGATGAGACTTTTGAGACCATTGAATTCTCCCCTTATATTATTGGCTCCATCATAACCTTGTCCACGTAATCTTGAAAGACTTAATTCATGCTTTGAGAACAATGATTCAATCACCGCTTTAAGTGATAAAACATTTGTATCGGTAACATGGACTATGCCAAGAAAACGCTCAGTGATGCATCCATTTTTATCTATAT
Source organism: Ilex paraguariensis (assembly GCA_963454935.2). Classification (NCBI taxonomy): domain Eukaryota; kingdom Viridiplantae; phylum Streptophyta; class Magnoliopsida; order Aquifoliales; family Aquifoliaceae; genus Ilex; species Ilex paraguariensis. The sequence goes on from CAUOFW020005824.1 coordinate 117,642, forward strand.
AACGCAACAGAACTGCGATTTTCTTTTTAACTGAAATATCACGAGATTCATCTACTAAAATAGAAAACAACCAAGATCATTGATTATTGCGCATGTGGTTTCACTTGCAATAACGTGGACAATATCCTTTTGAATGTCTGGTGCTATCACTTTAAGATTTTTTGGAGCATTTTTTAAAACAACATTGTTGATGGTTTCATTGCACTCAGCAAAAAATCGTAGATATTCAGGAAAATTGCCTTGATTTTTTGAATCCTCAGACTCATCATGGCCACGAAATGCTAACCCTTAACGTAAAAGGAATCGAACACAATCAACTGTTGCAGTTAAACGAACACAATAATTTGATTTCTTAGAATAAACAACTTCAATATGTTGCTTCTGATTCATTAGATTTTGGCACTTTCTCCAATTCTCATTATGAGCACTATTTGGACCCCCAACATGAATTTGAAATCTTTCTTTCTTCTTCCAGTTACGGAATCCCTCTTTAGCCAAAGAGTCACCACCCCCTTGCTCTCCCATATCACTTCCCATTAGATAGCAACACAAACATAAGCAAATTTTTTTTAATGCTATACTCCAACCAACTACCAAACTTATTGAACCAACATGGACTAAAGCGACGACAAAGCTTGCCGAATTTCGTTTGGAGAAAATTATGTTCACAGGGTTGACATGGGCCTTTTTGTAGATATGCTCTCCGAATTTCATGTCGGTTATTAGGATGATAATCCAAAATTCTAATTCTTAGCCCACGATCTGTAGGAAGATTTTCTAAGTTAACCCCTTCACGACTTTGATTAGAACAATGTCGTTTGTCATCACCACGATCATCTATTTCTTAGCTAGGAGGTAGTTATTCCAATGTTGATTTTCTTATAAGAAACCTATACATAACTGATTGAAAAATAAATTTGTCTAATTAGATTCAAGTTTAAGAGTTCGTCATTAAGATCGTAACAAATGAGATAATGGATTACACATAATCAAAATATAATCTATAAATCCAAAATATAATCCAAACTAGAATTTCAAGAAATCAATTAAAGTAATTTAATCACAAGAAAGAAAAATAGCACTAACTGTAAACCCCCACATGTTGATATTAATATAATGATAAAAGTGTTAGTAATTTTAATTTATGTAATGGCGCAGGAATAAAGATTATAACCGTAGAAATGCTAACATTGTAAAAACCCGGGTAAATATATGAATCTTTTGTAATAAAACTTGTATCAACTATGTTTGATGTACAAATGTATGTTGTATAAGTTTGGGTTGGTTTTGGATGGTTGTGGAACGGATTGGAATGGGTTGTAAATAAAGAAGGAAGGATTTGTAGAAAAATAGACAAAATTTTTCGGAAGGTTGATGAAAAACCTTCCGGATGGTTAATGAAAATGTTTATCCAGTAGACAAAACCTTCCAAAAGGTCGATGGAAAACCTTCCGGAAGGTTAATGAAAATGTTTATCTAGTAGACAAAACCTTTTGGAAGGTCGCTGAAAAACCTTTCGGAAGGTTTTCCAAAAATCTAAAATTTTAAGTCGCGAACAACCGGCCTTCTCTCCACTATAAATACTTAAGGACAACTCCTTTAGCCTCATTTCAACATCTCTAACCCTAAGAAACCTTAGAGAGGAATAAAGAGAGGGAAAAACACAAGATCAAAGGAGATTTGTACATTGGATTGGATCAAAGCCCTAATTTTCAAAAACACCAAGGTAGGAATTTTTCTTCCATTCTTGTTCATTGAAACTAGGGCTTGTATACATGTATTCTTCGACTCTAAATCTTATACATATGTTATGAAATCATCATTCCTTGGTCTTCTAGCAAGTATTATCATATTTTAAACAAAGTTAGAGTTAAATACCCATGAAATCTTTTTTTTTTCTTGATTTAAAACCCTAGTTTTCAAGAGAGATGAATTTTCCTCTTGATTCTTCTTTTGTTCTTGATTTTGAAACCATAGTGCTTTGTGTTGAGTAATAAAATGATGTTGTGAAGATAGTCCATCTTGTTTATTTTCTTAAATTGTTCTTTTGTATTACAAATTGTGAAATTTGAGAATTTTGGATTTTCTTGTGATTTGAGAAAATGTTTTTTATTTCATCTCTTGTATGATTGTTGTGATGGACTTGAATTACATTCGAGCACTGCCGTAGAGTGTTAGAGGTTAGCCTATCCTAATGGGGGTGAGATGGTTTTCTAACACTTGTAGTGGTTTGTTATTTGTGAGAGTAACTACTATTGTTCACTTAAGTTCGAGGCTGAGAGATAGTATACCTTTCTTGGGAAGGATTCGTCAATGCCGTGAGAGACAATATACGCCCTTCCTAAAATGTTTGGGATTGTGTGATTGTGGTTGGTGACCGAGGTAGAATCGTGGTGTAGATTCATGGAAAGCAACCAACATACATGAGAATGTTAGATAACGTTATTAAATGAGTATTCGATTTCTATCACTCCGACATGTTTATTCCTTTCATTTAACATATTGCTATTGCGTTCACTTGAGATCAAATAAATGGTCACTGTTTTATTTCAAAATTGCTATATGATATCTGCGAAATGAGACCAACTTGTTTTATATATTTTCTAAACCTTGTTCGAGTTTGGAAGGAATATTGCTACAGAGCTTAGTGCTCACCCCCTACAAACAATATATTTTCAGATTACGTGTTAGATGAGGAGCTCGGGGTCAATGAGCAGATGCATTGGGAAGCTCTACTAGACGGGCACGTGGAACCCGAGGTGGATGCTTAGGGCTATACCCTCCTAGGTTCTAGACTAGGAAATTCCTTTTGAGACTCAGTGGAGTCTAATATTTTTGTTATTCCACTGCAAGTTAAATTTGATTCTTTTGGATGTAATTGTCATGGTTGAGCATATTCTTTTGGGATGATGTTGTAAATATGAGATATAAAGAATGTGTTTTTATATATTCATGAATTTTATTAGTTGTTCTCATGATGTGAATGATTTTAAATTGTAATGCCGTCCAAAGTGATTTTTGGGGCGTTACACTAACCAAGAATCTCAGATAGTCAATCTGAACATGAGCTTCAACAAAAATCTTAAATAGTTGAGTGGTGACCCAAGACGGAACAAAGAAAACCTACATAAGTACATAATTAATACACCAAACAACCATCAATTCTACAGGAACTAAACTAATATTTTGATTATAAAAAATCTAATTTTAGATCAATTTCGTGGCAGAGAAGCTGAAACTCACCTTGTCCCATGACGAATACTATTGGATTTCTTCAAATTTGATTTGCACATAATCTTCTAGGGTTTCTTCAAATTTGATTTGCACAATGATTGAATCTACCAAAGGAACTAAAGAAAAGGGGCTGAACTGATTTGTTGGCTGATTTACCTTTCTTTGGTTGATTCATTGATGAATACACCAAAGGAATTAACAAATAAACTAAATAAAAGAAAGAAGAAGGGCAGGGGCTAGCGCTGGACTACAAGTTGAAGATGGCTTTCGGGAAGTCAGGAAGACAAAGATGGGCTTACGGGGAAAAAAAAACAGGCAATGAAAAGTGAGAAGATCAGTCAAAAGTTAACTTTTAAGGTTTAAAAATTACATTAATATACCCTATATTTAAAAAAATTTCAGTGGGGGAAAATGTAAGAAATTCTTGAAATTTTTAAAATTACACCTAGGTCCTAATTTTTTTTAATATTTGCCCCCACTGCCCGCATACCAAATCCGCCTTGACTAATAAGTAAAAAAAAAATTACAAATTGGCCCCACTTAAACTCATAACCATTTAGCCATGTAATATATATCCACTACCATAAGAGGAAGTGAATACTGTTTTATACCTTTTTTTTTTCTTATTGGATGGTTACACCCAATATTTATTCCTCAAATAGGGTCATAACTTTTAAGGGCATGTTTAGATGTTTATTCTCTGGGAGGTTTGGATTGGATTTATGAGATCTTCCCAAACCCAACCCCAAGGATTTGTACATAGGATTATATCATATCCAATCCCATGTTTGGTAGGTGATATAAACATATGTGGGGTCCATAGATTTATATCAAATCATATTACTTTGTTTACTAAAATGACTATTATTAGGTGAATATAAGAATGGATTTTTGGGAAAATTAGTCTTTTGTTTTCAAATCCAATCTTTCACTTTTGAACCTCATTCCCAATAGGTTTCATCAAATTTCCATTTGTGGGTTTTAATCAACTATTCAGTACGGGCTAGAATTCATTTACCATATGAATCTTGAGCCTTAAATTTTGAACCAAACACAAGTTTAGAAAATGTATTGGACTAAAACCCACCCCTTAAATCTCATTCAAACCCACATACCAAATATGCCCTTAGTAAGAGTGGATGGGAGCTTATTAATCAACTTGAATCTCTTGCCACAATGGATGTGAGATTTTAGTTCATCTTTTTTTTAATGAACACACATAAAAAGATGAGTATTTAGACCTAAAAAATTGATATAATTTGCTGATCTAATAATGTGGAATAAGTGGAACTGTTTGATCAACACCAAGTTTCAATATTTAATAGGGCACACAGTTAATCTAAAGGTCATAGTAAATTAGGTCTTAATAACATTACTTTAAAAGATACATACATATTTTTGAACATAATTTTAACCAATATGTTACTGTTTTCACAATAAATCAGAGTGGGCTGCATACCTATAAGTATGCTTCTCAAGCACGTGCGAGTCATGATCCAACAGGATCCTGCAATGACATACTTTTGCAAATAATGCTATTAATGTTGTAAATAATATGATTAAGTGGAAGACCCATTACTTTCTATCATTTGCTATACGAAAGTAAATTGTATTAGTGTATAATCCATGACTCCCCACCTCTTGGTGTGCCTAAGTAAATGTTTGTAACTATTACCTTTAGTCCCCATTAAGATTGGAGAGTTATAAAAGGAGGGTTTCACCACAATGAGAAATATAAGTTGAGAAACTTTGTTCTCTAACATTTCTATTGTCTCTTATCTCTTTACAATTCTATGTTTTATAATTTATTTTTTTTATAACACATTATCGGCATGAGTCTCTATCCAATTGAAAAAAGGGGCCTACCCTTTATTTATCATAAGTCAAATGGTGATTTGATTCCATAATCATTACTTAAGCAAAGTATGAGCTAAGTTATAGAATTGATCAACAAAGATAAGAACAGAGAGAGTAGAGAAGAGAAATATAAAATATTGTCAGGCAAAACCATTCTGTTAATGTAATTAACCTAGGAGTACACAAAATAAGCATTATATATTAGGGCAACACAACATAAAGTAAATACCTAATTACCCTGAGTATTAATACTCTAATAGTAAGTACCTATATGCACTATATTTGTAGTTTGTTTCTTTTATAAATATCTTGCAATTGATGGCAGAGACAATCTTTTTCTCTGTTTTTGGTTCAATGATAAAATATGCATGCATTAGATTTTCATAGTTCATGAATACTCATACCCAATGATATCTTAATCACATGAATATGAATGTTGTTACGTTCTGTATTATTTCTAACAATTATATATGTACTCATACCCAATGATATCTTAATCGCATGAATATGAATGTTGTTACGTTCTATATTATTTCTAACAATTATATAAGCAACCAAGTAGATGTTGTTTATACTTGCAATTTATGTAATTCACGTTACCATTTGAAATGAATAGATTATTGTTCATTGTATTAGTATAGTTTCAATGGAAAATTTATATTTAATATTTTGAGTTAGAGTTTTCGTGGATCATTGAAGAGATCCACCTTGATCCTATTAATCTTAAAAATTATTTATATTGACAAAAGCATAACGAATTGATTGGCAAAAACAACAATTATTCAATGTTAGAAGCATAATGAATTCATTGCCATAAATAATGATGAATTCACTGTCAAAAGAAAAATGAATTATGTATTGAAAAATGTTCATTAGTGACAATTTGATATTATGGATCATGAAGATACAATTGAGGAGGAAAATTAAGCATCTCTGAAGGATCGCACAAATACAATTATTATCCTTCACCGCCATATTCTTGAATAATAAAGTTGATTATTTTATGATAAAACACCCATATATTAATTGGAAAGATATAAGTTCCTGAAGATTTTAATCCTCCCAAATGCTCGATGCACCTGAGGTTGCAAGATCTAAACAAACTTGTAATTATGTGAAAAAAAAATTCCGAAGAATATATGTTCAAAAATAATAGATCACATTTCATGATTCGAATGTGATCTTATAGTAGCACATCAAGAGACTAGATCCATAATTGATTGATATCATGTGGTTGGAAACAAAATAATAATGTTGTACCTTTGAGGACAATTATCAATCTCATCTAATCAAACATACATCATTCCATGAAGAGAATGTGTTTAAACAGTCTTGAAAACAAATAGATAGATATTGAAGATTAACTCTATATAGTTATTAAAGAACCAATTCTTGTATGCTATGTTGTAACTTGCATTTGTTTTATTTCCTTGACTTTATATTTTATTACATTCTTGTCACCCTCCAAATTTCATAAAAGCGTGATTATAACAAATACTTTGTTTATTCCAAATACACATGCCGGTTTGTTGTAAAAAAATCTAGAAAAGTATGTCCTTAGTTTAAATAAATCATTTTTTAGAAAATTTTGATAGAGTTTCCTTTGAAAATTGGGCATCCAGATAATTGGAGAGAGTTATTTGTGAGAGAATTAATCACCGTGGTTGATAAACCATTGTACTGACGACAATACCCCAATGACTTGGTGATCCTGACAGCAAGGTCCGCTCTTTTACTCAGGTACTTATCTTTAGGCTTTAAAGGGCATTTATTGCCAAACCCATCATATCCCCCTTTATAACTAGGGGTTAAAATCAACATTTTCCCCTTCGCATTTCATAAACATTGGGCAAACTTGCAGGAGATGAGTAAGTAGATAAGGGAGAAGATGAAGAGGGGTATCTCTAGTGGTTCTACGTTGGAAGTCTCGGCGAAGGAGAAGAAAAATGGGGCCCTGATCTTGGATGACAATCTCAAAGGCTTAGCCATGGGTATTAATGGCAATGAGGCAATAGGCGGCTCCAACTCGCTGACCCAAGCACTAGGCGACGCTAGTGAGCTGATGGGCGGCGCTGTGAACCTTATGGGCGATAGCAGATTGGGTTTGGGCGGCACCGATCCTGCCTCCAAGTGTTTGGGTGACACCGATCCTACTCAGTAATCTTGGGATCGATCTAGGCAAGTGACACCGACGCAAGAGTAGTAGAGATTGGGAAGGAGGCTAGCGCTATTGTGGCTGGCTCTTGTGCACTGGGACAAATGGGTGATGTCAAGGTCTTGAGCAAAGCCAGCTTCGATAAGGCTCTGGAGAAGGAAGGCGACGCCTTGGGTCGCGAGGGTGATGCTTTGGGTCTCATAGGCAACACCTTGGATGTCATAGGTGGCGTTTATGAGCAGAGTGGTGACGCCCATAGGGCTAATGTCCTTTATATTGGTGGTGACGTCGATGAGAACTCATAGGACAAGGCTCTCGTATAAGGGGGGGCAATGCCTTAGCTGACCTTTTAGGTGGCGCCTATGTCTCCTTGGGCGATGCCATGGGTTATGTGCCAAAGGTCAGCCTTGTGCGGGTAGCGGCGCCCATGGCGCTGGATTGAGTGGCAATGCTAATGGCACTAGTGTCCTTCTCGCTAGTCTAGGTGGCATTATTGGTAGCTGGGGGCCGGCTGGCACAGGTAATGAGGGTGGAGTATAAAAAAAGGGCAAAACTTCGAATGGCCATGAGTTTTGGCTTAATTGTCCATTTGAGGCAATTTTTTTTTAATTTGGGTATTTTTTTGAGATCTACCATGTCCAAACTACCAAGGACGGTTTGGGCCCTGAATTTCTCCAAAAAATGCTTCTTTCTCACAAAATTTAAACTTCAACCACAAAAATAAGAAAATTTTTTTGCACATGTCTACTTTTTTATATTTTTGACTATGCGAGGACTCAACTCGCCTTTCTTTGATGCTGGTATTCCCTTGACATTGACTTTGATTTTGTCTTGGTTCTATTTGTTGGCAGGCACCCACTCTAACAAGGACATGATGTAGGTTGCTACAAAAGGCTCTTAGCGAGGCGGGGGATCGCTAAAGGCGATAGTTCAAAGGTAACCTCTATTTTTAGCTCAATTGACTACAATGATGATGTGGCCTGCATTATATCTTCGTACCTCATTCGTCTTGCTATTATGTGTCACTGGGTCGAGAGGGATGAGCCGACATGTTTTGACTCCTTTGGAAAAATCATTTTTTGTGAGGAAGTTTTAGAGGCAGGGTTGAGGTTCTCTATACTTGGACCATTTGTTGGATTTTGGGGCACCTGTCATTGGCTCCAAGGAGGTTGACTCCCAATAGATGGAGGGTGATCCTAGTGTTCTTCTCATTATGGCGGCTAGTTCATAATGCTGATGTTCCTCCCTTTGTCAAGGAGTTTTTGACTTTGTATGTGCTTTTGGAGAACCCTACTCCTCATCAAGGGTGGTTTTGTTTTGCCCCTAGGATGGGGAAACTTATTACTAGACTACCCTCAAATTGCCATAGCTAGAAGTTTAGGTTCTTCTTCGTCGGAGGCGAGTGGGCTGCTGAGGGAGATCGTGACTTGGTGCCTTCAAGGTGAGACACTGTTCCATGGACCAAGTTAGGTAAAAATTTCACCTTTGCTTTTACATCTAGTCATCACGTATCTATTCTTACCGTGTGATTGGTTCATTTGCTACTTTACCCACATTATCTGTGGAGCAGGAGAATCGACTCAAAGTAGTGTGTGATCATCTTTTCAAGGAGTTTTTAGAGATTATGTCTGCATTGGGTTTTCCCAAAGTCTCCCATAGGCCAAAAAGGAAAGGTATATGATCTTTTCAATAGACACTACATGGTCACGACGTTGTAAGCTTTTTGTCTCACACCAACTCCGCAGGTACCTCTATTGATAGAGCGATGGTGGAGGCTTTTTACACTTCCATGGTGGCATCTTTCCCTCCTTCCTCTAAGAGGGTGAAGTATGATGCCCCCTATGCTTCTCAGCCGAGGTTTGTTGGTTAGGTTAGTCCCCGAAAGGTGGGAGCCGATGATGCCCCCACTCCTCCCCCGGTTGTTACTCCATTACATTCCAGGGATAGCCCTAGTACGACTATAGGGATTGAGGCTCTAGTGCAATGTCCTACGAGGACCAGAGCTCCACATAGGTGTCCTTCTTCTAGCAGTGGTTTGTTATCTATGCTGTAGGACGTGAATCTGGTCAAGGAGCAAATTTGGGGATTTGTGACCACTATGGAGATCCAAGAAGTTGGCTCTCGGGGTCTAGAAGGCATCATTAACACTGCCATAGAGGGTTTTGCTATGGTATGCTTTTTTATTTAGCTTTGATCTTGTACCTGTCTTCCTTCTTTCATGTTCTGACTTTTGAATGCTTGTAGATGGCTGTTGCTTTTCCCTACCTTTCATGGTCTTGCTAGATTTTATAGAAGGTTTGTAAAGGATTTTAGCACCATAGTTGCACCATTGATTAAAATCATTGAGAAAAGTGTAGGTTTTAAATGGGGAAGGGACCACGAAGTTGCTTTTAATTTGATTAAAGAAAAACTTAGTTCTGCACCTTTACTTGTTTTGCCTAACTTTTCTCAAACTTTTGAAGTTGAGTGTGATGCCTCAGGTATTCGAATTGGAGCTATTTTAATGTAGGGTGGTCTTCCTTAAGCTTATTTCAATGAGAAGCTAAATGGGGCAACCTTGAATTACTCGACTTATGATATGGAGCTTTATGTATTGGTGAGGGTGTTAGGGACTTGGCAACATTATCTTTGGCACAAGGAGTTTGTCATCCACACTGATCATGAGTCTTTGAAACATTTGAAAGGTCAAGGTAAGCTGAATAAACGCCATGCTAAATGGGTTGAATTCATTGAGACCTTCCCTTACGTTATCAAATACAAGATGGGGAAAGAGAATGTGGTTGCTGATGCTTTATCTCGAAGGTAAGCTTTAGTTTTCACTTTAAATGCAAAGTTGCTTGGTTTTGAGTACATTAAGGATTTATATGCTATTGATTTTGACTTTGCTAATGTGTTTGATGATTGTGAGAGTTCAGGTTTTGGTAAGTTTTATAGGCATTATTGGTTCTTGTTTCGAGAGAATCGATTGTGTGTGCTTAATTGTTCAATACGTGAGTTATTAGTTAGAGAAGCACATGGGGGTGGTTTAATGGGACACTTTGGTGTTAGGAAAACCTTAGATGTTAGTTGAACACTTTTTTTGGCCACATATGAAGCGGGATGTTGAGTGAATTTGTGAGAAATGTGTTGCTTGTAAAAAGGCTAAGTCTAAGGTTTAGCCCCATGGTTAGTATAATCCCTTACCTATACCTAGTTCACCTTGGGTAGATATCTCCATGGACTTTGTGTTAGGTTTACATAGGATAAAACGGGGACAGAATTCTATGTTTGCTGTTGTTGATAGATTTTCAAAGATGGCACATTTCGTTACATGTCATAAGGCCGATGATGCTAGCAATGTGGCTAATTTGTTCTTTAGAGAGGTGGTGCGTTTACATGGAGTGCCTCGGAGCATTGTGTCTGATTGTGATGCTAAGTTTTTGAGCTATTTCTGGAAGACGTTGTGGGGTAAGCTTGGTACTAAATTACTCTTTTCTACTACTTACCATCCATAATCAGATGGGCAAATCGAGGTAACTAATCGTACTCTTTCTACCTTATTGCGTGCTGTCATTGGTAAGAATTTAAAAACTTGGGAGGATTGTTTGCCTCATGTTGAATTTGCTTATAATCGTAGTTTGCATTCTGCTACTAATTATTCCCCTTTTGAAATTGTCTATGGTTTTAATCTTTTAACTCCATTAGATTTGATGCCTTTACCCGTTGATGAGTGTGCTAATTTAGATGGAGAACGAAAGGTTGAATTGGTGAAGCAAATGCATGAGAAAGTTAGATTGCACATTGAGAGGCGAACGAAGCAATATGCTACTCAAGCTAACAAGGGGCGTAAAAAGGTGGTTTTGAGCCTGGAGATTGGGTTGGGTGCATATGCGAAAGGAGAGCTTTCCCGCACATTGGTGTTCTAAGTTGCAGCCTAGAGGAGATGTGCCTTTTCAAGTGGTAGCACAAATAAATGATAACGCTTACAAACTAGATCTTCCTGGTGAGTATAGTGTTAGTGCTACTTTTAATATTAATGATCTTTCTCCTTTTATTGCAGATGGCAAAGATTCGAGGACGAATCCTTTTGAAGAGAGGGGGAATGATGCAATGCAATCTGATCCGTTGAGCATAAATGGAGGTTCTATGACTTAGGCAAGAGCAAAAAGGATGAAGGAAGCATTGAATGGGTTGATTCAAGACATATGGGCTATGGGCTGATTGTGGAAGTTCAAGCATGGAGCATGATCCACTTGGGAAACAAAGATTCATCAACATGATTCAAGTTCTAGAAGATTCCGGCAAAGACTAACCTTAAAATTGGCATGTTTAAAATTGGTTTGATTGTAAGACTTTCCTTATCAATTTAGGTGGGCGAGTTATTTTTTTTAGGAAAGAAAGACTTTCCTAGTTTAATAAGGCATGTAATCAGCATATTAAAGGGCTGATTGTATTTTTTTCTTTTAGGAAAGTAAGAGCTATTTCTTTATCAACAAGTAAGAGATATTTTTTCATCAAGTAAGAGATATTTCTTCACCAGCAAGTAAGAGATATTTCTTAAATAGGATAAGCTATTTTAGGAAGTTTTATTTGTAATAACCAGCCTATAAATAGGCATTCAAAACATTATAAAAGACAAAATATTTTTATGAGTATTGTGAGGTTTCTACCTTATTGTTCTTCCAAGAACTATTTCAAGGATTTATCAAGAATTAATCTTTCTTATGGCGTTCATTGACTTATCGCTCAATCTTGAGTGTGACGTCTTTCTCTTGAACTTTTAACCATGGGTTCTTGTTTCTTGCAAACATTGGGTCTAGGGTTCTTGGTTCTTATAATCTAATTTGTGAACTTTCTTGGGAAGTCTTCAGTCAATTTGCCTGTGGGTTATTGAATTCGTTTGTGGGTTCGTATCAGTTGGTATTAGAGCTCTCGGGTTTGTCTTCTCAAATCAGGTTGGTTATCTTTGTTTTGTGCACATATAATCTGACAAAGTTAAGGTTTCTTGTTGCTATTTGGTGTTTCTTTTTCTGTTTATGTGCATCTGTTTAAAAAAAAAATTCATCGTGCACTGTTCATTGCGATTGTTCATTGCAACTATTTTTTTTGTTATGTTTGATTTGGGCTGTGGCTTGCTGTTGGAGTTTTAGTTGTTCTTTTTCTATAATTTTAATATCAATTAGGGTTGCATAATATGGGTAGAATTGAATACATAACTTGCTTGTGAATTGATTGTGAAGTCTGTTTCCCAATTACGCGTAGTTTGCCTCTTTTTGTGATCTGATATCACGAAGAAAAAAAAATAGAGAGAAGAAGAAAAAAAAAGAAGAAAAGAAAGAATCGAATTGAGGCTAATCAGTTTGCTTTAGGGCTGATTTGTGTTGAGATTTGAACAAAAGTAATCAAAATTTACTTATTCTGATCATTCACGCATTTGTTATCCCAAAACAGGTCATCCTATTTGATTTAACCCCTTTCTTGATCCATTTGTTGCTTTCGAATCATTGTTTCGCTTAGTTTTTGTTGAATTCATTTTCTTTGCTTCGTTGTGTTTCTTTGTTTCATTTTTGTGTTATTGTTGTTATTCTCTATTTTTCTTTGTTAATTCTGGTCCTTACTTCAATATTTGAGTCTTATTTTGTTAAGTTGTTGTGCGTTGTGAGAACGGTTGGTTTTTGGTTGAGTTTTGAGTAGTTTGCGAAAGAACGACAAAGGTGAAACATTTGAGTGGTAAAAGGCTGAGTGTGTGAGCTTATCTTAAGAAAAAGCCAATAAGAGTGTAAACACGAGGGTTGAGTGACATTAAAACGAGTGAAACATGTGAGAGAGTGTTTGTGAGGCTATTTCTAACATTGTTTTGCAGGTTATAAAACATGACTTCTAAGGATAAAGGAGTAGCTAAGAAGGGTGCTAGTGATGTGCTATTCACACTTCGGGCTATGCAACAACAGTTCGAACACATGAATATGAGATTTGATGACATGAGAAATCAGTTGGCGGAGCAAGCAAATGTGATTAATGAGTTAAGAATGAATGAGGGAAGTAGAGATGATGGACATGATAGGCGTGAGGCACCGGTTGAGAGGAGGCAGAATAGGAGTCATCAAAACAATATCGATGATGACGAGGGGGATCTTGGTGATTACTTTGATGAACATGCCATGTTGATTGGGTTTGACTATGGTAGAGGTGGCAAAGGTGGTAGAGGTGGTTGTGGAGGTGTTAGAGATGTTTATCGGAGAGATGGGAATTTGGGTAGCATTAAGATGAAAATCACAGCCTTTCAAGGCAAGAATGATCCGAAGTTTTATTTAGAGTGGGAAAAGAAGGTGGAGTTAGTGTTTACCATGACTATTCAGAGGAGAAGAAGGTGAAACTAGTTTCAGTGGATTTTACTGATTATGCGGTAGTATAGTGTGATCAATTAGTGTTGAATAAGAGGAGGAATAGAGAGCATCCGGTTGATACATGGGATGAGATGAAGAGTATCATGAGGAAGAGGTTTGTCCCTTCTCATTATTATAGGGACTTGTTTCAGAAGTTGCAAGGGTTGACTCAGGGGTCCAGGGTGTTGAGGAGTATTATACGGAGATGGAGATAGCAATGATTCGGGCTAATATAGAGGAGGACGGCGAGGCGACCACGACACGATTTTTGCACGGTTTGAACTGAGATATTCAAAATGTAGTTGAGTTGCAACATTATGTGGAGATGGAGGATATGCTACACATGGCGATAAAAGTTGAGAGGCAACTCAAACGGAAGGGTTCTACTAGGTTTGGGTAGAATTCGGGTTCTTCATCTTCTTGGAAATCGAATTCTAGTTAGAGCAAGAAGGAAGAGAAATCAGATTCTAAGGGTAAAGTTGAAGCTTCCAACAAAGGCAAAGACCTAGAGGCTAGCAAGGAGCGAGGTAAATCTGATTCTCAAACTTCTAGAAATAGAGATATAAAGTGCTTTAAGTGTTTGGGTAGAGGGCACATCACATCTCAATGCCTAAATAAACGTGCTATGTTTTTTAGGGATAATGGTGATTTTGAAGTTGAAAGTGAATCTGATGACGATGTGGAGAGTAAGGTGAGTGAAGGAGAGGAATATCCAGTTGAGGGTGAAATTTTTGTCACGAGGCGTGCCTTGATTGCACAAGTGAAGGAGGAGGTCAACGAGGCACAACATGACAACATCTTTTATAGTTGCTGCCATATCAACAATAAGGTATGTAGTGTTATCATTGATGGTGGGAGTTTTACTAATGTTGCTAGTACCTTATTAGTTGAGAAACTTAATTTGCCTACTATTAAGCACCCTACTCCTTATAAGTTGCCGTGGTTGAATGAATGTGGGGAGGTTAAGGTGAATAAGCAGGGATTAGTTTCATTCTCCATTGGGCGTTATGTTGATGAGGTTTTGTGTGATGTAGTCCCAATGCATGCTAGTCATTTGCTTTTGGGATGTCCTTGGCAGTTTGATAGGCAAGTTATGCATGATGGATATAGAAATAGATATTCTTTTGTAATGCATGGAAAACCTATAACACTTGTATTGTTAACACCTAGACAGGTGCATGATGATCAAATGAGGTTAAAAAGTGAGTTTGAGGGAAGAAAAGAGAGTGATAATGAAAAAAAATAGGGAAATAGAGTGAAAGTGAAAAAAATGAGGAAAAAAAAACAGAGAGGTTGTTGAATCTTCAAGGAGTGAAAAGAGTGAGAGTTCACAAAAGTAAGAGAGGAAAAATGTGAGTTTCTATACAAAAGAACAAGAGGCTAAGGGAGCTTTTTATTCCAGGCAGCCGATGATTGTACTTATGTACAAGGAGGCCTTTTTGAATACTAACGAGCTTAACCCTGCTTTGCCTAGTGTTGTTGATTCTCTTTTGCAGGAGTTTGGTGATGTTTTTCCCGAGGACATCCCAAATGGCTTGCCACCAGTTAGAGGGATTGAACATCAGATTGATTTCATTCTTGGTCCAATGATTCTCAATCGTCCAACTTGTAGGAGTAATCCTGAGAAGACGAAGGAGCTTCAAAGGCAAGATGAGGAGCTGATGTCGAAGGATCATGTAAGGGAGAGCTTGAGTCCTTATGTAGTTCCAGTGTTACTTGTGCCTAAAAAGGATGGGACTTGGAGGATGTGCACCGATTGCCACGCCGTGAATAAAATAACGGTAAAGTATCGTCATCACATTCCTAGACTTGATGACATGTTAGATGAATTGCATGACGCTTGTTTGTTTAGTAAAATTGATCTAAAATCTGGTTATCATCAAATTAGGATGAGAGAAGGTGATGAATGGAAAACAAAATTTAAGAATAAATATGGTTTATATGAATGGATGGTAATGCCTTTTGGTTTAACCAATGCACCTAGTACGTTTATGCGTTTAATGAATCATGTATTGCATGCTTTTATTGGTAAATTTGTTGTCGTTTATTTCGATGATATATTGATTTACAGTAAGAGCTTAGATGAGCATGTTGAACATTTGAGGCTTGTGTTATGTTCTTTGCGTAATGCTCCATTATTTGCTAACATCAAGAAATGTTCGTTTTGCACTAGTCAGATTGCTTTCTTAGGATATGTTGTTAGTGCTAAGGGCATTGAGGTTGATGAGGAGAAGGTTAAGGCTATTTGAGAATGGCCTACACCTAAAACCATTACTGAGGTACGTAGCTTTCATGGTATTGCTAGTTTTTATAGAAGGTTTGTAAAGGATTTTAGCACCATAGTTGCACCATTGACTAAAATCGTTGAGAAAAGCGTATGTTTTAAATGGGGAAGGGACAAAGAAGTTGCTTTTAATTTGATTAAAAAAAAACTTAGTTCTACACCTTTACTTTCTTTGCCTAACTTTTCTCAAACTTTTGAAAGTGTGATGCCTCAGGTATTGGAATTGGAGCTATTTTAATGTAGGGAGGTCGTCCTTTAGCTTATTTCAGTGAGAAGCTAAATGGGGCAGCCTTGAATTACCCGACTTATGATAAGGAACTTTATGCATTGGTAAGGGCGTTAGAGACTTGGCAACATTATCTTTGGCCCAAGGAGTTTGTCATCCACACTGATCATAAGTCTTTGAAACATTTGAAAGGTCAAGGTAAGCTGAATAAATGCCATGCTAAATGGGTTGAATTTATTGAGACCTTCCCTTACGTTATCAAATACAAGATGGGGAAAGAGAATGTGGTTACTGATGCTTTATCTCGAAGGTATGCTTTAGTTTCCACTTTAAATGCAAAGTTGCTTGTTTTTGAGTACATTAAGGATTTATATGCTATTGATTCTGACTTTGCTAATGTGTTTGATGCTTGTGAGAGTTCAGGTTTTGGTAAGTTTTATAGGCATGATGAGATGAAGAGTATCATGAGGAAGAGGTTTTGTCCTTATGGGAAAGATTTGCGAAGGATTTAAAAAAAAGGGCAAACACTTGTCTGCTGACTTTAAGACAAACCTGCCGAGGGCTGCAATCCTCCCGTTAAGGTATTAAACCTCTTTCACAGAGGTTGGGGACTTTATCTCCAAGATAGCTCTAATCTTGTCTGGATTGGCCTTAATACCCCTTTTGTTGACCATGAAGCCTAAGAATTTTGCTGAACTCACGCTAGAGGCACACTTTTTAGGGTTCAGCTTCATCCTGTAGGCTTTCAGGATGCTGAAGGTTTCCTAGAGATATGTCACGTGGTCCTGTGCAACCATGCTCTTCACTAATATGTCGTCCACGTAAACTTCCAAGGTCTTCCCAATTTGAGCCTCAAACATTTTTTTGACGAGGTGCTGGTATGTGGTTCTGGCGTTCTTAAGTTCGAAAGACATCACCCTGTAGCAGTAGGTGCACCTCGAGATTATGAAGGAGGTTTCTTCCTAGCCTGGGGGAAACATGCTGATCTAGTTGTACCCGAAGTAAGGGTCTAGGAAGCTCAGGAGCTCATGTCCTGCAATGGCATCAATAAGAAGGTCGATGTGTGGGAGTGGATAACTGTCTTTGGGACATGCTTTATTGAGCTTCGTGAAGTCCATGCAGAGGTGCCACTTCCCGTTGGCCTTCCTAACCATCACTACGTTTGATAGCCAATCCGGGTAGGCTACCTGCCTCACTAACCTGTTTTCTAGAAACTTCTCTACTTCCTTCTCCATGGCCTGACCTCTCTATGCTTATATTCCTCAGCTTTTGGCAAACCAGTTTGTACCTAGGGTCCACATTGAGCCGGTGGGTGGCCACTTCGGGGTTGATGCACTACAGGTCTTCATGGGACCAGACGAAGACATTCATGTTCTGCCTGAGGAAATCTACCAGTTGAGATGCTTGCTCCTAGGAAAGTGAATAGCCTATATAGCCTCTCCTCTCTGGAAGGCTCTCATTCAACCCTACTGGTCGAGGTTCTTTCGCTGGTTCCCTTCTCTCCAAGGTGTTGTCATCCCTCAGGTCAAGTACTTTAACTTGGAGAGTCTCCTGTTGCTTTCTGGCCCTCATAGAGGCCACGTAGCATTCTCGGGCAAAGACCTGGTCTCCTTTGATTTCTCCGATCTCACTAGTGGTTGGGAAACAACAGAACATGTGGTAGGTGGACGACATTGCCCTTAAGGTGTTAAGGGCAGGGCATCTAAGAATAATATTGTAGGCAGATGAATTGTCCAGTATAATAATGTTCACTATGATGGTGGAACTTCTTTGTGCAGTCCCTGCTATGACTGACAGGGTAATTGAATCCAAGGAATGAACCTTTTCCCCAAGAAGACAACAAGGGGAGTCCTGATGGGTTACAATCTCTCCCTGTCAAGGAGGAGGCTGTCAAAGGCTGGTGCAAATAGGATATCGATTGACCTGCCGCTATCGACAAGAATTCTCTTAACCTAGTAGTTGGCTACCATCATGGTTAAGACTAAAGGATCATCGTGAGGGATTTGGATTCCCTTGAGGTCCTTATTTGAAAAGGTGATGAACTCTTCTTCCCTGTGCCGGGATATCTTCGTCGAGCTAGCATTATGCAACTCTGCCTGTCTAGCTTTACTGGTTTATACTTTTCCAGACGGAGTTGAAGTCAGCTCCTCCTCCTAACCCTATGGAGAATGTTTGGATCTCTCCGAGGGGTTGCTGCTGCTCTCGGCTCTGTCCTCGGCTAACAACATACTGCTGTAATTGACCATGCTAAATAAGTTCCTTGATTTGCCTCTTTAGCTTGAAGTTGTCGTCAGTGTTGTGGCCATGGTTGTGGTGTAAGTGACACTATTTACTTGGATTGCTGTAGTTTGGGACGGACTTCATCTTCCCTGGCCAGTAGAGCATGGGGTCGTCCTATATTTGGAACAGGATTTGGTCCATCGAGGCATTGAGAGGTGTGAAGGCCCGCCATTCTCTTTGGGGTACGAGACCAAGACGGTCTTTGATAGAGACTCTCTCTGTCTTTGTTATCTTATTTTCTGCCTCCTACTTGTCCTCGGGGGTGTCCTTCCTTTTTCTCCCTCCTCCGGAGGACTCATATTATCGAGCTTTGGTGACGGTGTCCATATTCATGTATTTTTGTGCCCTTGATAGCAGCTTGGACATGCTGGAGGGTGGCTTCTTCAGGACGAAAAACAAAAAATTAGAGGAGCGCAGACCTGCAATAAAGGCGGTCATGGTTGCCTTATCATTTGACTCTTCAATCTTGAGAGCCTCATTGTTAAAAAGAGTGAGGTAGCTCCTAAGGCTTTCATCTTGTTCCTGCTTGATGATAAGCAAGTAGGTAACAGGCTTCTGATGTCGGCGTCCCCCAATGAAGTGGAAGATAAAGGATTTGCTCAGCTTTGCGAAGGAATGGATAGATGGGGGTTTGATCTTCGTGAACCATTATCGAGCAGAAGCCTTTGAGGTGGTGGGGAAGGCTCTACACATGATCTTATTCAGCACGTTGTGGAGTTACATGAGAGATTTATATATGTCAAGATGATCTAGAGGGTCCTTGGTACTATAGAAGATCTCAATGGAAGACATCTTGAACTTTGAGGGCAGGGGTAATTGACAATATTTGCAACAAAGGGGGTGTCAGTGCACCTTACCAAATAATCCTCCATCTCTAGCGCCTGTGCTTTGATGGCGTTCATGGCATCGCCAAGCTAGTTCTGCACCTCCTTGATCTTCTCGTCCTATTGGTTAGGGACATCCTCTGTTGGATTATTATAGTAGCTTTTATGATTTGCATATTGGTTCGCTCCCTTATCCTCTTGCCTAGGATGGTCGGTTGCATGTGGAGTAGGTACATGAGGAGGGGGAACATGTCAGACGTTTATACACAGTGGGGGGACTCCTTGGCGAGGGGCGTTTTGGCATTGCATGGGGATGCCTTGGCGCTTAGAGTGGGGAGGCTGTGGCACCTCTCCAATTGGAGGGAGTACTGTTCTCACAAGCCGAGGGGCAACGCCTCCCGAAACAAGCGTCAACTGGATGATTTGCTGGTTTTGGCTTACCAACAATTACATAGTCTCCAAAAGTTGTTGCTCGACCACGGGAGTTGCCGTAGTGGGTGGTTTTGCTGGTGTAGGTGAAGGCGGAGCCTCCTTTTGGTGGGCTGGGTTGTTGTCCTCTGATTATTGATTCATCGACTTGGTTGTAATTGCCATTGGTTTAAAAAAGAGTAACAAGGTATTAGAAAACTTATGCACAATCAACAGTCGAGTACGTGATTTAGGGTAATTAATGAGGCAATCAATAGGCAATTAATAGTAAAAGAAAAATACTAGGTCAACACACAAATGTATAGTAGTTCGGTTAGGAGGACCTACTCCACTCTGAAAGCGGTAATAGTTGTCGGAGAACCTTTATGAATAAAGTAAGGTGAGAGAAAAAGAGAAAGGAAAGGTGAGATCTGGGAGAGATATGGTAGCTAGGAGAGAGAAATAACTATGTGAAAGATGTGTAGAGAGATACCCCTCTTATGTGGAGAGGGCCTACAATTTATAGGCATAGAGTTTGGGTTAAGGCGGTGACGTGAGGGTAAGGTACTAGTTCTTCGGGAAGGATAACTACAACTTAGGATAAATATAATTAAAGATTGTTTTGATCTTTAAGAGTGGCTATCCCGAATTTCCTTTCCACATGCTCTAATCCTCTTGGACTCCTTGGCCTGGGCCGAATTTATTAACTGAGCTTAACCTGCCTTGCAGCTAATCTGGGCTTAGTTAATTAGTTGGGTCTGATCCAGTCGGACTAGTCATTCACATCATATCAACCATAAACATCCCTTCTCATGACATACACAAATAAATCATTATTATTCAAAATTGGGGTAACAAATGGAGGCTCACAAATCCTCCAAAACCAGGGTAATAATCTAATTATCCAAAATTCTTCGTTATGAACATAATATATAGCAGATCTAAAATCTTTTGAAGTAAACCATTTAAAAGGTCACAATCTATACATATTCCCTCAAATTAACCAAGATATAAATCACCTACAATTCCTCGATAATATATATCATCGTACAATGTTCTTTACATGCTCTAATTAAATATATAAAAGTTATAACAACAATCTTCTGCCTTGATATTCCCACTATGCATTCCACCAACATATGCCCAATACTAAAAATGTTAAATGATAGGGGTGAGCAACCACACGCTCAGTAGGATAATCTTTTTCTCAAGCATACACAAAGTTTTAAATACCAACAGTTCACAATCATAATAATAGGTAATGAAATAATTTATCAATAAGTCTAGGTACACGATAGTAGTAAGCCTTTTGAAAGTACACTATGTACTTTCATTTGAAATACATAGGTGGAACATTAAGGAATTTACCACTTCGAAGCCAAATCTTAAGGTTACACTATGAAACTTTTCTTTTTAAAATATAATGCAACACCATTGATTTTATAAAGTACACAGTGAAAAATATTTATAAAAGTATATGTATAATTGATCTGGTAAAGTAATCATTTTTTATTTTGAACTCAATTTTATAAACTTGTTCTTTCTAGGATATTTTTCAAAAATATTTAATTCCACTTACTTTCACCTCAACCTTACCTTACCTCACCACACTCAAAAGGTTTGTTGGAATATTGATTTATTGGTTTCTTGGCACCCAAAATTCATGTATGCTACCCATACGGACAAATATCATCAAACCAACTGTGGTTCACGAATGAACCAACCCCGGAAAAACTTTTGGGCCTTGCACCCTAGGGTCTCATCACCTTTCTTGCATTTCAGGGGGATGTGTAAGACACAACTTGTGATGCCACACAGGCTGTCGCCGAAAACCACTACCATCACCAATACCCCTAGGACTACTAGTTTCCTTGGCAAACCCCTCAAAGGCCCCAACCATCTATTAACCCTCTACTTGTCGATACATAGTATACAGGTTTCAAACCATAATTTCATGACCACCTTACATTCCCAACACCAACCACAACTTTTTCACTTTAAAAAAAATACAAAGTTTTCTAAAATCTCACATTTCTATTTCCAACATAACACATTTTCAAAATACCTTACACAAACACACACATACACCACTAATTACCCATTTATAGCAAAATTCACAAATTAAAGGATTGAGAAGTTATATATACCAACACCATCATTTCCATACTTTAAAATAACTCAACAATACCCAAAATCATGGTAAAATATACTCAATCATATCATAAGAATCAATACCTCTTTACACAATTCATCCTTTCAATACTTATAGTCACTTTGGCATTTTATCAGACATATGGTAGACATAAAATTTCCAAATACAAATTTACAAAGTAATATGCTCATTCTTAAGAGACAAATCAAATACATTATATAGAAAATCACATATACTATAAAGAACCCAAAATCTTAAGTTCAATCAAACACCTATAACCAAATATCAAGTTAGGGTTTCAAATGCACAATACTCAAATTCATTGAATGTGTATAGGTTTACAAATTCATAGTAAATTCATCATTTAATTAAGATTCATATCATGAAAACATGTATTTAACTCATACTAAACAAATAGATATAGAACATGCATACATGAGATGCATCAATGTATATTCAAGAGAAAGGAGAATCCTACCTCAAAACTCAAGAACTAAAGCTCCACCTTCAAATGTTCAAGTGGATCCAAGAATCCCAAGTAAGTGATTAGATTTTAAGCAAAAACACAAGCTCTAGAGACTTTGTTCTTCCCTCTTCTTTTTTTCTTGTCCTAGGGTTCTAAGAGGTATTATGTGATAATGGAAAGAAATAATGGGACAAATGGGCCTAAAAATGGTGTTTTAAAACCAGTAAATCCCGAATTTTACTGTTCAAAGGACCAAAAATTGTATTTTTCTCTGAAATTACGGGTTTGCCACTAAACATCTTCAATTTGATCTCTATCACTCTCCTATGGTTTTTCGACGTTCTGGAATTATTTTTAATTTATTTTAACCTAAAAATATTTAGTTTTATGATTATCTCAAAAATAAAATCAATTTACACCAAAAACACTAAAATTATTATTTTACCCTTTAAACCACTATATGAGCTAAACTTCTATTCCAAGGTTTTCAGACCTTCCGAATTCAATGGTAATGTTATTTTGATCTAAAAAGAAACTTAGTTAATATTATCAAATTTAAACACCTCAAAAATTAAATTTGATCCAAAAGTCAGTACACTTGTAACTCAAACTTATGCGAATATTCCTTTAACAATGATTCAAAATTTCTCTCATCATTTTAATCATGTAAAAATTATTATCAAGTTAATATCATTTATATGAAATATGAAATATGGGATCTCACAATCCTAGTGTCTTGTATTTTATGTATTGCCATGATTATGGACATGGTCTTGGTGGCTTGGTAGAAATAGTTACCTAAAAACTTGTGGTCATGATTCTTAAAATAATGATAGTAGAATGAAGGTTTTAGAAGAATCAATATTATGTTGCTGAGAAAAAAATTCATTATTGATATAAATAAATTTAGAAAGTTTGAAAGGCATATGTCTTAATGAATTATTATATTTTTACTTTATTTTATCAGACCAGAAGCCTATGTTAAAATAAATTCCAACTTTTGATACTTGTTTATAACAGCATATGACCATAAGAACGATTGAACGAAATGTGGTAATGCACCTAAAGTGCTATGACCCAAAAAGAAAAAAAGAAAGGAAAAAAAAAAGAAAAAAGAAAAAAAAATTTGGCATACTCATTTTGGACATCCAAGATCAACTTTAAATCATTGTGAATACAAGTGAGACCACTAAAGAACAAGATTATTGTCTTGGCAAATAACTATTCATTGCTTCATATATGGTGAAATTATTTTAAGTGTCCAAAATTGATATTTGTCAATTATATATACATATTTTCTTGCATATATGTTTTCACGTGTCGAATATATATGTGATTTTATTAAAATAAATCAAGTTTTTTTTATTAGCAAATAAATCAAGTTCATTGACTCGTTTATTGATATATAGTATTTCAATTGAGAGTTACACTTGAAAGATACAATTTTATAATCATATTGATTTAAGATTAGTCGAACATTATTTTTAATATTCGTGAGTTAAGATTTTTGAAACTCTATTTGAAAGAATACTTTAAGTCTCAATTGTGTGAAATTTATGTTAGTGTTGCACATCATGTGTACCTATAAAGTGAAAATTTTAGCCTCAAATTCTTAATAACCTTATTTGTAATAAATTAGCCCATATTTGAAGGTCAAGATTATTATATTTTCCTAATATATATATATATATATAATTTTTCTTTCTTTTATATTTTCATAAATTTTAAAGCAAATGATCTATGACACTCTTAAAGCGTGAAATACTTGTCGTAGTCATAGACAAGATTCTTTGAAAGAGAAAAAACACAAGAAATAATGTACAAAAAGTTAGCATTCTTGAAGAGGCCACATGCAAAATAATCAATCCAAACTTTCTGTATAAACCTCCTCAAAAAAGGAGTCTTCTGAAGAGAAATCTCCTGTAGAGTCAAATGTGCCTAAAAATAATGAGATGTCAACAAGTGTTGTACATACAAAAGAAAAAAGACACACTCTTCTAGCTATTAGGGGGAGAAAATCGGCCACCTAAAGTATGACATGAATTTTTTTACATGCCTGAAGGTCGGTTGACTTATAGGTTCAAAAGATTTAACTTCCCGGAAGAGGAGATTGAAAGGAAAACAACATACAACTAATGAAAAAGTTGAAGTGGAAAAGGAAAATGTATCACATCATCTCCAATAATATCATTTGAAAAGGAAAAGTCTTTGAAGAGACATATCTCTTGAAGGGAGTCAGATATCTGCATAAGAAAAACATTTTTGTTAACAATGCATGTAAAAGAGAGATGTGGGATCACATAAAAATAGACATTGATGATGTCTTTCTTATAGTAGTTATTAAATTCTTAAAAGATGATTTATATTGAACCATTCATAATAGATGAATGTCGATGTATAAATGATTCATATATTTGGACCTGCAATCCAATATAACTGAAGGGTTCCTGTAGATACATATAATTTATTATGAAAAAACATACTCACCAATAATGGATGTAATTATATTTTGATATCTTATTAGTCTAACAATCTCAAAATGAATTGACACGCGTCTTATGGACGTTATTACTATATATTTGTATGAAAATTTAGAGACTGATATTCATATAAAATTTCTTGAAGGATTGTAATATTCTGAAGCAAATACATCAAAATCACAATATATGTATTCAATTAAGTTGAAATGAACCTTATATGAATTGAAACAATAATGTGATATAACCGTCTTAGTGAGTACTTGGTAAAGGAAGGGTATGTTAACAATTCTACTGAATATTTGAAAAAGATATTTGAGATAAAAGATCTCAAAAAAAATAAAGTATTTGCTTGGCTTTCTCGGCTTACAAATCGAGCATACGTTAAATATAATTCTTATCCATCAAAAAACCTATATGAAAAAAGTATTGAAACGGTTTAACATGGATAAAACATGTAAAGATCTAAAAAGTGAGGATAAATTTTTCAGTTTTGCCGATAGGGCACTATTCATGCACCATTTGTCGGTATGACACTACATATGTATCATTTAGGCATAAGTCATTTTTAGGAGCATAATTTGAGTATGTCATAGAAGATAAACATGCTTAAAATGTTTAAAATACAACTATTGTGCAAATTAGAGCCTGGATAAAAATAGTTTCAAAAATTGGACCGAAATGGCATCACAAGTGGCCCGGCCACAAGTAAAAATATATTTTTTAAAACATTTTTATTTAAAATAATTTAAAGAAACTTTGGTTAAGATAAAATGTCGAATTGAAGCATTTCAGGATGGGTTGTAGTGTAACGGGGTCCTGGATTCATCAAGGGCAAAATGATCATTTTGCACATTTACCCCTCTACTATAAATACAGCCCCCTTAGTATAAAAATATTAGTATTTGACCTGGAGATAGAGCAGTACACGTTCAAGGAGAAAAAATAAAGAAAAACCCTAGGTTCTTCAAGCTTCAAGCCACCAAAACACATTCCTAAACCAAGATTCTTGAAAGACTTCCTTCTAAGAAGTTGTTCCTCTCAATAAGGGCTATATTCTCTTGATTTGAGAAAAACTATTTTAGGTATGATATTTGTCTAAGTTATGAATAGATTTAAGTTTTCTTACCTTTGTATGTGTTGATTGAATGAATTAAGTGTTTAATTGATGTTGTAAAATCACTTAGGTGATAATTGCTATGAAAACTTAGAATTAGTAGTTAAGTATTTTTGTGTTTTTTGAGTTTCTTGACAATTTGTTACTATGATGAAGGTGTACCTTGTATATGTGTTGGATTATTATATTCTAGCTTATGTTCATGTAGAGAAACTCTTGTGGTTTTAGGGTTATGATTTATCCCATGAGTTGGTAGTTTGTGTATTTGTATTTTTCTTAAAAAATTGTGAAAGTAATGAACATGAAATAACCAATGATCCTTTGGTCCAATGGTATTCCTTGCCTTATGAAAAAACTGTCTTCTTGAGGTCAAGAGTTCAAGCCCCCTTCCCCTTCCCCCAAAAAAAAATGAACATGAAACTTGATCATATGTTTAATCTATTGAATGATGTTTCACATTCATGTAGATAAGGTGTTTGATGAAATGTTTTATAGAATTCACATTGAGAAAAATAAAGGCATCTTGGTATACATGAATCCTTGAAACATAGTGTGGGTTAAGCACTTGGTGCTATGTATTATGAGGGTGTAGATCATGTGGTGAAAAATCCAAAATCTTGTCAAATGACAGTACTCGAGCTTGACGGGGGCGGACCGTGAAGCGAGACACGGGTGGCATAGAGTTGCATGGGTGTGTCATGTATATTGACATTACATAGCATTGAGGGATTACTGGGTTGTAGCTTTTAAAATATACACTTGCACATGTCAAGCCTTAAATTTGTTCCTAGCATTAGCACTTTGTAATACCAGCTCTTGAGTGACTCATTCGTGGGATATCATATTACAGGTGAGGCTCTTGATACTTGAGACTTTAAGAAGTCTTAAAGGAAGGAGAGCAAAGGGACTTGAATGGATATTCGGCCCTTGGGGCATATTTTGTATGTATGGGCTTAAGTCCAAATGAATTGTATTTCAATTTGGAAAAGTAATGGATTATATAACTTGAGCCATTTTAAAGTGTAAGGGTGTAAATCCAATTGATATGTAGGATATATTTATTTAATGAGTATCATATGTGTATATTGAGACAACCAGATATGTATGTTGAAAACAAAGGATGTATGTTTAATTTACATGGATTGTGGCCACCGAGTGAGGCTGGGTTGTGATATACTTATGCATATGAAATATTGTGAACATTAGGTGGGAAAAATGCTTGAAAAACAAAGGACGTTATGTTGAAATTTTTAAAAAATTAAAAGACTTTTTAAGTGTGTAAAACTTCTTTTAAATAGGTGGGAAGGATGTCAAAAGGGGGGGGGGGGTTAGAAACCTTGAAGAAATAGGCTAAAAATGGAAGAAAAGTGGCTTGAAAAACTTTGGGAAAACGTGAGATATGAATGAGAAATCAATTTATCTAACCTTATGGATTTTCATTTACTTTTCTTCTTCCTTTTCACTCACTCCCTAGGTTTGTGGAAATTCAGGGCGTGACAAAACATATCCGTTTAGTACTCCAATAGTCGTCGCATTTCATGATTTCAATATCCCTTTCGTCCTAAGGAGGAAAATGAAATACTTCTTAATACTAAAGTATCATACCTAAATATAATTGGTGTTTTGTTATACTTAACATAATGTATTAGGCTTGATATAGCATTTGAAGTCAACTTGTTTGCAAGATTTAATTATGCACTAACTCGACGACGTTGAAATGGTGTAAAACATGTCTTACGCTACCTTCGTGGAATTACATATTTGGGCTTGTCATACTCAATGCAATAAACCAATGGTTCACATTTAGTTGGTTATGTAGATTTTGGATATCTATCAGATCCCCACAAGGCTAGTTCAAAAATTGGTTATGTTTTCACATATTGTGACACAACGATCTCATGAAAATCTACCAAGTAGACTTTGATTGCTATATCTTTCAATCATTATGAGATACTTGTAGGCTCATTTTTATTATAGATTCAACAAAAACCTTATTTGAAGATAACGTTGTTTATATTGCACAAATTAAAGAAGGATTTATAAAAGGTGATAGAACCAAACATATTTCGCCAAAATTTTTCTATATTCATGAACTCCAGCAGAGCTATGAAATTGAAGTAAAATAGATATAATTTAGAAACAATCTGTTGTGTCGAGTTTGTGACCAATCTAGTTGATTTCTTATCGAGGGAGAATTTCATCAAGAGGAGTATCCACATCAAGATACAGGACAATATTCATGTTGTACTCCTTTTTTTTCGTCTAGGTTTTGTTCCATTGGATTTTCCTAACAATATTGTAATGAGGCAATATTAGTGCATCCAATGTTATTCTAAGATTCATTAGAAATTATCTTACCATAGTGGTCATCCAAGAGGGAGTGTTGTAAATATTATGATTGAGTGGATGACCCATTACTTTCTACCATTTGCTATAGGAAAGTAAATTGTATTAATGTCTAACCCCATAATCCCCCACCTCTTGGGGCTTGTTTGGACGAATTTTTGGGAAGAGTTTAAATTGGCTTCCCTAAACCCTTCCAAACTCAAACCCCTCTCTACATAGATGAGATTCAATATTGAATCCGGTCTATATCCATGTTTGGTATGCCTACAGATATATCACTATTATAATAATATATTTGTATTTAAATGACTATTTTGCCCCTTCATCAATCTAATCCAAACACATGTTTGTATATGTATGAGATATAATTATCTTTTTGTATCTTGAACCCATAATTTGAGATTTAAGGTCCAGGCCAAGAGCGGGTTGGGCTTAGTAACCCAGGCTTCAAATTTTTAGCCAAACATTGGTTGTAAAACCCCGTAAATTTAAACTTTCTACAAAAAGGGGCAAAATAGTAAATTATCGCTATAGTACGGGTTGAAAACTTAAATTTTTCTAGATCTCGGATGACAAAACGAACCTCATCATTGGATTTGTCTCGCGAAATCTAGTTGTCCTGTCAAATTTCATCAAATTTTGAAATAGTCAGATTTTTTACGTTTTACGAGGCAGTCGAGTCTCAGGTGACCCAAAAATAGAATTTTTAATAAAATTTCGAAAGATGAAAATTAATTTAAGGAAAATTAAAATAAAAATATTTTAAAATTGAACCGGGATGAAATTTAATAGTTTCGGGATGAAAGCGGACTTGGGAAAAAGAGGGTCGTGTGGCACAATATGGGCCAAGTATTCTAAGACTATAAAAATGGGGAAAATATGATTTTTTGCTGCATTTGGTGTTCAGTCGATTAGCCGATAGAGAAGAGAGGGAAAAGAGAGAAAGAAATCCGCCTTCTCTCTATGATCTACAAGATTCTAGAGCTCAAATCCACACGAGCCAAGAATTAAAGTTGCTCCTCTTGTCGAGGTCACGCTTCTATACCAAAAACAACGGGTTTCATCGAAGATTTCAAGGGCAGAATTTTGGAAAATCAAAATTTTGGACTTGGGGGATATTCTTGAAGGTTCTACCATCGGTTCTACGCTTCAAGAGGTAGGATTCCTTCCTACTTGGGTTTATTTTTCAACTTAGGGTGTTGTATGTAATGGGGTAGGTTGATAGAGATATATATCACTTGTCTATGGATATGGAATTGGTGAAATGGGTATAGAAAAGGATTAACAAATGAATTCTTGGCTTGGAATTAATATATATGATGATCGCGTGTGTAATTCCATGGAATTTGGCACCGTGGGGTTATGTGAATTTGCCCTAAAGTGATTCATGATAAATTTTTATTATTTGGGCATGCTATGTGTTTAATTCATACTTTGGAAATTAAATGTGTTATTAGCATATATGAAATGATATGCTTATGGATTATGGTTGGATATGAACATGTTGATTTATGCTCTTTGATATATTAACACCAAGATGAAATTTGGCTATTACATGCATAAGATATGAGTGGCCAAGAAATATTAAAAAATATGTTAAAGTTGCTCATATGACATTCATTACATGTGGGTATGACATTGCATATGTACGTAGACATCGCATTTTATGGGTGTGGGTGCATGATTGGCATCAAACACCATGTAGGTGGATAATGGGTGGACTCGAGAAAGTTGGATTGAATATTCAGCTGAGTCACACGGTTGCATAAAAAAAGAATTAGGCCGGGGTTAGCAAGAAGGGCTAGACTATCCCTCGGGTGGAATGTCTGATATTTTAGATACGCACTTCCGTTGGTATAAGAGCCCATAAAATGTGTCGGTGTATGCAGAACCGTTGGTGGAAGTCCATGAATTCCATGTTAGTTGGATGACCGTTGGTGTAAGTCCATAAATACCCACCCCAAGAATGATCCAGAGGTTTTAAGTAGTCATTGGGCATGTAACACCAATGGCGGGGGCATGGAAAGCCCAGTTTTGACACTCATGACATAGTATGGGGGAAGGTAAATGGCCGGAGCTAGAAAAGCTCGGTCTTATACACATAGGCTTTGCATATGTTGTGGAGTTGGGAAGGGCTCAGGTAAATTTTATGAATGGGCATCATCACAATTCATGGCATAGTATGTTAGATTCAAACCTTGACTTGCTTAAGTGTTGGTTGGAATGATTGTTGTTGTTAAATGTTGCATGTGAACATTGCATATGCACTTAGGTTGGGAAGTAGCCTCTATAGAAGACATTTTACTGGGCGTTGGCTCACACTATACGCAAAACATTTCAGGTGCGGGGTTCGTACTGATGGAGAACTCACATTTACGGCCTCAACGATGAAGAAAAGTCGATTTGTGGCTTTTGAAAGCAAGTTTTTGTAAAACTTTTGTAAAATTCCATTTTGAGCATGTAATTGTGTAAATGGGCTTGTGATCACATGAAATTAATTGTAATATAACTGGTATGTATCAAGTCTTATGTGAAAAATAATATTTTACATGTTTGGGATGTTTGTGGAAAAGTTTGGAATGAATTGGAAATGAAAAATAGGTGAAACAGAAAATTATGGGTAAAACTTTCTAGAAGGTCTAGACAAAACCTTCCGAAAGGTTTGGATAAACAAAGAAAATTGTCGAACAGTGGGTGAAACCTTTCGGAAGGTCGATTCTAACCTTCCGGAAGGTCTTCATATTCTTCATAAAATAAGGAATCCAGTGTGCAGCTTCTTCCGGAAGGTTTAAACACATCTTCCAAAAGGTTGACACATCTTTCTTCAAGATAGGATTCCAGTAAGCAAAATCTTCTAGAAAGTTTGAGGAAACCTTCCGGAAGGTCAACCTTCCGAAAGGTTTATGAAGACCTACCGGAAGGTCCATGAAAAATCTCTAAAGGAACTTTTTCAGTAAGTAAAACCTCCGAAAGGTCGAGCAAAATCTTCTGGAAGGTTTTCTAAAAATCTGAAATTTTAAGAATACATTGCCAAGTCTTTGGGTTATGAGTTCTTGGGTTCCAAGGATTTAAATGGACTATAATGGAGTATGATTAGTGGTACATTGCACCACGGTTGGATTAAATGATAAAACAAACACAGATTTTACGTGCGGGTTGAAGTCCCAGTAAATGGAATGTTAATAACGTGGAGTCGAGTTGTGCGACTATCATGAGATTTTTCCGCGGGTTGACGGGTGGCCAACAGTTGATAAAAGGACCCCTGATTTTAGGGGCGTCGCATTGGTTTTGTGTATCATTTGGACTATTTTTTCGAACTCATCTTCCAAAGTCCCTCCAATCCCATTAAACAAAACAACCACTTGGTGTGCTCAAGCAAATGTTTGTAACTATTACCTTTAATCCTCATTAAGATTGGAGGTCTATAAAAGGAGGTTTTCACTACAATGAGAAATACAAGTTGAGAAACTCTATTCTCTAATATTTATATAGTCTCTTATCTCTTTTTAATTCTATGTTTTATATTTTATTTATTTTATAACAATTAATTTAATTTAATGACTTAATTCATTATTATATATCAAATATTAGTAATAGATTATCTATACTACTAATAAAAGTGACTTAAGTGAAAATTTTTGATTTATTTATCCGTCGAAAATTCTACAATGTCCACTTTATCCTTTTTTGAGGAATTTTTAATTTTTTTTATTAGTTGCATTAATTCAACTAATAAATTCATTTTTTGCCTTTTGATTATCTTTTTTCCAAACAATATAAATTCAATCCAAATTCGATTTGAATAAAATGATATGAATCTGATTCAATTGTCCAACAAATTTTATTGTTCACAGTGCATATCTGAATCTATTAAAATAGATATCTGTTCTGATTCGAATAAGTTTATTAGAGAAGATTTTAACATGTAACACATGGATTTCTACTCAATTTTATTAAATAATCATCAAATTGCATCATAGTTTGTATATGCTTGTAGGTATGTAGTGCATATCCAAGTTTACTAAAATTGAAATATTTGAATAGATCTAATAATCTATATATTGATTTCGAATGTCAATGTTTGTCAAAAAAACTTAATTGATAATACTATCCTTAAACAGATAAAAAACCAATAATAACCTATTGTAGTAACTTTTTATTGGTCCAAGAAATCAATAATCATCCATCTATTAATTACTTACTGAAGTTAAACATTGCAATTTTTAATTGCAAAGCAATTCAATTTTTTTTTTTGAACCTTATGCAATTCAGTTCATACAACCCAAAATATAAGAAAAATTTGAGCTTAATAGTTATCCCACGTCAACAGTGTCACTTTGCAGTTACGTGCACTAAAAAGGGAACAAGTGGACAATTGAACTCCATAAAACTCAATAACCATCTCTATATAAAGTAAATTGATCCAATTTATATAATTTTTTAATTATTTTATTGGATAGTTATGCTTACATTGAATATTTAATCCCAAAATACAATAGTAATTATTGAGAGTTACCACCAACTGAGAAAGCATGATTATTGTACAACTCTTTGAGTTTCATAACTCTAACTCATAATAAAATGGGTGGGAAGTTGGCCAACCAAGTTTTTGGGTTCTATAAAAATGCCCAAATATTCTTACTCCCCGAACCCTTCAGACTTGTAATTTGGAAAGTCCCATGCCATAGGATTGTATTACGTTTGGATTGGTATTCATTTATTGTGGGTAATAAAAATCTTGATCATTAAAAGTTCATTAAGGATGCATCTGTAATGATATCACCATGGTATGATTGGTCATCTCAAATTTTGGACTACATATCTTACAATGCTGAGCCAATCCAGCTACCCTTCTCTCATTCACTTACACACACAAAAATATTTTGTTGAGGTGTAGATCAATGATACACTTTCGGATAAAGGTATACACATTAAGCGAAAGTAAGATTATTGCTAGAAGTGCTGATGAATCTCTTTGAACATTGGACGTCTATGCAGTCCTACACTAGCAAAATATTTTATCCCCTTCTCTTTTTATGTGTTGTACTTAACTTGAGATGGCCTTTGAAAGGCGTTGCTTTTTGAGGGTTCCTTGATTTTTTAGACATTTTATCCTAAATATTTTATAGATTTCATTAGGAAAACATTTGATACCTCTAGGTAACCTATCAATTGTATCTCTTTCTCTCAAAGGATAAAATTTTTCTGTAGCATAATAGTTGATTTTAGTGTTTGAGGCAAATTTTATGGCTGGATCACTCACTGCGTTGACATGCATTAGCCATTATTGATGAATATACATTTTTTGAGATTTTTCTAAAAAGAATCAATTATTCATATATTTTTGAATACAAATTACGTATGTTCACGTTTTGGAAAGTGGAAGTCACACTATAAGAAAAGAATTTCCAAAATGGCCTTGAAAGTTAATAAATGCCAAATAGAAAAGGATGGGTCCACATTTTGAATAAAACACCCGAAATGCTCGATGTTTATCCCAACGCCAAAACCAAACGCCTTTAAAGACCATTTTCCTTGTAGTGTTAGTGGTAATGAAGCATTCTAGCTAAACTCCTGTATGAGTAGTATAATTGAAACATTTAATAAAATCATTTGGTACATACTCAATGGAAAATACAACTTGAATAATAAAAAATTAGAGCCAATTAGTTGGTCCTATGGTAAATGTTGGAAATAAATATAAATAGATTGATTAATGAAATGTATAGATATTTTCATTCCATTTCGATTCAAAGATTTTTTTTTATTGGACTCCCTTTGGACCCTGCTAATTAAGCTTTGGATCTTCTTGGTTGAGAATTGTGACATACTTCATTTTGTCTTACTTTGAGCAGCTTGTAACAAGGATTAGTTGTAGAAAACTTCCAATGATGGTCTAATAGGGAACATTATTATGTGAAACTGAAATGATAGTAAGCTTCACACTGTGAAACAATAGGTAAAGTTATTGTAAAACCCAGGTAAATTTAAATTTTTTTATGAAAAAGGACAAAATGGTAATTTGTCACTACAATACGGGTTGTAAACCTAAATTTTTTTAGAACTAGGAAGATGAAACGGACCTCGCCGTTGGATTCATCTCGCAAAATCTAGTTATCTTGTCAAATTTCATCGAATTTCGAGATAGTCAGTTTTTTCACGTTTTACGAGACATTCGGGTCTCGGATGACCCAAAAAAATGAGATTTTTAATAAAATTTTAAAATTAAAAAAATAAATTGAGGCAAGTTAAAATAAAAATATTTTAAACTTAAACCGGGATGAAATTTAATCGTTTCGAGACGAAAACAGAACCGAGAAAAAGATGGTCGTGTAGCGCGTTGTGGGCCAAGCAATTAGAGGATATAAAAAGGGGGAAAAATCTGATTTCTCCCCCATTCTTGATCAACCGTTACCTGATAGAGAGGAAGAGAGGAAAAAAACTTGGGTTCTCCATTTCTCTTTACGATCTACGGAGATCGAGTGCTCAAATCAACTCAAGTCAACAACAAAGATTGTTCTACGCATCGAGGGCTAGGCAACCATACTAAAAACGACGAGTTTCACCGAAGATTCTAATGATGGAATTTTGGAAAATCAAGGGTTTAGACTTGGGGAATATTCTTGGAGGTTCTACTGTCGATTTCATGCTCTAAGAGGTAGGGTTCCCTCCTACATTGGTTTATTTCTTACCTAGAATGTTCTATGGAATGGGTAAGTGTATAGAATAACATAGGTCACTTGACTATGGTTATGGAATTGAGAAAAGGGGTATGGAAATGGTTTAGACCAATTCCTAGTTAAGTTTGGTAAAGGGAAAGTACCTGTGTAATTTCCTTAGAACATGATATTATGTGGGAAATCTTGTGTGATAACATGATTTGTGCCTTGAAGGTATTTTGCTAAATGCCTATGTGAGAGTTGAGTTTGTTATGGCATGAGTTATGTATAACATGTTTGTGGGTTGTGTTGGTTATAAATGTTAATATGTGCTAGTTGGTGTATTGACATTATGATGGATTATGGTAATTATATGCAATTAATATAAATTGTCATGACATATGACGAAGTATGTGGTTAAATTAGCTTATATGACATTCATTACATATGGAGCATTACATTGATATTGCAATGGTGCATTACATTGTATTTGCACGGGGGAAATACATCCATGGACATGAGTATGGGTGTGTGTGTGCATGGTTGGATCAATCATCATACTTGGTGATTGATGAGTGGGCTCGAGAAAGTTGGATCGAAGATTTGACTGAGTCACCTGGTTGCATGAAAGAAAAATTTGTGTCGGGTATAGCAAGAAGGGATAGATTCTCCCTCGGGTGAAAGACCCCGGCTACTTAGTTTATACACTCCCCTGGGGTGAAATTCTAGAAAGTGTAATGGCGTATGGAGCCAGCAGTGTGATTCCAGAATTTGATACCTAACAAAGACACATGATTTTGTTTTATAAATGGTCATTCGATAAGTATCATCCAACAAAATTTGGTTTTATAAACACATGACATTTATTTCAAAATGATCATTGGATGAAATTCATCAATAATAGATTTGTTACACATTCGCATTGCATTGTGTTGTAGTAGTCAGTGAGGACTCAGGTTAAAGTGCATAAGTGAGTGTCCTCTCATATCATTACATGACATAGTAGAATTTCAACATTGAATGTCATATTCTTGTTTGGAATGTAAATTAATGTTTGACTGTTGCATGTGCACATTTCATATATATCTACGGGGGAGTAGACTCTATAGGAGAAACTTTATTGAGTGTAGCTCACCCTATACGGGAAAATGTTTCAGGTGCGAGGTTCACACCGGCGGGGAACTCTCATTTTGAGCCTCAAAGATGAAGAGCGCTGACTTTTGGCTTTTGATAGCTCATTTTGTATAATTTTCGTGAAAATTATATTTTGGGCATGTAATCGTATGGAATTATCTATAATAGAACTTGTACATAATAGATTTTATGTGAGAAACCTTGTTAAACATGTTTCGTATGGTATTGGAATAGGTTGAAATGAATTGAAAATTGAAAACAGGTGAAATGGGCAAAAGTCGCCAAACCATAACAGTACGACGAGGTCTAGTGGGTCACCCGTACCGGTACAGATTTTTTAGTGAATTACCCGTACCGGTACATATTTTTTAGTGGGTTACCCGTACCGATACAGATTTTCTAGTGGGTTACCCGTACCGGTATAGATTTTTTAGAAGGCTTACCGTACCGGTACATCCTTGTCCAGAAGGCAGAGCGTACCGGTATGCCATACTGGTACGGATTTTTCAGAAGGCTCACTGTATCGGTAGGCCGTATCGGTACACCTTCCAAAATTTAGAAATTTTTAAAATTACTTTTCCAAACTTTTGGGCTATGGGTTCTTTGGTTCCTAGAATATAAATGAACTATAATGGAGCATGAAATGTGGTACATTGGGCCATGATTAGATTAAATGATAAAATGTACACAGGTTACTGTGAGTTATAATCTCGGTTAAGAGGGTGTTATTGACGTGATGTCGAATTGTGCGACAAACACGGGTATTTTCTTGGGTTGATCAATGGTCAACGGTTGATAAAGAACCCCCAGTTTTAAGAGGCGTCACAGCTTGGTATCAGAGCTTAGGTATGCGAATTACC
Source organism: Ilex paraguariensis (assembly GCA_963454935.2). NCBI lineage: Eukaryota > Viridiplantae > Streptophyta > Magnoliopsida > Aquifoliales > Aquifoliaceae > Ilex > Ilex paraguariensis. The sequence goes on from CAUOFW020005824.1 coordinate 154,486, forward strand.
TAGGGCTTGATGGGCATGGGTCTAGACCATTGTATTCATTGTACATTTCATGTTATGTGCTTAAATTGCTACATATTATTTGCTATGTGTTATGTAAATTATATGCATGGTGAAGTGTATATGGAAAGGAGAAACACTAGGGTTAGAAAACATAACCTTAGGATTCAGAAAAAAGGATGAACATGATAGTTCAAGGTATAGATGTCTACTAGTAGGTGGCACACGCACTACTAGGGAGACAAGGAGAGAAATCTCAGAGTTTAAAATTGGTCCCTATTTTGGGATACTATATAAGGCTCTATTGCTGTTTGAAATGTGTGTAGATGGGAAATAGGAGGAAGAAGATGCTGAGACGGTGGGCAGAACAATGATCAACCACCACCAGCCTTTGACCATTAAGCATTTGTGGAGGCTATTGATGTTGCGGCTCCTACCATTGCATAGGCTAGTGCTGCAGCTGCTACCATTGCACAGAATAGTGCAAATGTTGGTCAGGAGCAGATCCGATGGTGGCTGACCATTTGTTCTGACAAGTCGATAAGATCTTAGGGGCTATGGAGATCACCTCCAATGCCACTAAGATAACGCTAGCTACATTCAAGCTAATGGGAGAATACCAATTGTGGTGAGATTGAGTAAAGGACTCAAAGAACTTAGAGTTAATGACATGGGGAGAGTTCCGGGAGCTCTTCATGGGTAAGTATTTCTCAGTGTCTGTGAGATATGCCAAGGCCTGTGAATTCTTAGATTTGAAAGAAGGGACGATGACGGTGATGGAGTATGTGGCTAAGTTCACTGAACTAGCCCATTTTGCCGATGACTATGTGGCCACAAACATGGCCAAGGTGAGGAAGTTTGAGGATGGTCTGAAATTGTCCATCTGGGATAAAATTGTGGGTTATTGCCTACAAAAGTTAGATTCGATGGTCACAATAGCTATGGCCATTGAGAGAGAAGTTGAGGACGCACGAAGCATTTGAGAAGCGGGTGCTAAAGATAAGAAGAATGAGGGTCAATCCTCTTTTTCTAACTCGGGAAAGAAACAGAGGCCTTTTACTCCACAGGGACAGGGTCGTGGCTATCAGGGCCAAGGTCAATGTCAATCCTCTCAAGGGGAAAGAAATCACCCTCAAGCTAGCCAGGTCATATGAAGTGAGATTGCTCTCAAAGGCAGGGATCACAAAATTATAGGTCATCTTAGTTTTAGTCGTCGGTGGGGCATGCACAGACATATTTTGTTTCTCTCTACCCCACCATAGGCCAAAGAAGCTAGTACCAATTCCAGGGTGCTACTCAGGCCCCTACTACTTCACGAGTGGGGACTCCACAATCAGGCTAGATGGGTCAGAGCATGGGTTGAGGTCGAGGTCGAGGTCTAGGCAAAGGCTCACAAGCCGAGACTTCAGAGACCCAGGGGCATGTTTATGCCATTATGTCTCAAACTGAGCCAACGGATTAGTTAGTTATTCAGGGTACATTTCTATTCTCTCGTTTATGGGCAAGGGTATTATTTGACTTTGGTGCATCTCATTCTTTTATTGTTGCATCATGTGTGAAAGATTTGGGCTTACATGTTGAGACCTTGAAAGAGCCTTTGCATGTGAGTTCTCCCCTGGGAACTAGGGTGAGTGTTGATCAGATATGTCGGGGTTCTGAGTTAGAGATCTCGGGAATTCTACTCACCATAGACCTTAGGATCATAGACATGTCAAAGTTTGATGTCATCCTTAGGATGGACTAGTTGGCAGCACACCGAGTCGTCACTGATTGTAATCGGAAGAGGGTCACTGTCTACACCCCGACTGGTGTTTGTTTCAAGTTCCAAGGGGAAAAGCATGATGTTTTACCCCAAGTAGTATATGACTCCCGTTGGCACGAACAATTAATGGGTTGGCTAGCAAGCCTTACCTTGGAGGATGAGGCTAGACATGAGTAATGTCTACCTTGGGTGGTTTGTGAGGATGAGGATATGTTTTTGGATGAACTACTAGGATTACCTCCATATAGGGATGTAGACTTCAGCATTGAGTTGCATCCCGGTACATCGCCTGTTTCTATGATTCCACATAGGATGGCGCCAGCTAAATTACAAGAACTCAAGGTCCAAGTACAGGAATTGTTAGACAGGGGCTTTATTAGACCGAGCACTTCGCCTTAGGGAGCTCCGGTGTTATTTTCCAAGAAGAAGGATAAGACTCTTCGACTATGCATAGACTAACGGTAGTTAAATAGGATTACTATCAAGAATAGGTACCCTTTGCCAAGGATTGATTATTTGTTTGATCAACTGAGAGGGGCGCGGGTTTACTCCAAGATAGATCTTTGTACCAGCTACCATCAGTTGAGGATTAGGGAGACAAATATCCCTAAAACGGTGTTTAGAACGTGGTATAGGCATTTCAAGTTCACTGTGATGCTATTTGGGTTGATGAATGCTCCGACGGGATTCATGGATCTCATGCATAGGGTGTTCCGACCCTATCTAGATCAGTTTGTCGTGGTCTTTGTTGACGACTTCTTGATCTACTCCAACTCTGAGAAGGAGCACGAGGGTCACTTGAGGGTTGTTCTTCAGACCTTGAGAGATCATCAATTGTACGCAAAGTTCAGCAAGTGTGAATTTTGGCTAACTGAGATGAAATTTTTGGGTCACATGGGGTCAACTTTGGGTGTATCCGTGGACCCGGAGAAGGTTAATGCAGTTATGAGTTAGGAGAGGCCGAGGTCAGTCTTCGAGATACGTAGTTTTTTAGGACTGGCAAAGTACTATAAGAGGTTCATCGAGAACTTCTCCCGACTAGCTGCACCTATGACGAGATTGACTAAGAAGGGGGTTAAATTTGAGTGGAATGATTCGTGTGAGAAGACATTCCAGGAGTTGAAGATGAGGCTTACTTCCGCCCCTATTTTGATAGTTCCAGAAAGGGGACAAAGGTACACAGTGTATTGTGATGCCTCGAAGGATAGACTTGGTTGTGTTTTGATACTATCGGGAAGAGTGGTGGCTTATGATTCTCGATAGTTGAAAAATCACGAGCAGAACTATCCTACGCACAACATGGAGTTGGCGGCCATTGTCTTTGCCTTGAAGGCTTGGCGCCACTATTTATATAGTGAATAGTTCGAGGTGTTTTTGGACCACAAGAGTCTAATGTACATCTTCACACAGCTAGACCTCAACATGAAGCAGCGTAGATGGATGGAGTACCTGGAGGACTACGACTTCACTTTGCATTACCATCCTAGTAAGGCAAATGTGGTGGCTGATGCACTCAGTTTGAAGTCACGGGGAGTCTTGGCTAGTGTGGCTTCTCTAGAATGACAGATGCTCGAGACTGTGGGACAATTCCGGCTATGCTACATGGGCCAAGCTCAAGGCACTTTGGGGAGTTTGGTGGCTATGCATTCCCTATTGAGCAGAGTGATCGAGTCCTAGGGACAGGACACAGAGATATTATCCATCAGAGATCGGGTACGGTCAGGTACAAGTGACAAGGGTTGGACCATGCATACAGATGGTAGTCTTCAGTTTAGGAAAAAGATTGTAGTTCCCTAGTCTATCGAGTTGAGGGAGGAGATTCTTAGAGTTCCATTGCTCTCGATTTGCGATGCATCCAGGTGGCACAAAGATGTACCATAATCTTCATCGCCAATACTATTGGAGTGGGATGAAGAGACACATTGGGGATTTTGTCAGACGATGTCTCACGTGTCAACTGGTCAAGGCTGAGCACTAGAGACCAGCGGGGTTGCTCTAACTTTTGGAGGTGGTTGAGTGGAAGTGGGAGCATTTCACGATGAATTTTGTGACTCACTTGCCACAGACATTGCAAGGGCATGACGCGGTATGGGTAATAGTGGACTGGCTTACCTAGTCGGCACATTTTTTAGCTATGCGGATGACCTTCACACTAGAGGAATTCTGCAGGTTGTATATACGAGAGATTATCTGGTTACATGGGGTACCCGTATCTACTGTATCAGACCAAGATCCCAAGTTCACAGCTCATTTTTGGGAGAGTTTCCAACGGGTCATAAGGACACAGTTGATGATAAGCACAACTTTTCATCCCCAGACGAACGGTCAGTCGGAGAGGACCATCTAAATATTAGAGGACATGCTACGGGCGTATGTCCTAGATCTCAAAGGTAGCTGGGAAGAGCATTTATCTTTAGTGAAATTCACCTACAACAATAGTTATTAGGTGAACATTCAGATAGCGCCCTACGAGTCACTTTATGGGAGGTCTTGTTGTTCTTCGGTATGTTGGACGGAGGTAGGAGAAAGACCCTCTACAGTCCAGATTTCATCAGAGACACCTCAGAGAAGGTGGACTTGATATGGAAATGTCTTCTTACGGCTCAGAGCCGACAGACAACGGCGACCTCTAGAGTTTGAGGTGGGTGATCACGTCTTCTTGAAGGTGTCGCCGAGGTTCATCAGGCCCTTCAAGGTACTCGAGAGGGTGAGTACAGTGGCTTACAGATTGGCATTATCATCAAATTTATCAGGTATTCACACGGTGTTCCATGTCTCTATGCTCCAGAAGTATACTCCAGATCCGACACATGTAGTGAATTAGGGTGAGTTAATTGTTGATGCTGATGGGACCTTCGAGGAAGGATCGGTGCGCATCATGAATAGCCGGGAGCAGGTTTTGCGAGGCAAGACTGTAAGGCTAGTGAAGGTGCTATGGCAGCACCGAGACATGGAGGAGGCGACATGGGAGCGTGAGGATACTATACATACCAACTATCCGTTCTTCTTCGAGAATGAAAGTACAAGTTTTATAATTTTAAATGTAATATTACCATTGCATATGCGTGCGGTTAAATATGTCTGTGTGTGTGAATTTCGGGGACAAAATTCTTTTAAGGGGGGAAGAATGTAAAACCCGGGTAAATTTAAACTTTTTATGAAAAATGACAAAATGGTAATTTACCACTACAGTACAGGTTATAAACCTGAATTTTTCTAGAACTTGGAGGATGAAACGGATCTCACCGTTACATTCGTCTCTTGAAATCTAGTTACCCTGTAAATTTTTATCGAATTCCAAGGTAGTCAAATATTTTTCATTTTACGAGACGGTCAGATCTCAAGTGACCCAAAAAAATAGAATTTTTAATAAAATTTTGAAATTTAAAAAATAAATTGAGGCCAGTTAAAATATAAATATTTTGAACTTAAATTATGACGAAATTTAATCATTTCGGGACGAAAACGGAGCCGAGAAAAAAAGGTCATGTGGCGTGTTGTGGGCCAAGCAATTAGAAGGTATAAAAAGGGGAAAAAATCTAATTTCTCCCTCATTCTTGATCAGTTGTTACCCGAGAGTATGTGTATGAAATTTCATTAAAAAATCATATCGTTTCATTTTTGGCTATTTTAAATCAAAATACTGAAACTGGTAGGGTTTCTCAATTCCAAAAAAGACGTTACTTTTCAAACTCATTTCTAAATTATTCCATATGTTATTTATGATGATTTAGTATATTTTGAAATATATGATTAGGTGTTTTGAATATTCACTTGGATCCGGACTCGGATTAGAGTTTCTGACTATAGTTTGCGCTAATTTTTTAAATGATTGTATTGGTTGAATTACTGATACTATTTGGAATTTCGGGATCCTTTTAAATGAAATGTTAGTGCACATAAGTTTAAGTGACAGAGGGTTTACATCCCAAGTTGAGGTCGTACAAGATTTTCCATTAAATTCGTAAATGCCTAGGTGGCCCTATTGATTTTCGGACTTGTGTACCGATGTAATTTGAGGGAGCATATCTTTCTTGGGGGTGGAAGTCTCCTAAAAGGTTTATTTGATTGATGTGAATGATCATATTGATCCTGAGGAGTCTGCTAGGATGATAGCTCACTGGTGTGACACTGTATACAATGTTCTGAAATATCTTTTACAAATTTGCTTAACTAATACTCTTTCATATGAAATGATGTTATTTCTCTTATATATGTACCAAATGTTCATTTTGCTTTTGTCCAATCATGCGAAACTATTTATCTTCAAACTCGTTTGCTTGGAAATTAAATTGCTCTACTGAGCTACGAATGCTCACCCTACAATATTTTCCCTTTTTCAGATTAATAGGTGATGAGGAAGTTTATGATTGTTCAAACTGTCAGTTTTTCCTTGGTTATTATTGAAGAGCTAAAATGTGTCAAGTTTTAAACATTGATTTGTGTGACTATTTGTAGTAAAGGGTCATAACTAAATAATTTATTATATCTGAAGCCTGTAAATTATAATAGACTACATGTATATAATTGAAATATATATGAAATTGGTATTAGAGTTTATTTATTATTTGGAGATTGTATCAATTAATGGTTGTAAAGGTTATTAGCGCTCTGAATTATGTGAAAATGAGTCGTGGTTTTACCCTAGGAATACTATGAAGGGCTTCAAATTTTATTTTTTTTTATCACTATAAGGTGCAATTGCAATTTTGTGACACACCACTTAGCTAGGTATGCAAGATGCTTTAATGAATCTGATGTATGGGAAGAAATGACAACTAATTTTATGGTACCTTTCTTTTTTTTTTGAACATTTATGATTAATGAAAATTTATAGTTTCTTTCAAAAGAAAAAAAAACATCAATTTTTATTTTTAATTTTTTTTAAAGTAGAAATAACCCGTACTCATATAATAGCTTATTCATCCTGTCAAAGCACTTGTAAAACTCTAGTTTGCATTGAATTTTGTCTATTTCTACAAAAGTTTGGTGGTCAAAAAATGCGTGTCTATAATAGACTCGTGTCAAGATCATGAAAAAATATTTAATATAATAGGGATGTCATGTTCATATTATTATATAATATTATTAATTAATAATATATAAATAAATAAAAAATAACCTCCACATAAATTAATAATTATCTTTTATATAAATTAACAATTACTCATTCTCCTTTATATAAATAAATATTTAAGTGAAGTTCACCTTATTCGTTGATATTTTATTATTAATTAATAATAATATATAATAATACTGACGCGATGGGTAACAACACTTTCACACACCCCTTTGCCGAAAAAAGGGTACCATGGGATTGGCAAAGTGGAAAATGGATAAAAGCGAAAGGTGTGCGAGAGGGAGGGAGGGGGGACGTTCGAAAGTGAGAGATGAGAAGAGAACTGGAGAAGCATCAAGCACCGTCTGTCACTAAATCTACGTTTCAGATATCCTGTCGGGGACCCCAATTACAGTTCGTCAAAATATGGGGACCCACTTTATCACTTGGACATTACTCAGATATTCGGTGCACTTCTGCTAAAGTTCCCGACAAAGTTTTGTGTGGATTTAATAAACGGTGTAAAAACTTCGCATGAGAAAAACTAGCAATTGGGAATAGGCTTAATAGTGACATAATAGGCTCTCTCTCTCTCTCTCTCTCTCTCTCTCTCTCTCTCTCTCTCTCTCGTGGTTATGTACAATCAAGACTTTATTTTTAACTTAAAGGTAAGAAGTTTTAAAAATCACTATTTGTAATTGAAAAGACAAATTTTATCAAACTATATACAAAATTTAGATGTGTTATTAAGATTTAGATGTGTCACTATTTTAAAGGTTATGAAAAAATTCAAACTCAATACATTCAAAATTTAACCACATTGCTTAATTTAGTGTATGTGAGAGAATTAATCTCGGAGTTACCCCATAGTGTGAGGAGTCAAATGACTAAATTTTAATCCATGCTTATACAACGGGTTGTAATTTGACATATATTATACAGTGTGTGACAAACGATCTTTGATGCTGGACTACACCGCTAAGCATGTGAAATGCAGTTTAATTACGAAAAATCTTTTGAATTAAAACTGGGATTAGCCAATGGACCAAAAAAAGGTTTAGCGAGAAGATAATGCTCATAATTTTTAATTAATTTTTGCCTGTTAGGGAGGATCCGAACACACGCAACATTAGGGCAATATATATATGTCACTTTCTTCTAGAACGCATACATCATCAATGACAAAAGATAGCAAACCCAATTTATATAGTGGAGTACTGATTAGTCCACCGGTGAAAAATCAGAGACCCTAAACAACCGAAGGCAAATATTCTTTTATTTTTCTTTTTGTAATGATGAAGCTCGCAGGGCCATTTTGGATGTATTTTTTCGAGAGTAAAACTCAGATACTTGTAATTATACATAAATTACATGTATCAGTTTAACTTGAAAGATGCTAACAAGAGTCAAATTCTTGATATTCAAGTCCAAATATTCTTGTATTATAAGCAAACAATCAGGATAAATTTGTGGCTAGCGACGCTAAATCCAAACTCAATTCAAATATTGTGTAATTGATGCCGCGATTGATTTCAATGTAGTGTTAAGTTTCAGTTTTGACAATCCAAAATGCTAACCCTATTATTGTTCGAAACTAAATCAAACTCAAATAAATACTTAATTTTTAATATTTTCATTTGGTAAGAATGATAGAAAATAGGAGAAATACACTTCTATCTTTTAAGGAAGGAAAATATGAATGATATATTTTCATTTCTTTGTATTTGGTAAGCTGGATGAAAAATAAAAATGATTATTTTTTTTTGTTTTTGGTAATATGGAAAAAATATTTTTTAAAAATTTTATTTAAAAAAAAGTATAAATATATATTTTATCATTTTATTTATATATGAAATTAATATATACATAATATATTTATATATTAAAGGATATATAAAAAAATAATATATATTTCAATACAAATAATTAATTTTTTATCCCCTTTTTTTATAATTTTAGAGGATTAATTTTGGTGAGTTGGAAGGAAAATTCATCCATCAACTTTTTCATTCTTCCTATTTCTATTCCTTATTAAATATGATATTTTATATATACCTCTAACTTTCATCCTTCTAACTTTTCATCCTTACATTTTTTTATAGTACCAAACGAATCATAATATATTTCACTCTCTATTTTAAAATTTTATCAAAGATACTCTCTATATAAAAAAAAAAATTCCCTCTAAAATAGAAAGAGTAAATTACATCAATACCCCCTATAAATAGAACTAAATACAACGACACCCTTATTTTTTCTGAGATTTTACTGTACTCTCTTTTATTCATATATTCATTTCATTTACACCCCTTGATGTGAACACACTACTAACACACTAAAAAGTGATGATGTCATAATGAATTACTTTAAAAATACCAAATTTATCACCTTTTCCATCTCCTCATCTTGCCATCTCAATGTATGTTCCAACTCCTTATCTAATTCTCTTTTTCCTGTCTCACTCTCACTCTCTCATCAATTTAAAATTATGTAATTATTATTAACACCCCTCTAAATAGACATATATTTAATGAGATTCTCTTTATTATCTAAAACATTATTCACACCTCTCGTCAAATTAATGACGTTAATTATAATATAATTTTATTAAACTGCCTATGATATATTTAGAAAAAATTTCATTCACCCTCTCTCTACATATGCATATCTTCAATTAGACCTCCTTTATTTTCTAAATATTTTTACATTTGGATTGATTAAAAATCGATTCGATCTAATTAAAATTTATTTTTTACATATTAAAATTTGAGTTGATTAAAAATTAGATTTTTTTATGTTTTAAAATTTAAGCCAATTAAAATTCTTTTCTAATCAGCTTAAAACCGAATTTTAACAGACCCGAATTTTGATACATAAAAAAATATAAATTTTAATCGACTTGAATTTTAATATGTAAAAAATAAATTTTAATTAACTTATTTTAATAAATTTTTTATGTAAAAAGATTGTTTGAGATTCGTATAGAGGTAATTTTGGTATGATAATTTTTTTTTGTTAAAAACAGTGGTTTAATGGCAAGGTATCACTAATCTTCTTTTATCAATGGGTCTTTAGTTCAATGATACTCGTTGTCTTGTAAAAACTTTGTCTTTTTGAGGTCAAGTGTTCAAGTCTCTTCTCTCACTTCCCCTTCCCCTTCTCCCTCCCAAAAAAAAAGGCAAAGGATATGAGTGATTTTTAAATATAAAGTAAAAAAGGTATCAGTGATGTTTTGAATAATAGAAGAGATCTCATTAAAAATATGTAACATTAAATTGACTTTCTATTTCAGCAATTTAAAGCAACGTTTTATTAAACTAATATCAAATTGACCTTTAATTTTGATGATGCCTAAAATAAATTCCAAGTGTTGGCTCAGGAGTTCAGCTTAAACCGGGAGGTCAGACATATTAACTGAGGTCAGAAGGCAAGGGCTGAATGTCTCTTGAGACAAGGCAACGGCTGGATAACAACGAGAGGTTCCTAAAGCGTTAGGAAGCTATAATCAAGACACCTAATCTCAACTAAGTAAGATCTTCTCTTAGAATTAAGGAGAACCCCATGAAGTAAAGGCAAGAATCTCGCCCAGGATCCCCCTTAGCAGGGAATGACTTTATAAATGCAATGTAACGCCTCCTAACAAAGGAGGAACCCAAGAAATGCAAAGGGGACATTGTAACCTTGTAACGGCGATTATTGAAAGAAAATGAGTAAGAGCCTCCATTCCAGAGTGGACTAGCCAAGCTCTTGAGCTGGTGAACCACTATATTTCTACTATGTTAATTCCCCAACTCCCCAACAATTCCCTCGAGTCTAGTAGCTCAGATCCCAATAATTTCAATATTGTTTCTTTCATTTACTCGCCATCACAAAAATGGCTTCACGTTGAAATACACCATCAGTTTGGCGCCGTCTGTGGGAATGACTGTTCCTATTATAAATAAAATTGATTTTTCAGTGACTGATGGTAGCAATGCGAAATATGAGCCGAAGTTAAACCAACCCTCTACGGATGCAAGATCAACAGAAAGCCACAAATAATAAACAACTCGAAAACACGCAAGAAGTCGATCCCCCTATAGGGGGTCTTCCCATGAATCATGAGATGGAGACCCTTCGTCTTATCAATGAACGTCTGATAAAACAGAACGAACAGCTCTTAAAGCTCCTACAACGCCCACAGGAGGCGCGACCGGCCCAAGGAGGCCAGAATAATCCACCACCAAGGGAGCAACCGTATCTCGACCCCCTCGGAGAAGTTAATGAGGTGGGAGAGAATAGCCAGACCTTGGGGCAAGAGTCTCGCCTACCCCCTAAGAGAATGGTCACCACAAGGAAGTGCAAAGTCAGTATAAGGAAGGAGAGAGGAGCGACTTCTTTCCTCATTAACAGGAGAGAAGAGAATACCACTGGGAGCAACGTTTCAAAGACATCCAGCAAGAGCTCAGCTAGATGAAGGAGTCAGTGAAGAGCAAGGCCCTAGTCTCAATGGATGCCTTGGTGCAGCAAACCGAATCCCCATTCATTACTGGGGTGCTGCACTTCCCTCTCCCACCTAAATTCAAGATGCCGCAGGTGGATGCTTTCAATGGAACAAAAGATCCCGTGGACCACCTCAACACCTACAAAAATCAAATGGAGTTGCATGGATATCAAGATCAAGTGAGATACAGGGCCTTTACTATCACCCTGAAAGGCTCAGCCTTAGCATGGTTCAACAAACTCCTCCCAGCCTCGATTTTCTCTTTTAAAGAGCTGTCAATCTCGTTTATGTCCCACTTCGTCGGAGCTCGGGCCTATAGGAAATCGAGCTACCATTTGTTAAATATGAAACATGGACCTGATGAGAACCTACGATCTTATGTCTAACGTTTCAACTCAGAATCCTTGAAGGTAGATGTCCTAGATGAAAAATTTGCTATCACAGCTTTCATAGCAGGTCTGGGAGTTTAGTCAAAAGATTTGATGTTTTCCATCTCAAAGAACCCCCAAGCTAGTATGGCGGAGGTGTTTGCCAAAGCAGAAAAGTACATAAATGGTGAGGAAGCACTCCTCTCCAAGGTCGGGAGCTCTTCGTCGAGAAAGGAGAAAGGGAAGGAAGAAAATAAGAGAGAACGAAGTCCCAGAAAAGAAAGAGAGCGAGGCAGGTCTCCAAGAAGAGACAGAGAGCGTTCCCTGAAGATAAAAGAAAATGTCAGGGATTGCCTCGACCCTCCACAACTAGAGCTACAACCAAGGTATGCACCCCGGCAGCTCACCCCTCTGACTGCTACAGTGTCTCAGATACTGTATGAGGTGCAAAATGAGAGGTTCTTAAGGTGGCCATCTCGGATAAAAGCAGACCTGGCAAAAAGGGATCCTACGAAGTATTGTGACTTCCACAGAGACCATGGTCATCACACCGACGACTGTATCCAATTGAAGAAGAAAATAGAATTTCTAATCCAGCGAGGGCAACTGCGACGCTATGTGGCCAATGACAATCAAAAATGAACTCTCCCACCTCCACCCCCTCAGCGTCAAGCACCAGAGCCACATTAGCAACCTATGGAGGAGGAGGGTCCAGCTCTACTAGAAAGGCCCACTTGCAAAAAATCAAAGCCACAAATGCTCCCAAAGTATATACTGTGTCTAAGTCTCCACGCTTAGACATGACTGTCACTTTCTCAGATTCAGATCTGGAGGGCTGCCAACATCCCCATGATGACCCTTTGGTGGTAAGAGTTGTGGTGGCCAATAGAGTTATCCATCGTGTTTTGATTGACAATTGTAGCTCGACAGATATCATTTTTACTTCTATTTTTGATAAAATGGATATAGAAAGGGAAATGCTTGAACCAGTAAGTGCCCACCTATTGGGATTCTCAGGAGAAAAGGTGTTGCCCCTAGGGTTAATCTAACTCATCTTGACCTTAGGTGACCCACCCTGTCAGACTACAACAACTGTGAAATTCCTAGTGGTTGATACACCTTCAGCATACAATATGCTCCTTGGAAGACCCTCGCTCAATTCTATAAGGGCTATTCCTTCTGCCTATCACCTTGTAGTGAAGTTTCCAACAGAAAACGGAGTTGGAGTGGTCTGAGGAGACCAGCATGTAGCATGGGAATGCTACATAGCATCCATGAGAAATAAGGAGGTTGAGAGCATCCAATTAGATGAGCTTAACATGAGGGATGAACTCGAGACCAAGCCAAAACCATCAGAAGAGCTAGAACTTGTTCAAATGGATGAGGAGCCAGAGCATCTTGTTTACGTTGGATCCAAGCTGAGCAAGGAAATTAAGGATCTTCTCATCCAATTCTTGAGAAGGAACAAGGAAGTTTTTGCATGGAAGCAAGAGGACATGAAAGGGATTGATCCCTCTGTCATCACTCACAAGCTCAGCATGAATCTAGCCTGCAAGCCCGTTAAGCAAAAGAGGAGGAGCTTCACCCCGGAGCGTCAGAAAGCCATCAATGAAGAGGTTCTTTCACATGAAAGTCATTTGAGAAGTGGATTACCCAATCTAGCTAGCCAATGTAGTCCTAGTCAAGAAGATAAATGACAAATGACGTCTTTACATTGACTTTACAGACCTCAACCGTGCTTGCCCGAAAGATATTTTTTTTTTACCCCGGATAGATTTGATTGTAGATGCCACTGCGGGACATGAGCTCCTCAGCTTCATGGATGCCTTCTCTGGGTACAATCAGATTAGGATGGATCCCAGTGACCAAGAGAAGACCTCATTCATAACTGAACAGGGGACAACTGCTATCAAGTGATGTCTTTTGGGTTAAAAAATACAGGAGCCACTTACCAACGCCTGGTGAATAAGATGTTTCAAAAATAGATTGGGACCTCCATGGAGGTCTATATTGACGACATGTTGGTCAAGTCACTGAGGACAGAGCTCCACATTGGACACCTAGCAGAGTCGTTTCAGGTCCTGAGAGAATACAAGATGAAGCTCAACCCAGCTAAGTGTGCCTTTGGTGTGTAGGCAGGAAAATTTCTGGGCTTCATAGTTAATAGCAGAGGGATAGAGGCTAACCCAGAAAAGGTAAAAGCAGTGTTGGATATGCAACCTCCCTCCAACACGAGGAAATACAGCATTTAACCAGGAGAATAGCTGCCCTGAGTAGCTTCATTTCTAGATTAAGCGACAAGTGTCAGCCCTTCTTCCAAGTCTTAAAGAAAGTCTTTCAATGGGATGCTCGGTGTGAAGAAGCCTTCAAAGCATTGAAAGAATACTTGAGCTCCCCACCTGTCTTGGTAAGTCCGTTAGAAGGAGAAGTACTTACCCTTTACCTGGCTATCTCAGAGTTCTCAACTAGCTCAGTGCTAGTAAGGGAGAAGGACAGAGCTCAGCAAACCAGTTTACTACTGCAGCCGAGCTCTAAGGGGGCAGAAGAAAGGTATCCTAAAATGGAAAAACTCATTTTAGCCTTAGTGACAACTGCCAGGAGATTAAGACCCTACTTTCAGGCTCAAACTATCGAAGACCCAACAGATTAACCTATGAAGCATGTGCTGACAAGCCAGAATCTTCGAGGAGACTGGTTAAATGGGTCGTTGAACTTAGCGAGTTTGACATCAGATACAAGCCAAGGACAGCCATTAAGGGACAGAAATTGACAGATTTCATTGGAGAATTCACAACTGGGATACCTGCAGAGATAGTGCAGTTAGTACCTGACCTCCCCACGTGGAAACTTTCAGTAGATGGAGCTACCAATGCTCAGGGCAGTAGAGCTGGTTTGATTTTAACTTCCCCCGATGAGATAGATGTTGAATACGCACTGAGATTTGGATTCAAAGCTTCAAACAACGAAGCCGAGTATAAGGCAGTCATAGCAGGGCTCAACTTAGCTCATTCAATGGAAGCCAAGCAACTGGAGATCTACACTGACTCACAACTCGTGGTGAGACAGATAGAGGGTGCTTACGAGGCTAAGGGTGAAAAAATGGCCCTTTATCTTAGAAAGGTGCAAGAATTGATCAAGAAATTTGTGCAAGTAAAGATCAGACATGTCCCTAGAACTAAAAATTCGAGAGCAGACATTTTGGTAAGGTTGGCAACAACTTCACGAGAAAATCTAGACAGTTTGATCCCCGTAGAGCATCTGGCTGAACCATCTGTGTGTATTGAGAATGGAGAAGTTTTTCCTTTGCAGAGTCCAACAAGCTGGATGGACCCCATCATGGAGTATCTCCAAAATGGGACCTTACCAAAGGACCCCAATGAAGCAACAAAACTGAAAACCAGGTCAGCTAGATTTTCCATTTTACAGGGAAACTTGTACAAGCGAGGTTTTTCAGCGCCACTCCTCAAATGCGTGGGGAACGAGGACGTTGATTATATACTCAGGGAAATTCACGAAGGAGTTTGTGGTAATCACATCGGAGCTCAGGCTTTGGCGGGAAAGACATTAAGGCAGGATTATTACTGGCTCACATTGCTCAAGGACGCAACAGACCTGGTCAGGAGATGCAAGGCTTGTCAAATATACGCTAATATCTCGCACGGCCCACCAGAATTCCTAAACTCCGCAGTAAGCCCCTGGCCATTATAACAATGGGGTCTAGATATAGTAGGGCCTCTTCCCACTGGTGTAGGACAATGTAAGTTCACCATTATAAGGGTGGATTACTTTACCAAGTAGGCAGAGGTAGAACCTTTGGCAACCATTACAGAACAAAAAGTTCAGAATTTTACTTGGAAATCCATAATCTGCCAATTTGGGATCCCTAGAGCAATTGTGTCAGACAATGGCAAGCAGTTCGACAACCCAAAGTTCAAAAATTTCTATGCCGAGCTCGAAATAAGGAATTACTTTTCTGCCCCAGCTCATCCTCAGTCTAATGGACAAGCAAAAGTCACAATCAGGACTATAAAGTCCGCCCTGAAGACCAAGTTAGAAAATTTGAAAGGCAAATGGGTAGAACACCTCCTAGAAGTACTATGGGCTTATAGGACAACCACTAGGTCGGCAACACAAGAGACTATATTTGCTTTGGCTCTCGGTTCTGAGACAGCGATGCCTATCGAAGTTGGGATCCCTTCACTTAGAACAGAATTAGCAAATGAGGAAAACAATGATAATTCTCTTTTGCTAAGTTTGGATCTGTTGGAAGAAAAGAGGGAGGCAGCACTGAACAACATAAAGAACTACCAAAAGAAAACAGCTAGGTACTACGACAGGAATGTCAAGTATAGGAGTTTCAAAGTCGGAGATCTGGTACTGAGGAAGCTTCTGCAGGCAAGAAAAGATCCCACTCATGGGAAACTGGGGCCTAACTGGGAAGGTCCATACATAGTCTCTCGAGTAATTAGACCAGGAAATTATGAGTTACAAACGGAAGAAGGGAAAGTCCTACCCCATTCATGGAATGCAGAACATCTTAGGAAATGTTTTCAGTAAGTTTATCTTGTATTATGAACCATTGTTAAAAAAGTAGCAAGTCTGTGATTCATCTATCCTTATGAGCACGTAAAAAAAAAAGAGTCTTAGAGCTCACGACGAACTCATTAGTTCGTAAAAAGAGCTTTAGAGCTCACGATAAACTCATTAGTTCATAAAAAGAGCCTTAGAGCTCGCGATGAACTCATCAGTTCATAAAAAGAGCCTTAGAGCTCACGACGAATTCATCAGTTCATAAAAAGAGCCTTAGAGCTCACGATGAACTCATTAGTTCATAAAAAGAGTCTTAGAGTTCACAATGAACTCATTAGTTCAAAAAAAAGAGTCTTAGAGCTCATGATGAACTCATTAGTTCATAAAAATAGCCTTAGAGCTCACGATGAACTCATTAGTTTACAAAAAGAGCCTTAGAGCTCGTGATGAATTCATCAATTCATAAAAAGGGCTTTAGAGCTCACGATCAACTCATTAATTCATAAAAAAAGCCCTAGAGTTCATAGAGAACTCACATGTTCATAAGAAGAGCTCAAGAGCTCGGGACGAACTTACTAATGCATAACAAGAATGATGAACTCATTGGTCCATGGTAAGAACCATAGGGTTCGCGATGAATTCATCAAAAGAGTCATGGAGCTTAGAAACATCAGAGATTACAAAACAAAAGACTTCTTCAAATCACAAATCGTTCATAATGTGCAACAAATATGGGAAAATTGAGGTTTCTAGAACATCAGCAGTTACAAGGGTACAATCAAAGCAAACAGAACTTCCCCCAGGCCAGAGTTGTAGGTAAGGGAGGAAGAACCATCCCTCTTATGCCTCTTCGAATGAACTCCAGTGTCTTCGTTTTTATCAGACTCTGAAGAAAAAGAGTCGGGTTCAGGAAAAAAAGGAAAGTCTCGTTTAGCCGCGACAACACTAAACAAGAGCAGATTGCCTAATGTCATGAGCTCAGAAAAGGACATGGGCTCAGCTTGGGTCATTAGTTCTATCCTCATCAATTCAAGCAAATTCAAGTCAGGAACACCTACACACCAAAAAACAAAATAAGCAAATAGCGTCATAAAAATTTGATCCCAAGAGAGAGACCTCGTCACTCTCACCTGGGTAAGAATAGCTCTTTTAGGACTGAGGGACTCTACACTCCCTAGTGCCCACCTCAAAAGACCTACACGAGTCACTGAAAGTAAAGAAGAAGCGTTGGGCCCATCCCGAAGGAGGAGAGGGGAGATCAAACACTAGCGACGTAGCCTAAAGTCTCTCCACCGAAAGCAGACGAAACATGAAACTTCATCCTCCTCAAGGTCAAAATAGTAAAGAAATTCTGCAACCGTAGAAAATTAGCCATTACCTCGCAGATGCCAGAAGAGGAAAAAATTGGTCATGACAGCCCATCCCATGGGTGAAAGACGAGAGGGACACAAGCCAATATAGGCCAAAATAAATCCAATAAAAGGGTGAATGGGAAGGCGTAGACCTAACTCCAAAGCTGCTTCAAAGAAGCACGTCTTCCTAGGAGGAAGGTAATTATAGGGTTCATCGGAGCTTGGAGAACGTAGAGGTAACTCCAAATCAAGAAAAAATTTCTTCTTTATCCTCTCTAAATCAGAGGACGTCACCACTGAGAGAACAAAGTAGCGAGTATGCCACATCCACTCAACCCCAAAGGAGGTTCACTCTTGAAACAGAGCAGAAAAGGGGACAGACATAGTGAATTCAAGCGAAAAAGAGAAAAGAAGGAAATAGAAGGCGTTAAGTCCTCAAGAATAATAAAAGAATACCCGGAGGGAAGTGATAGCTAGTACTTATAGAAATCCTTTGAAGACCCTAGATTTTTAGGAAGTTGTTAATTACATAAAACCTTAAGTCGGTGGGTCTCTAGGTTTCCAAATTAAGGAAGTAGGTTTTGGTAGGAAGGCTATGCATTGAAAGCAGACATTAATGACACCCCGGGATGAAATAAGCAGACCTCCAAAGAGGAGTCCTGAACATACAAAAAAAAAGGTCAAACAAACCCTTGCACGTCAGAAAGGTTAGCAATTCAAAAATAAGGAAATCAATGCACCCAAGCAGCTGCATCTAGCATGCTCTTCCAAGTTGTCGCCTTGCTAAGGGGCCATGACCAACACAAAGCTCAAAACGTCGGCACTGAAGGACAGAACATGGTAGCATGCTCTCCACCTCGCTTAATCAGAACGGCTGAACTTGCAAATAGGGAAGAGAACCTGACTAATGGCTACACGTGCACATGTCCCCTAAGGCTTGCCAAAAGGATGAACCCTCACCCTGAGCTGCGTAGAGCTCAGTGGTTATTTAGCCCTGGAAATAAGTCAACACCAAGCCAGTTTATTGCTCATGGAAAGGATGAACCTTCACCCTGAGACAAGAGGGAAGGTCTACTTCTATCCAACATAATAAATCCTATACGTACACTTGATAAGAGTTTAGAAGATTGCATTCTAATCTAAGAGGAATTACGTAGTCAAAGTTACATAGTTGCATTCTGATCTAAAATTGTTACAACCATGAGTTGATAAGTTAAAAAAAAATTGCTTCATATCCTAACTTTGAGGATGAAGTAAGGCCAGAGCTCTGGAGGTCAGTTGCTTGAGTTCGGGCAAAAGTAGGTTGAGAAGCTGGAAGCTCAGCTAGGCGCATCAACAGGTATTCCTAACCTTTCTACTTCAAGGAGATTTGAATGACCCCCTGAAGCAAGGGGGGAAGAATATAAGAATATCATATTTGATAGGTGGTAGAATAGAATAAAGCAACAAATTGGAAAACAAATGGAAAGGAGAGCTATAAGCTGTAAATTAAACACAAAATGTTACAATTTTGACATTTTCGTTTCAAATTATGTTTCAAAATGTTACAATTCTAAGATAATTAGCCTAAAGCTACAAACAAAGATTTCTCTACATCCCAACATCTTAGGTTTCTGAAGGAAGAGTAGGCGAAGGGCCTAGTAGTGCAGTAGCTGAAGTCTCAGCAGAAGGAACTGAAGAAGGGCTCCCTAGCTCAGTAGGCGACCTTACTGGCAACGAAGCAGTTGAAGTCTCAAGAAGGCCAAGAACAGACAAGGAGACAGGGGCCTCAGCTTTAGATGAAGCTCTAACGGCCAGCTCAACAAGGATGGAAGAAGCTATAGAAAGCTTGGCAACCATGGGAGTAGAGGTGTCTAAGGAGGCAAAAGCATCTTGAGCTGAACTCCCAACTATAGGGATGAGCCCTTTAGAGTCTTTGGGCACATCTTCAGAAATAGAAGGAGTAGGAACATCATCCTCTTCTTCATCAGACCCCTCAGCCTCTTCCTTAGGGGAAATTGAAAAGTCAAAGTTCAGTTCAGGGTAAGTCCTTTCAGCTATACCCTGGAAAACAATCCACCCTTTTGCCCACTTGGTGAGAACGCCATCCTCTAGCTGGGCAATCAGCTCATCCTTTTTCTGGATGGTAGTATCTCGCACCTCCAGTGCCTCCTTGACAGCCTCTAACTCTTCCCTGACAGCATCATTGGCCTCTGTTAGCACCTTGTACTCCCTCTTCACTTTCCTGAAGGAAGCCAGAGCATCAAGGGACTTTCGACTCTCCTTGATCCAGTCATCGCTTTTTGACTGGAAGTCTTCCTTAGTCTTGCTGAGCTCCTCTTGTCTAAATTTGGTAAGGGAAAACTACTGCTTCACTTGTTCTTGTAATTCTTTTACTTGGACCTTAAGGTCATTATTCTCGAAAACCAGATTGGCACACTTTAGCTCAAAAGCTTTGGAAGCATTGGGCGACCCCTCCAGGGCTTGAATTCACTTTAACAAGCAACTTATTTAAATGACATTCTAAAGACAAGCATGAAAGATTAGTGCAAAGGGAAGAGCGTAGGACATCCAAAAAAAAAAAAGAAGGAGAATTTGACAAATTAGAATCTCACCGAAGTATAACCATATAGCGCAATGAAAATACAGGTTCCTAGGGGTACAAAAGTAGCCCCATCAATGTCAGACTCTGGGATAATGGAGGCAATGGCCTCTGCAGCATGCTTCACATCTGTAATAAGAGAATTCTTAGACTTCGAGAAGAACCCTTTGCCTGTCATGAGAGGTTGGGAGGTCTCCTTGGTTGATGCAGAAGCAAAACGACCAGGAAAAGTGCGAGCAGTATCCAAGACCCTCTCAACTTCAGATGCAGAAGGGGAGGTCTGGTCTCGCCCATGAGCATCTTCAGTGGCAGGTCGGGTCCCTTGTGGGAAAGGAAGTCCTGAGGTCGGTGAGGCATGTAGTGGGGATGGCGGGGCCTTCTGGATAGAGGCAGAGGCAGAGGAAGTACTCATTTTCTGAACTTTAGCTCGAGTAACTAGGCTCCCACCATAACTGCCCTCAGCCTTGTGCTTGGTACCACCCTTATTTTTCTTCTTCAATAGCTCTACCTTAGCTTGGAGCATCTCAGGGGTAGGCTTCATTGTAGAAGACCCTGTGAGATTTGACTTGAGCTAGTTAGTCAAAAGGAAAAAGAAAGGAAGAAAAACAATGAAACCAAATAAGGGAAAGAGCATTACCTTCTACGTCCTCAGGTCGGATAAAGGAAAGTGGGGTTGGAGGAGGACCGAATCCTTGCCTTTCTAATTCCTAGGGTTTAATGAGCTTAGAGTACCTCTCTAGATTACACTTAGCCAACTTCAGCTTCACCCGCTCGTCCTCGGCGCTGAGTTCAGGTCGAATGCCTTGAAAAAAAAAAAAAGAGGCAACACCAAAGATGTAGAGGTCAGGAAAGTAACTCATAAATCTTCATACTGTAGTTCAGTCAGGCAAGAACTCACCTAAGTTATCTGGGGCTGTTCAGGCTTTGGAATCCCAAGAGTGTCTGTTTTATCAGCAGGGTTATATTCTTAGTTGACACCCCCAACAAAAAAAAATTATTTTTTCAGCCTTTATGAGAATTTGGGAGGTGTGTGATGATCTGCCTAGACGAGGTCCGCCTAGAAATATATAGAAAGCCCTCAGTTGAGGTAAGCTTGACATTGAAAAGGTCCATAAGCAGAGAAATGGTGGGAGTCCCAAGCCCATGCTTCTTAAAGAAAACTAAAAGACCCACTAAAATACCCTAGAAGTTAGGAGAAAGCTGAGTAAGACAGACATTGAGGTGCTGCAGAACATTTTTGATGAAGGGGTACATAAGAAAACGAAAGTCATTCTCGAAAGTGGCCACAAAGAAACAAACTCTTTTGTGCACTTTGGCAACGTATGGGGTGAGTTTATCTAGACAACAGGGCTGAACACCAGGGAAAAAGCCAAAACGAGCACTAAGAGCTTCCATGAGACTAGGATCCACCCAATTGGGACCTATGAGCTTAGCATGCCTGAAGGCAGCCCCCATACCCGTTGCACTATCAAGAATTCCAACCTCACTCACCTTGCCCTTACCCTTGTTAGCACTAGGAGGTACATAAGAGGAAGATGAGGGGAGTTTCTTGGAGTCCATCTCGGTATCGACAGCCTCAACACCGGGGAAGTTGTCAATCTCATCACCTACATCCCCTAAATCAGAATCTCTCTCGGTAAACCTATCGCCTATAAGGGAAATAGAGGAGGGAATTGCTCCAGAGGAGGCAAACATGATTGGCAAAGAGTAAGGCAAAGAGAAAGAATTATAAAAAGAGGAATACTAACTAAACACACCCTGATAATCCTACGGTCAGCATTGTACCTCCCAATAGTAAGAATTTGCACAGTGGAGTTCCAATCCAAAAAGCGGGGAAAAGGAGATAGGCAACAATCGTGATTCCAAAAGAAAAAGAATCGAAAAACTCAGGAAAATAATGGCCACCTCGAAGTCGAGGGATCTAGAGTGAGGAAAGGCAAGAGAAAGAGAAAGGGGCATAAGGAAGCTTACCTAGACAGGGAAGAGAGCAACAAACAGCAGCCAAAGAACAAAATTGGAGGAGAAGAGCAAAGCAGGACTTCAAGTCGAACCCATAAAGCACAGTTTTGAGCAGAGAATAAGAGAATCGCGTGGATGAAAGTCCAGAAATCGCAGAGAAAAAGAGCCGGAGATGAAGGTGAACAACGTAGAAGATGAACGGTGGTTCTGTACGGTTTTTGATAGCCGTTTGAGCATTTAAGGCTTGAAAAATATAGGATGAAGCGTGCGCGAGAACCAAGGGAGCCATGATTGTTGTAACCATAAAAAAGTCCCTCCCACGTGCATCCCACATGCGGACTAAATATATATTGTTGGAGTGACTTATAAATTCTCATATGTACTTTTGCCGCCACCACCACCACCACTGTTGCCGCCGCCACCACCACCATTGCAGCCAACTCACCCTCATCGGCCCACCATCACCACCACCCCTGTCGCCACCACCACTGTCGCCACCCCACCACCACTACCCCCACTACCCACCACCACCCCCATCGCCTCACTACCACCATCCTCATTACCTCCACCGCTACCCCACTATCACTATCACCACCAGTGCTACTGTTACCGTTACCCTACCACCCCACCCCTATGATCAACACAACTACCGTTGCTGCCACCCCACCAAGACCACCTCCGCCCACCACCCTCACTTTCAAAGTTATTGCCCCACCACCCTATCACCATTACCACCGCACCACCCCCACTACCCCACAGCCACACCACCACCACCACCACCACCACTGTTATCTCATTTTTATATTTATTACTATTATCATCATCATCCCCTACCACCATCACCCACCCTTAGCACCAACCACCATCCCTCACCACTCACTACCACAAGCCACCACCACCCTATCGCCCACCATCGCCGCTAGCCACTGTCATCTACCCTCATCACACCTAACACCACCACTACCGCATTCGTTAACACCCTTCACACTGTGACCCAGAAAATAGCTATTGTCGTCCACTACCATCATCTTCACCACCCACCACCACAAACCCACCACCGCCATTGCCACTCCTAACTATTATCACCATTGTCGCCCCACCACCACCACTGCCAATTATCATCATCGTCACCCACCACCACCGTAGTCACCCATAACTGCCACTACCACTACCACCATTGTCATCCAAAACCCACCACCACCATCACCATTGTCACCCACGGCTATCACCACCACTATGGTGATCGCCAACCACCACAACTATCATCGTCTCTCATCATCACCATTGCCACCCTCCACCACTACAACCGGTACTAAAATTTTGTTCTTTTTCCTCTATGTTTGGGATTTGATTTTGGTTGTGAATATAAATATGTTTATTGTTGACTATTTTTTTTACTATTTCATGTCTTTAGGCATGAGAAATAACTAGACTATATAATAAAGTATAATACAATTCAAATCACAAAAAATAAACAAAATGACTTTTATTTTTCGCGATTAAGATCTTTTTAAATTTTACTTTAAAATTAATCTGATGGTTAATATTAGCACCCCAAATTAATAGGAAAAATAAGTCCCTAAGGGTGTGTTTGAAGTGACTTTTTAAAAGTGTTTTAAAATTTTTAACTTCTCATAAGTACTTTAAAAAACAAAATAGGTTTGGAACTGCCCTACCACTACACCACCATCACCATTACCACCACCTCACCGTCATCACCATTACCACCACCCCACCCCACCCCACCGTCATCACCACTACCACCACCCCACCCCACCTCCACCACCATCTCCACTACCACTATCACCACCACCGTCGCCACCCCACCACCACCGTCGCTGCTGCAACAACTATCATTGTTGTCATCACCATCAATGTCGTCACCCCACCCACCGCCTCACCACCATCACCACGACCACCATCCGCACCACCATCATCACAGTTGCTGCTACCATATCACCACCCCCTCCACTGCCACACCACTACCATCACCACCGCCGCCACCCCCACCATTACCTTTGCAACAACAACCACCACCACTACCCCTTACCATCCCCATCATCGCCATCCCACCACCACCCCCTAATGCCCTAACACCACCATACCCACTACCTCTACCACCACCTTATCACCATTGCCACTATCCTACCATCAACCCTACCCCCACTACCCTTACCGCCACCCCCTACCATCAGCACTACCTCCCACCATCACTACCATTGCTCACTCCCACTACAATCAGTACTTAAATTCTTTTCTCTCTCATCTATGTTTGTGGTTTGATTCTAGGTGTGAATACAAATATATTTACTCTTGACCATTTTTTTTTATTATTCCGTGTCTTCAGGCATATGCAATAATTAGTCTATATAATAAAGTACAATACAATTCAAATCTCAAAAGATAAACAAAATGACTTTTACTTTTAGCAGTTGAGATTTTTTTAAATTTTACTTTAAAGTTAATCTGACGGCTAATATTAACACTCTAAATTTAATAAAAAAAACTAAGCTTCTAAGGATATGTTTGGAGTGACTTTTTAAAATTGCTTCTAGAACTTATAACTTTTCATGAAAGAAAAAAAGTAGTAGTGTTTAGAACTGCCCCATCACCATCACTACCACCAGCATGCCCACCGCACCATCATTACCACCACCACTACCACCCCACCACCACCATAATTACCCCTACCACCACCGCCATTGTCCTACTACCACCCCTACCACCATCATCCCTAACACACCACCACTACCAACGCCCCCCCCCCACTACCCCCCCACAACCATCACCAATACTACCGCCACCACCACCATTGCCACTCCACTACCCTACCACCACCACCATCGTCGTCGCCACCATCCTCACCATTGCCACCACTCCCACCACTACCACTAACATCGCCACTCACCACCTATTGTTACAACCGTCGTCCACCGCCACACCCATCACAAATCGTCATCTCATTCTTACATTTATTACCACTACTACCATCATCTCATTTCTACCGTCACCCACTATCAGCACCCACCATGATCATTGTTGCCCACCATCATAAGTCATCCCCCATCATCATCGCCTGCCACTGTCACCCACACCCACCACATTTACCACAACCAACCACCACCATCCATCATCACTTATCACTACCGCCACCCCCCACCCCCACTACACCTACCATCACCACCACCACTGCCATTCACTACCATCCATCACATTGTTGTCCAAAAACACTCGTCGTCGTCCATCATCACCTTTGTCACCGCCCACCACAGCCAACACCACTGTCGTTGCCCTACTACCACCACTGTCAACCACCATCGCTGTCACCCACCACCATAACTAATATTATACATAGTTGTCACTACCACCATCATCACCCAAAATTCACAACCACCATCACTGTTGTGACCCACAACTACCACCACCGTCATAGTTGTTGTCACCTATCACATTCATCATCGTTTCTCACCACCACAACTATCACCGTTCACCACCACTACCACCGGTGCTTAAATTTCTTTCTTTCTCCTCTTTGTTTGTGATTTGATTTTGGGTGTAAATATAAATATGTTTATTATTGACTATTTTTTTATTACTCCGTGCCTTTAGGCATGAGAAATAACTATTAAATTTATGTTTGATTCTTATATGAGATTAGTGTATAAATTATACACCATGTCATTATTGTATACGTGTCATGTGTTTTCACAAATACAAATCATGTAAAAATACATCTATTTTTTATTTAAGAAATAAAAAGTACAAACACACTAATATACAAACACACACACAGTGTTAACACATAATATAATTCTACGATTGTTATATGAGTTTGGGTTTAGATGTGTCGGTGTTTAATGTAAATAAGTAATTAGTTAAATGTTAAAAAAATAAATAACATATTTTTACCCAATGTTAATATTATTTTCATTCATTTTTCACCTAATTTTGGAGAGATTGATTTTTATGAGTTGAAAGAAAAGTTAATCAATCCACTTTCCATCTTTCCTATCTTCCTTTATTATCAAACATGTGTTTTATATCCTCTAACTTTTCATCCTTCTATTTTTCCATCATACCAAACAAAAAATTGGGGACTTAATTCATGTAATCATTAAATGAAAAACGGACTACACTTAACATTTAACTCATAACTTATCTAATGACTCCATTGACTTAGATATCCTTATAGCATTGTTGTGACTACAGATATGAGCATGGTACATACTTCTTTGGATGCAAATCCAGAGCATATATATATATATATAGCTTTCAATTTAAAAGTCCTCTCTCTCTCTCTCTCTCTCTCTCTCTCTCTCTCTCTGTGTGTGACGAAGAGGACGATGAATGTTGCCTGACAGAAAACATGAGATTCAGCTTCTCTCTTCCTTACAATCTGTACCTCATGAATTTGCTCCTTTTGATCTCCTAAATTAAACATGCTCAGAATTTTGTTATCTCACGTTTCTTAGCTGCATCGTTGTAAGCTGTTAATCTCAAGCGTTACCTTAGTGGTATTTGTAACGCCCCAAATACCCCCTCGGACGGCATTACATTCTAAAACCTTTCACAATCATGAGAGCACTAAATAAATCCATAAATAAGAAATTTTTATCCATCAACCATTGATATTTTAACAAAATTCGGGCAGAGTCTCCTTTGTACGGGGAGCTCTACCACAAAATCCAACCTGTGCAATTCTACTATAATGACCACACCGGGTCCAATTAACTACTATATAATCAATCCATCAAATTTACATGTTAACCCAAAAAAAAATATGCCCACAATGGCATGTACATTCCCAAAGAATTAAACTATGATAAGCAGCGGAATTTCAAAAGAGAACTAGACTTTACAATCTTTCAAAAAAACATAGCCTAGTCTAGAACAAAATAGAAGGGCCGCTCTAGGCGTCCACCTCGGGATCTACGCTCCCGTCGATCGGAGTCTCCCAAAGAACGGGCTCCTCGACTCCTGGCTCCTCCTCAAGGATATAGTCTGAAAAATGTTAACAGTAGGGGATGAGCACTAGGCTCTGTAGCAAAATCTTCCCAACTCCAACAAGGTTTATAAAATACAAAACGGGTCGGTCACATTTCATAAATAACATATATGAATTTGAAGTAAAACGGGACATTTTAAATAGATCTCAAGTTTAAGCCATACAGTAGTTAAGGAGAGAAATAAATTAAGTTTAACCATAGCAAACCATTTCCAACATTAAGTCAATTAGGAGGGGCTCCCTCCGATGCATCGTCCCATACCAATGCACCGGCCAAGCCATTCCAGCCAATCATCACATTTATGTTGGTTCATCCCCGTACCATGTATGTTGATTGTTTCTCATGAATCTACCCAACGATTATACCTAGTCCACCCATTTATAATCACAATCACAAGTACTTAGGGAAGGGGCGTCTACCATCCCAATGGCAGTGACGAGTCCCTCCCCAGGAATGGTATACCAACCCTAGTTCGAACTCCAGGCGTACGATAGTGGTCGCATTACCAAATGACAACTCACTACAAGTGCAAGAAACCATCTCCCCCCCCACTGGGTTCGACTGACATTTACACTCTACGGCATATCTCGTAGGTAATCCAAGTCCCTCCCAACCACCATACAATGAGTAAACCAACATATTCTCAATCAATTCACATTTTACCAATTAATCGCAAAATACCCAAATTTCACAAGTAAAGCGTCATAGCAAGATGGAATTAAAATGAGCAAAAGATCAATATAAAGATCATTTTCGTTGAACAATATCGAACACTAAATTTATAAAGTGAGAACCAAGGCAATATATGGAGAAAACTCAATTTTTCTTAAAACCAAGTTTGGAAGATGAAAAAGAGAAATTTAATGGTTACCAAACCATCCCATTATTCAAACATAGCATTTATTACAAGGAGAATTAAGAATCATACAAATCATATCAAATAAATATGGATGGGAGTGGAAAACATATGTATATACCTAAACCCTAGCCTCAATGTAAGAAATTAGGAAGAAATCCCCTACCTCTTGGTTGTAGCTTCAATCTAAGACCCAAGATTCAAAATCTTCCTATTCTCCTTCCTTTTCCTCTTAATTTCGTCCTCCTAGGGTTTCTAGAGATTTGGGTGTGAGTGGTTGAGGAATAGAAGCAAAAGAAATGGGTGGAGAAGAGAAAACTTGAGAAATTCGGTTTTGATCTTTATGAGGTGGGAATCTCTCTTGACCTTGGTGTTTTTCTCTCCCTTTTCTCTTCTCTTAGGGCTCTAAGGTATTTAGAGTGGAAGGGAAATGAAGAATGGGAGAAATAGGGCTTGGAATGGGTGTTTTAAAACCCAAAAATCCCGACTTTTACTGTTCATCGTCTGTTTTGGGGGTTTTCCAGACTTACTGTTTTCCTTATTTTTGATCATGATAAACTTTGAATCTGAAAAAGTGCAAAACATAAAAGTTGTAGATCTAGATGTCTTCTGCATTGTGTCAAAATTTCAGCTCAATCGGACCATTGTAGCAAGAGTTATGACGATTCTACGACAACTGGTCCGGAGTAGGCAATGTACCCGGAGCAGCGCCCCAGCGCCCATTTGGGCGCCCCTTTTCACTTCCAATCCTTCCAACTTTAATCCTAACTTATCCTACATACTTTTCTACATCGACCTAATTAGTTCAAGTTCTTTTATGATTTATTTTGTACATTTTCATACCGAAACTAATCTTTTAACTACTCTTTCCTTGAGTTATACTATTTTATCATTTCAAATGAAATAATTACTGAACACCTATGTCTTTTATTTTATTTTTTTTTTTAAACGCATGTGGGGTATTACAGTATTTCAATCACGTGATAAACTACCTTTTATGAGGGGTAAATTAAGAGTTCGAATATCCTATGAAACGTAGTCTCTTAGGATTACTATCTATAGATTTATCTCTTTGTGTGAAGATACAATTTTACATAAGGTCCAACATTAATTTGGTACATGAGCGAAAAAGTATTACGGTAATCTAATGTGACAATTGAGATAAAAAAAAAAAACGATGTAAGTTGTGATTTATTGGAAATGGGTGCATGAACTCATTTTTGTTAAAGGGGGTTTGTTTGTGAGTGATTGGTGTGGGTCAAATTATGTAAGGTATGGAGTTTAAATTACTAATAATTGAAAGAAAGAATAAAATTGAAGCAAGGGTTGGCAACAAGGTCCTTGTCAAACTGAGGCACTGCCTACTCTATATTATATGTTATACAAAGAGCAGCAAATCAGCCGGATTAGTTTTCCAATTGGCGGGTGCTTGTAGCCCGTAGCCTAAATCTTTTTGGTAGTTGTTATCACGCAGAAAGAAACGTTTTTGCTCATGCTTGCATCACCATACTTTTTTTGTAATAATAAAAAAAAAAAGATAAGATCCTACTAAGAAGTTTAATAATTATAATTATAATTATCACTACACCATATATACGATCTCAAGAGTTTAGATTAGATTCTAATAATTTCATTAATTACTCCTCCAATCCTTATCCCACAAAAACCCAAAACTCGTGAATGATAATCTGAGTACCCATAAGTCCAAAACCTGAGAATCTGAAAGTAAAATCATCAATCATCAGGATATAAAGGAGGGAGGCACCTGAAGCTTAACTGCAATTGAGTTACCCAAAATGCTAGAGTACGTGGGAACCAAATATTTTGGGATCGAATGATACTCCCCACGTCACCTTTGTGCACCATCACTCTTAAATTATTTGATGTGGCACAATTATATTTATTAAATATTTAATAAATTATGTGAAACTTATTAATTTAAAGATATATTAAAACGGTGCGTTACATTGTTATTTTGGATCCTTTTACTTTCTTGGTTGTCAAGGTGCCATTATGGACTATTAAATTTTGGTCCCTAATTATTATTTTCTTACAAGGAGATCCACGTGTGCATAAAAAAACACACTGCAATGCATGCCCCCACGTATGTAGCCCAAGGAGACCAGATCTGCAGCTCTGTGAAAAAAAAAATTAGGGATAATTGTACTATTAAAAAAAAATTGTAATGGTATCAATTATTATTATTTTTAACTAATTAAGTTAATTTATGAATAATCATGAAATATAAAATATTGTGATGGATCATAAATTACTTAAATGAGTTTTAATTTTTCATTGAAGAGTTGTAAGTTCTCTTTAATTAAATTATAACTTAATCTTTAAAAAATTTAATTTTCATGATCAAATTATGATATTTGGGGATCAATCATATTTTTTATAATTATAATTTACACTTTAAAAAAATTATAAATTTTGATAAAAAAATTACAACTTCTCTTTTTTTTTTTTTTTTTTTTCCCTAAAGGTAAAATTGTTTTACTACGTTCTGTTACTAGCAAAAATAAATTTATTATTTACAAAAGTATACTTACATTTAACTCTTTTTAAACCTCAACAATAGGAAACACGTACACTAAGCAAGCTCTTCAATAAGTAGTAAATGGAAGGAGCAAAAACGAAAAATTGAATTCTTTTCAATTACGTTCATGCATCAAAGAAGAAGAATGGCGGATCATTTCCTCGGCTTCACGTGGGGTGGGTGAGATGGTGGGACTGGGAAGGAAATATTGTAGAGAGAGAGAGAGGGGGATGGGAGAGAGAGAGAGATTATAGCGGCCTTGACTCATCACACTGTCAATGACTTGAAATTGAGTGCAAGGATAAACACTAAATATGAAGTAGATATAAATCCAACAAAATTTTCTTCATGGAATAGATCCAATTATACTAGAATAGCTATTTATGTAACTCGTAATCACAATTCAAATAGTATTAAACTTGTCGAAAAAAGGGTACTAAAATTGAGTGAAATTATACTGTTTCAGTAGCAGCACCACCGCCACTAGCCTCACCGCCGCCACCACTACTACGTCCACCACCAACATTCTCTGCCACAGTAGTGGCCGTGGGCGTTGGCCTTTTTCGCTTCTTTTTCTCATAAGGTATCCCTCTGGCCTTGGCCTGACTTTCTTTCACCTCCCTCAAATATATCCTCACCGCTTTGGCACCAAAGGGGTTCGCTTCTGGCCTCCCACCGTTCTCCTCGTAGGCGGCTCTGAGCCGTCCGATGAGCGCGTCAAGGCTGCCCCAAGCTTGTTTCAGAGGGCAAGCACATGGTGCCGGAGGGTTAGGGTGGCCGAAGTAGGGACAACCAGTCACGTGCACCTTCGTCTTCCCGAACTGGTCAAGGTACTTCAAGAACTCGATCACGTGAGCTCCGCTGCACCGTGCTAGTGTCAACGGTGGCTTGTGGTTCCTCAAGTACTGCAAGAAAGTGTTCCAGTCTCGACGCTTCTGCGACTCGTACCGACTCGGTGGTGGTGCTGATGCTGATCCACTACCCTCTGCGGTGGCTCCTCCTCCTCCACTACCACCACCAATAGCAGTTGTCGATGATGGACCCTCTCCTCCATTCGGGTCCGGTGCTCCGGCTCCTGATGCTGAATCCATTTGCCTATCTTTCCTCTACACAATGGTGGTCGCCAATAGTTTTCACTTTTCTTGAGCAACTGGGTGATCACTTCAGAACAATAATTCTACAATTATGGTTCTATTGTCCCTTTTGTGACTAGTCTGTGAAGATGGAACTCTTGACGGGTGAGGCAAGAGTTCTCTGTTACTTTCGATTATTGGGTCTCCAAATCTAGTGTTTCTTTTTTTTTCTTTAGGGAGAGGTAGAGAGATTTCGGGGAAGAAATGAGGAGAGAGAGAGAAAGGTTGAGCGGATGTGATGGGACGTCCGAATGAATTGTACCTGGTTGAACCGAAGAAGTGAGACTGTTCTCTTTTAGAGAGAGAGAGAGAGAGAGAGAGAGAGAGAGAGAGAGGGTAGAGAAAGACTGTTACTTGGTGAAGACGGAGAATCCTGTAGAGAGAGAATTCAAGTATTCACGCTGTGGCCCCTCCGACATGACATGTTTACTATTCAACCCCGGCGGCCCCTCCACTTCCCGCTTCCTGTTATGCATACATCTTTTTTGCATACAAACACCACGCGCTTTAAATCGATGACTGACCAGCAAACTCTCCGGCCTCCAAACCCAAACGCTTAACCATTTAATTATACTAAATAGTATTACCTCTTTTTTCGAAAAGGGTCCATTTCTCTTGGTCTACCTCGACCTTAATATCTCCGATAAAAAAATTCCCACAATTGATAAAGATATTTAATTTATAAAAAAATTGCTCTAATACCGCTAATTTTAATCTTGTAGCATAAATCTTATAACTACGTACAATGTCCTTCCCCAATCAATGTGGGGTGTGACAAAATGATTCAAAGAGAATAGTTATTCATATATTATAAACACTATACTATAAAGTCTAATCAACAAAGCAAAAGAAAAAAAATTATATTTGAGATGAAATCTAATTCTGGAAAAAAAAATTGTCGGGCAATAGAAGGGGAGATAGTTTATCATCAGAAAAGTAATTCAGTAATGTAGACCAGTTATTCAACTAAGTGTGGAACCAGTTATTCAACTAAGTGTGGAACGGGGAGGGGGTGTATAATTGAAAAAGAATAAAGAACGCAAGCGTATCAGAAGGGTGCATCGTGAATGGCACGTTTGGGTTTATTGATTATGTTTGTGGATTCTATTAGTAATGAGTGGTGGGTTTCATTAAGGTCAAATTTTCTCTAAACTCTATTGAAATGACCAATGTTACAAAACGGGAGAATAACTACTTGTCTATTAATATAATATCCCACGAAATGTGTACAAGCTTTAATATTTACTTTACTTTTAAAATGAAAAGAACAAAAAAGAAATTATAAAGCATAGGGAATCAAACCACCCTCAATTTGATTTGCAATTATCAATCTCAACTTCAAAATATGAAGGCAAGAATAAGGATTTGGTAACTAAGTAAATATTGGGTGTAATTGTGACACTACATCATCAACATCATATGATGTCACTAATCAATTAAAATAACAAATAGAATTGATAAATATCACTATTCCAACATAACAGTTATTAGATAAATTGGATACTAATTGTCATTAAAACAGCAGAGCCCATAAAGTCTATTTGCAATTCTATCACTGATTGGTGAAATCACGTGACATTAATAACGTGGTGTTACTGTTATACTCAATATTTTTTCCCACTGACCTACGACACTTTCTTGTCTCAATTAGTTGAATTTTTTTATCCACAACCAAATTAACTAAGTTGGTAATTTGTTTTCAAAAAAATTAGTTAGAGAGAGTGAGAGAAAGGTGAGAGATATTTTTGTCCAAACTTAGATGAGATTTGAATTCATAATATTTTTTTTTCTTACAATGTCATATTAGCACTTAACGAACTATATTTTGAAGAAAACCAAGAGCATAGATCCAAGAAGCACAAGCACCACAGAGCTTGGAGCGGAAGGATTAAACTAAGAGTAGAAAATGCATAAGTAGGTTGGTGATTGCTTACTCAGCATTACTGTTCAATTATCAAACTTAATTCACTACTCATTGTATTAACAATATGCAATTGGAAATAAAAGACCTCCATTTCATATGTCCATACTGGCTACGAATGCTATTACCATAACTTTCTACTAGCGGCTCCACCCATGCATGCACAAGATTTA
The DNA here is from genome assembly GCA_963454935.2 of Ilex paraguariensis. Taxonomy (NCBI): domain Eukaryota; kingdom Viridiplantae; phylum Streptophyta; class Magnoliopsida; order Aquifoliales; family Aquifoliaceae; genus Ilex; species Ilex paraguariensis. The sequence goes on from CAUOFW020005824.1 coordinate 188,205, forward strand.
TAACCCTCTCTCTTTTTTTTTTTTTTTTGCTTTTAATTTTGTATCCTCATCCTTCTTCTTTCTCACTATTATCACCTGAAAAGTTAAATTAAGAACTTTTGGATTCCACGGGTAGTAGAATTGGTAGTAACTGATTCTTGGTGAAGGATACATGTAGAGTATAAGGGACACGGGATAAAATATGACGAGAAAGAATAATTAATTTTAAACATCATAATTTCAAATATTAAGAAATTAGAACAGTTGGAGAGAATAATTTAATGGGATTTTATGATGCTGGCCATATAGTCTTATTAGTGGATATCCCTAACATTAATTTCTTGGCACCCCTTTGATGTCATGCCAAACTTTGTTAGTGTTAGGTATGGGTGAAACCTGTATGAGCTTAATAGCCTGTATTAAGTTGCTCTGACTCTATGACACTTAACACATGTAATTTTTTTTTCTCTCTTTGTTTTTTTTTGGGTAAGATGCTTGAAATTATTTTTTCTTAATAATGTCGTAAAAAGCATGTTACATCATTGTATGCAAAGAAATAAAGGCTGAAATTTTAATTTTTTATCAAACTACAACCACTTACACTAATAGTGTGAAGGTCATAGTAGACTTATAAACACGCACACACCCTCTAAGATTATTCGATGTGGGATAGTCTCAATTCCTATCCTTCCAAACACTATGGCCCAAAGACAGTTGTCTCAAAGAAGACCTTAAATTTTAATTTGAGTTGAGAACCTTAAAAGACTTTTCGTATCATCAGGATTAGAGTTTGGATTCAACCTCTTCCACTCTTGTCTCTCACCGTGTGCAATAATGAAGTGTGAGCTAAATTGAATACAATAATCTTTACATATCTACTTTCGAAAAACATATATATATATATAGCGATTATAATATAGGGGAGATGGTGGTTTCATCGTACGACCTATGCAATCTCTTTGCATATTTTAATGATTTTAAATTTATCTCTTTGGATATTTTAATGATATTAAATTTAAAGTAAATCGCATCCAATGCCTCCCCTTCCGCAATTCATTCTAAAGCTCATGTCAACTTCACAATTCCACAAATTTTTTACATTATTTTAATGAAAATTAATATATATAGTTTATATATGATGTCTCACCACAAATGAGTCCTCATAATCATTCATCTCCTCATAATCAAAGGTCGCTTAGAAAATGAGCCCCAACCTAGAGTATATCCTAAGGCATAGAAATCATTTATAATTAGTATTTTATTGATGCACTAGTTTAATTAAAATAAATATACCTTTAAGTTCTGATGAGATTCTGGTCCATTTGATAATAATAACACGACTAACTATTAGAAGGTGATACATATAATAGGATTCTTCACACAAATTTATATTTCTAATTTTTCAAATATCCCTGACAAGAGCATTACCTATTGATCACATGGTTTAGGAAATGCATTTGGATAAAATTAAGCACTTCTTAGGAAAATTTGAACCTGTTCGGATGAGAAAAAAAAAAAGTTGTTTTTAAAATTTGTGCTATTTGCTAAAACTTTAGCATCAGTCTCGCAGTACCATTGGAAGAGTGGATAATCCATTGATGCTGGAGCTACTTCTAATTTTTTTGTACTTTAATTGCAATGTCTTTATCTTTCATGACAAAAAAAAACACAAATGTTCATCTCTTTAGTATAGATATTTAAACTTCGTATGAAAACAGATATGGGAACCACCCTAGAATAATGTGGATGACGATAATGAAATAACAATGCATATATAATATCTATTTTCGGTACTGGATTGCGACTGCTAAGGGATCAAGACATTACCATATTTTTTGGACTCTCTCACTTGGTGCTTTAGCCAATAACAAAATTTATAATTTTTTTAATTATAAAATTAATTGGCGGGACTTTAGGTGGCTCTACAGCCCCCGGGTTGACAAGTGGAATAATGAAGCCGTTGGGATATCCAGAGGGTGCCGAAGAGGTAAGTCGAGATATGGTGACACGGAGCAACCAAGTACGATAGCTGACATCGTATTTAATACAATGTGACCCCTTATTTATGGCGGAATGAGTGATAGTGACAAGGCAACTAAATGCGCGTCTGCTAGCACCTGCCCTCTGGGAGTCTAAGTCTACTGTCATGATGGCTAAGCATTAATGGCTGATGCGTCGAGACGATGCAATCGGTTCTCCCGAGGAACTGTTCCCCCCGAATATTCAATGCTCAGTTGATGTCAGATGTCGATCTGGAAGATTTGGGTACTTGGGGAGTGGCATAAATGCTCGGCATTTGACCAAGCATTTACCCCATTTTTCTAGCATTCAATAGGAGGAGACGTTGGTAGAAAACACTCATTACACGAGGAATGGTGTGTCAAAGGTAAGATGTCCAGATGGGATTGGAGATCTTTGACAATCATTGTTAATTCAGGTATAAATACTCCTTAGAAAAATAGACAAAGGTACGCAAACTTGAATCAGAAAAATAGTCCATTGAGCAAAACCTTTCAACCTCTTATTGACTTAAGCTTCAGAGGGGATTAGTCGGGCACTCGCCTGGCCCCATTTTTTCTGACCCTGTTGTTTCAGGTTCGCCAACTTGGAGATCGCTGTCTCATATTATTGCAAGAATTATCCCGTACAATTTGGCCCCGTCTATGGGAACGAAGGCATTTTTTTCGGTAGTGATCGTCTAATGGTGAACACTCAATTTCAGGGTGAAGGAGCAGGTATACGGGCCAGGAACACAGAGCCCGTCCGACTTCCAATGGTTCTGGAGCTGGGTTCATTGGGCCAATCAGATGGGGTGGGGCATTCTTCGTAAAGAACGCTCCCTATGGATCAGGGCCTTGGGGAGCGTGACCTCATGGCCCATGACATCATTGAGATAGTGGAAAAACGGATGGACAAACGCATTAAGCAACTTGAAAGGGAAAACGCCAAAATCCAACAACGCCTTGACGATTTTGAGCAGTCAGCGAGCGCAGGTGAGCATAGTCGCGGGTTCGGGGACCAGGTGCTTAGCCAGAACCTATCCAGACCCCCTGACATTGGCCCTCCAGGAAAGATTGGATTGGGCACTCGCCCGAGGGACGTAACTGCCAAAGAGGGTTCTCAGCTTCCAAGGGAAAGTCAGAATCGGGCCAGAAGGCAAGCCTATCCAGGTGGGACCTGCACCGAGGGATACCCGAGGGAGTCGAAGTAGTCAAATCACAAGTGGAGTCCATACCCCGAAGGCCACGAGGGCAGAGATCAAAAAAGGATCCCAGGGTCCCCTTCATTGCTCAGCGCAACCCATGAGCCCGAGATCTACTCCGACGAAATTATCTCACCATTCATCCGGGCTATCAGGGAGGCCGAGATGCCAAAGAAGTTTATCGTCCCACGGTTCAAAGTCTATGATGGGAAAAACGATCCCAAGAGTCATCTTCGGCAATACAGACAATTGATGTCAATTTATGATACTAACCAAAGGATATTGTGCCGAGTTTTTTCCATGAGTTTAGGGGACACGGGCATGAGGTGGTATGAGAATCTTGCTCCTGAGAGCGTTAGGTCCTAGAAACAATTGACGGAGTTCTTCATAGCTCTATTCATCACCAGCAATAAGAAACCGAAGGACATCGGCGCTCTGTTGACACTTCGGCGGAAAGGAGGATTGACACTTTGACAATATGTCGTGCGGTATTGGAATGAAGTGAACGAGGTGGAGGCATGTTCGGAGGCATTGGCCAAGGCGTCATTTAGGCTGGGGCTATCCCGAGACACTTATTTGAACAAATCGCTGACTAAGAAAGCTCCGGCGGACATGAAAGACTTGATAGCTCGGATTAACAAATATGTCTTGGTAAATGAAGAATCTACCACGCCCGAAAGCAGGGTCACGGTGCCGAGAAAAAGGAAAAGGGAGCAGCCAGCCTGAAGGGGAGGGCTATTCCACCCCAACTCGCCTATCCTTCCAGGGAGTGAACACGGTCTTCAACGAGCCCATTCACAGGATGCTTCCCAAAATTAAAAATAAACCTTACTTCAAGTGGTCCCTGAGGATGTTTGGAGACCCGTCGACAAGGAATGCGGCCTTTTGTTATTCATATCATAAAGATATCGGTCATTTGACGGAGGATTTCAAGGTTTATAAATCCTTCCTCCAGCATTTGGTGCGAGACGGACACCTCAGGGAATTCATCAACAGAGGGTCGTCCCGGCGGGTCGGTAAGGGAGCGAGCCGAGGTGCCAGCTGAGATAGCACCCGTGATTGATGTTATTCATGCCTGCACACTGGAGAGGCCTACATACAACTCCCTCCGCACCGAGTTACAAAGGGTCTCTTAAGCAGTTAGGGTGGACAAAAGGGGTGATGAGCGGGCGCCTAAGAAGCCGCGGAGCGGTGCCTAGGTTATCTAATTTTCTGATGGTAATATCGGCGGGGTAGTCCTCCCCTACGAGGATGCATTGGTGATCACTTTGTGGGTCAAAAATTTCGACGTCAAGAGGATATTGGTGGACTCGGGCAGTTCTTCCGAAGTAATGTACGATCACCTCTTCCGCAAGATGGGACTCTTTCCAGGGGATCTGAAACCCGTAAAAATCCCCCTCATTGGCTTCAATGGTTACAGTGTTCTACCCCTTGAAAAAATCACCCTCATGGTACGGGGCATGGGTGGTGACCACACCAGTAGAATTTATGGTAGTGGACTCCGACTCCCCTTACAACACTATTATAGGGAGATCATGGTTGCATGCAATAAAAGTAGTCCACTCATCCTATCACCAGAAGATAAAGTTTCTAACACCGTAGGGTATAATGGAAATCTGGGGTGATCAGGTGTCGGCGAAAAGTTGTTTCTATGCCTCGGTGAAAACGAGATTCAGCGGCCGGAGTCAGGAATGTGATCCCGATGCGGTGGTTGCCAAATAGCAATCACAGAGCGGTCGTCTAGGAGTGGAGGAGCCCATTACAGTGCCGATCGACCGGTCCACTGAGGCCTTTGTGAAGATTCTCTTGAGCCCAGATAGCGGTGAGAAGTACTTTTTGATAGAAGAGTCACTCAATGATGTAGAGAGAAATGATATGGCGTCATTTTTACGCCACAATGTCGATGTCTTTGTGTGGACCCAGGCCGAGATAACGGAGGATAAGTGCTGAGGTGATGACTCATCGATTTCATGTGAATCACTCATTCAAACACGTTAGGCAAAAGGCCTGGAGAACGGCGCCTCATCACACGAAGGCTGTGGATGAAGAGGTGGATAAGTTGTTGGGGGCAAGGTTCCATCAAGGAAGTACAGTTCCCCCAGTGGCTATCCAATACCATGTGCGCCAAGAAGAAATAAAGGAAATGACGAGTTTGCGTAGATTTCACAGATCTAAACAAGGCTTGCTCCAAGGACGAGTACCCCTTGCCCAAGGTTGATCAGCTGGTAGACGCCACAGCTGGCCACAAACGCATCACATTTATGGATGCTCGGGTTGGATATCACCAGATTCTCCTACATGAATTAGATCAAGAGAAAACGGCGTTCATCACGCCCTGGGGAATCTACTGTTACACGATGATGCCTTTTGGGTTGAAGAATGCTGGGGCGACTTACCAATGTTTGATGAACAAAATTTTCAAAGACCAACTCGGCGAAACGATGGAGGTGTACATTGATGACATATTAGTCAAAAGCAAAGAGGGGGCCGGCCATCTCTATGATCTCGGGACGACATTTTTCATCCTTCGAAAGTATAGCCTAAAACTAAACCCCTCAAAATGCGTCTTTGGATTGGTTACTCATCGGGGAATCGAGACGAACCCTGAGCAAATATAAGCAATCTAGAATGTCTAGGCACCCAGGACCATTAAGGATGTTTAGAAATTGGCCGGGATGTTGGCAGCCCTTAACAAATTTATTTCCAAGTCATCCGATAAGTGCAAATTATTTTTTGCCAAATTGAGGGGGGCAGCTAAGGGGGTTTGGGACGAGTAGTGCGGTCGAGCTCTTAAAGGGATCAAGGAATACTTGAAACATCCTTCGACTTTATCTGTTCCAGCAGCAGGGGAGGTGCTTAGCCTTTACTTGTCCATATCTCAAGACTCTGTGAGTGGAGCATTGGTCAGGGATAGCAAAGGGGCCCAAAGATCTGTGTATTTCATAAGCAAGACCTTGCTTGACGCCGAAACAAGGTACTCTCCAATGGAGAAATCAGTTTTGGCATTGGTAATCTCGGTGAGAAAACTTCGACACTACTTCCAGGCTCACGCCATAAACGTCCTTACAGACCGACCTCTCAAGTCGATCCTTCACTGAGCTGATATGTCTGGGAGGGTTACCAAATGGGCTATAGAGCTCGGAGAGTTTGAAATCAGGTACAAGCCTTGAACGTCAATAAAAGGACAAGTCCTGGCAGACTTTGTCGCTAAGTTCTCTGCGTCCAAGCCCCCACCAACGTCACAGGATCTAACAGGGATGTTTGGGATCTTCATGTTGATGGATCCTCGAACGCAAGGGGGGCAGGAATAGGTATTGTGCTAGTCAACTCAGAAGGGTTCATCATTGAAGGACAATCAAATTAAAATTTAAGGCGTTCAATAACGAAGTCGAGTATGAGGCGTTGCTAGCAGGACTGGATGCCGCATGCTTGATTTGGGTTAGACACCTTCAGATCTTTTGTGATTCCGAGCTAGTCATGAACTAGGTAAATGGGATTTCGAGGTCTGGGATAGCAGAATGAAGGCGTATCATGAGAAGGCACAATCCAGGATGAAAAAGTTAGAAAAAGTGGAAGTTTCTCAGATTCCTAGAGATCATAATACCCACGCCGACGCACTAGCATGTCTACTTCGGCTTTGGCCTCGGAGGTAACTCGGCGCATACTTATTGAGACCCGAAAAAGTCCGAGCATAGACAAAGCAAAGGCCGAACAAGTGTTGCCAGCCGTAATGCAAACACCGTCGGGATGGATGAAGCCTATCATTGCATACTTAACAGACAAAGTGTTTTTGGAGGACGTCAGAAAGGCCAGGAAGATTAAGCTCAAAGCCCCTGATTCTGGATGTCAGATGATCAATAATTATACAGAAATTCATTCTCGAGACCACTATTGCTTTGTGTCCCCGAAGACAAAGTGGAATCTTTGTTGTACGAAATCCATGAAGGGGTGTGTGGAAGCCACACGGGCGGAAGGTCTCTCATGCACCGAGCAATGACGCAAGGGTACTGGTGGTCATACATGCAGAAAGACGCGAAGAGTTATGTGCGAAAGTGCGACAAATGTCAGAAGTTTGCCCCCATTATTCGGCAACCTGTTAGAGATTTGAACTTGCTGACAAACCCTTGACCATTCTTATAGTGGGGGATGGATATTGTCGGACCTCTCCCGAGATCCCCATTAGGCAAGAAATTCTTGCTAGTGTCAACCGATTACTTCACTAAATAGATTAAAGCCGAGCCCTTAAGCCGTATTCGGGATGTGGAGGCGAAGAAGTTCGTGTGGCAGAATGCCATCACCCGATTTGGAATCCCCAGGGCTATTGTTTTTGACACTGAGACTCAATTCAATAGTGGCCCATTTAGAAAATTCTGTTCGGGGTACGAAATATGTAATTATTATTCTACGTCAGTCTATCCCCAATGTAATGGACAGGCTGAAGTGTCCAACAAAATCGTGTTGGCGGGAATCAAGAAGAGACTTGAGGCAGCGAAAGGAAGGTGGACCGAGGAATTACTTAACGTATTATAGGCATACAAGACCACGTCGAGGACCTCGACGGAAAAAACCCCATATGCCTTGACATATGGGGTTGAGGCTGTCATCCCCTTGGAGGTGGGACTCTCAATAATACGGATCTGAGCCTTCAAATTGGGAAACAATTATCAAACTCTCGCTAGGGATCTCAATTTAGCCGAGAAAAGGAGGTCATCGGCATCCATTTGGCTGGCAAGGTACCAAGGGGAATTGTCATGGCAGCACCGGATGAACATTCGGATGAGAGATTTTCAAGTCGGAGATTTGTACTACGAAAAGTGGTGGGCAATACGCGCAAGCCTACTGATAGAAAACTGGGTCCCAATTGGGAGGGCCTTTATAAGGTAATCTCTGTGGGGGCGCACAGGCGCATATCGATTGCAAAATACGAACGGTGACGATGTAATCCGGCCATGGAATGTATCGAATTTAAAGAAATACTACGACTAAATCAGGTTTCAATCTTCATAGTTGCATTAACACAAGTCAGCGCTCGATCGTTAGGAGTACGGCCTCGAGGGGTGTAAGACTTCACCTTTGGAGCAACGCTTCAAAATATTAACAAGAGTCAGGCGCTCGGTCGTTGTACGACCCCGAGGGGTGTAAGACTCCACTCTTGGAGCAACGCCTTCAAAATATTAACATGAGCCAAGCGCTCGGTCGTTAGGGGTACGGTCCTGAGGGGTGTAAGACTCTACCCTTGGAGCAATGTCTTCAAAATATTAACACGAGTTAGGCGCTCGGTTGTTAGGGGTACAGCCCCGAGGGGGTATAAGACTCCACCCTTAGAACAACGCCTTCAAAATATTAACACGAGCCAGGCGCTCGGTAGTTAGGGAGACGACCCCGAGGGGTGTAAGAGTCCACCACCATATATACTCGATCCCAAGGGGTCCAAAGACCCAACAGCAAGTTCGATGCATTTACTTTTATGAATTCGACGTGAAGTCTTGCTACTTCAGAAGGTCCTTATTGATGTAACATCAAGGCCATTTCCTTGAAACACGATTGACGAAAGAAATCATTGCAAATCAAAAAGGCGTTTTGCGTCCCCAAGCATACAAACAGTAACTAAAATTTGTACAAAGAAGAGCTACAAAGAGCTACGAAACAAATACAGAACTTAGAAGTGACAGGCCACTAGCTGCTAAGGCCCTCAGTTCATTCCTCCCCGGCTCCTCCCCCGTCGAGGCCTCCACGTCGCCTTTGTAGCTCGTCTCTAACCCCCAATATCTCATCTAGCTCGGTACCATACACCCAGTAATGACGGGGGACGGAGGGGGCAAATCATCTGTTGGCTCAACAAGTGGCAAAGATGAAAAGGCAGGAGAAGGCTGGTCAGAACCATCGCTGAGTGTGATGGGTTCGTTTCCACCTTCAACCCTGATCAGCCCTTCTGCCTCTACGTGGTCACCTAGGTCGGATCGGACCTGTTCGTCCAAGGCTTCATCATCAGCCTCCCTTTGAAGGCTGTGCGTGGCAAACAAGTCCGACCCTACCTCGACGTGGCAGGCGAGAAGGGCGACATCCCAACCTTATTTGAAAGCCTTCTTCTTGGCTTCCTCAAAAATAGGGACCATTTGGTCTTGAGTGGCCACCCCACACCCTTTGAAATTTCGATTACAACCTTTCTTGCTCCCCTGCTTTCTCTGCTGTCAAGGACTCCACTTTGGCAGTAAGAGCGTTGACTACAGACTCAGACTCTTGCAGCTTGGCTTCGGAGGAGGACACTCGCAGCTCGTACTCCTCGGCCTTCTTTATCATCGCAGCTTCACCCATCTTGGTCTTTTCCAGCTCGGCATGAACGACGTCTTAGTGGCGAATGAGCTCAGCGATGTGCTTGGTTTGGTCGCCGAGGGTCCTCTCGACCTTACGGTTATGGTCGTCCTTAGTAGCTACAGCTCGCTCGACATTCTTTGCCTCTTGTTTATATTCCCAAAAACGTTCAATTATGACCCCCACTTGCTGGCTGACCTGAAAAAGGAGGAATATTAGGGAGGGACCAAAAGGGTGCGAGGAATACTCGGGAAAGTGTTAAACTTACCACCAGGTTGTTTTGGATAGTGCTCATCAAAAGTTGATTGTCCGAGTAACCTTTGTACACGGCCATATCGGCGTCAAATTGAAGCATCCCCGCGACGGCAAACGTCATTTCAAGGGATTGGAGGATAGAGTTGACTTCCAGAACAAGGCGACCGCTCCTAGTCTCGGCCCGAGTAACCCACTCTCCTGAGACAGACGGGCCCGGGCCCGGGGATGTTGTCGCCACTTCACATGGCACTCCTCAGATTGTTTGGCGTCCTGGGCATGCCTGTCCCTCAGCCGGTCTCCCAGAGCAGGGACTTGTTGAGATTGAGACCTTTTCCTGGTCGGCACTACTGGGTCCCTGGATTGTTGTGTATGCGGCAGCGACAACAACGGTTGCCTCCGAGGAGAACTAGGCAGGGGGATGATGAGGGCAGTGTTGGAAGGCCCGACCAACCCAATGAACCTGGCTCTCCTTGCCGCGGTAACGGGCTCTATTGTAGCAGCGGTGATTAGTGGCGGATTAAATATTTCAGGCACAAGGGGCTCAGGAGCGTGATGATCAGACTCTTCTTCGAAATCTCCCTCGAATTTTTCCTCTTTCGACGAGGAATAGTCTTTCCAAACAGAAGGGTTGAAAGGAGGTGGGATCTAGGAGAATCGATTGTAAGTCGACGTGTAGTCAAGGAGAGTATATGCCGCTCACTCAACTAGGTCCAAGGACCAAACCCTTAGCAAGTCAAAAAATCGGACTTGGGACCTCAACGGTTGAGTAGTGTCCTAGCAATATCCTTCTACAAAAGCAAAACAAAATCAATGCGTCCCTCGGACCCAAGAATAGCAAAATCAAGAAGTCAAAAAGAAAACACATCTTCATCCCTCGGCACTTTGGGGCAATACAATCCGTCATACTCAGACTCGGTCCTTTTCTCCCAACTTCCACCGAGCATGATCAGAGCGTCTACATACCCCTTTGTTCAAGTTGGACATATGGGTTACCAGATACATTGAGGCGTCTCGAGCTTGGAGGTAATATCGCCCTCCGGCGACTAGCCTCAGGTCGTAGCAGAATAAAATTTCATCTACTCCTAAGTTGGTCCCCAGCCGAGCGTTTAAGGCGACTACACCCATCACAATCCTAAAGAAGTTAACCCCACATTGAAGGGGAAAGAGCTTCAGTTGCATCAACACTCCCAACAACAAGGGATGGAGGGGGAAGGTCAATTCTTCTTCCATGATAGCCTTCGTCCAAAAAGACATCATGTCCACATTTCCCATATCCCTCCTATGGTGAGTGGGGCCGAAGGGAAAAGGAAAGACAGGCTCACGGATGTGGTACCTAACCCTAAAGAATTGGATATTCTCATCAGTCACTTGGGTTCTTCTCATCTTGTGAGTAGTCCTATCTCTCCCCTTGGTTCTACTAGTTCTAGCCATTGGTGGGCGCTAAAAGGATGAAATGTAGAGGAAATGAAGGGAGAAAAAGCTCAAGTGAAAGTACTTACAGGAAGGTAGTCTTCAAAGGGAGAGGTCGGAAAACGAAGGAAACTTGAAGGAGAATGGAGGAGCACTCAGCATTTGATTGCTGAAGAGAGGTTGAGGATGCAAAAGTTTTGAGAAGGTATGAAAACCTCCTATTTATACTGCCTTACAGGGAGCGAAATCGAATAGTTGGGTCATCATTAGGGCATTTGAAAAAGGCGGCACTAGACGTGCAAGTAACCGTCGCTATTAATAAGGCATGATGATAGAGCCCTCAATCTCTTTACGTCACTTTATCTTACACTGTGAAAAGGATGGCGCTGGGGATGCAGTTGGCGGGACTCTAGGTGGCTCTATAGCCCTCGGGTTGACACGTGGAATAATGAAGCCGTTGGGATATTTAGAGAGTGCCGAGGAGGTAAGCTGAGGTATGGTGACACGGAGCAGCCAAGTACGACAGCTGACATCTTATTTAATGCAATGTGACCCCTAATTTATGGCAGAATAAGTGATAGTGATAAGGCAAATAAATGCGCGCCTGCCAACACCTGCCCTCTGGGAGTCTAAACCTACTGTCATGATGGCTAAGCATTGATGGGTGATGCACCGAGACGATGCGATCGGTTCTCCCGAGGAACTGTTCCCCCCCCCCCCCCGAATATTCAATGCTCAGTTGATGTCGGATGCCGATATGAGGAATTTGGGTACTCAGGGAGTGGCATAAATGCTCGGCATTTGGCCATGCATTTACCCAATTTTCCTAGCATTTAATAGGAGGAGACGTGAGTAGAAAATACTCATTGCACGAGAAATAGTGTGTCAGAGGTAAAATGTCCAGAAGAGACTGGAGATCTTTGGCAATCATTGCTAATTTAGGTATAAATGCTCCTCAGAAAAATGGGCAAAGTTACGCAAACTTGAATTAGAAAAATAGTCCATTGAACAAAACCCTTTGATATTATACTAACTTAAGCTTCGGAGGGGATTGGTCGGGCGGTCGCCTGACCCCCTTTTTTCTGATCCTGTTGTTTCAGGTTCGCTAGCTTGGAGATCGGTCTCATACTATTGCAGGAATTATCTCATGCATTAATCATTCAGAAAAATTGACAAAAAAACATATTAAGAGAATCCAAATCCCAAAATCTTTTTATCTTTAAACAGCTGTATTTTAGTTTCATTGGTTGTACATGATCTTTGTTGAGAACATTCGAACCATAATAGAGGGGTTCAATTATAGTAATAAAATATAGTTTTTTAATATTAAGAGATTTTTTTTTATTGAATATAAAAACAAAATATTTATAACACATATATTTCCTCTAATCTATATCAATTTTAACACAGTATCACAGCAGTACCTTAATCTTATCCTAAATTATGCATTTCCTTATCTAGTACACATGTCATGGCACTATTTAATACCCCCCACCCACCATCCGTGTCTTGCGTTCCCAGTATCATGCTGGGTCTATTTCCTACTGATGGTGACACAAAAGATGAAAGCTTAGTTTGACTAACCGGGTAAACCCACCCCACAAGAAGTGAAGAAAAAGAATCCTACAAGAACTTGTTATTGTCAAGTGATGAGTACACACGCATATGAAATTGTCTAGTGAATAATAACAGCTCGTTAAATTTGAACATATTTTTTAGTACTCAGATCATCTGTTGGAATTTTAACTTTGGCCCGGATGTAAGTGCGGTAAATTTTTCTATAAATAGTTGTATAATATTAAGAAGTAATGTTCCTTGATAAATATGTAAAATTATCTATCTACAAAACTATTTTGTGAAGGAAAAAAAGAAGAAGCATATGCTTCTCTGTCTCTCTCATATGTATACATGCGAGTAATACGTAAATTTCATAGCCACCTCATACAGATGAGTTGTGGTGGACCCTTGCGAAAAAAACAGTGATGCATGCTCCGCAATCGCATACATGTATTTTTTGTGAAGTGCGCATACAATTGGGGATCCTGTTCATTATAAAGGTGAGACTACTAAAAAGTAAATGTTACAGTTCAATTGTTCTCACTATAGCTTAACGATTAAAAGAAATAAAAAAAAAAACCAAACTTTCCAACATTTTTGATATTTTATATCTCTAATATATTTTTAATTAATTTTTTGTATTTATTTATATTTATACTACTAATAAAAAGAAGCTAAGTAAAAATTTTTGATTGACTATTATATCCTTATTAAAAAAGTTAAAACCAACTATATCCTTATTTATTTAATTATTAAATATTAATTAAATATTCAAATGACCTTTCATATACTTCAATTATCACACACATTATTGTTCTTTATACTGTACATTTACTTATTTCACATTTACTTATTTCACAAGTTGATGACTCTTTCTCTCTCATAAATTATTTTCACCAACTATTTAGTTTACCATACAACCATTATCTAATTCTATTTTTGCAACCACTTAATTTCTTATTAATTCATTGATACACTTGTACATAATTATTCAAATAATAGTATATAAAAAGTCACTTTTTTACTTTCAAATAATTGGATTTTTAATCTTTCCTCTAACACATACCGTAAAAGCTTCCAGTTTATTTCATTTACTTTTTAACCTTTCAAATTTGAACTTAATATTGATTAGCTAATTTGAGCCTTTATTTCATACACATTATCTCTTCTTTTGTAATAATCAAAATATAAAAATCAGAAAATTCCCATAGTTATTAAGTACCACAATTATGTGAATTATTTTTTTTATTTCTTTTTCCACCAATCAATTTATATCACATTTTGTGTTTGTTTTTGTATTCTGTGTGTGAATGTATATGTTTTCTTTATTTTCTGATTCTAATTAAGGTTTGTTCATATTAACAGTGAAGAAAATTCAACATTTAAGAGTGACAGACGGTGGATGACATATGAATTCAAGGACTTGACATGAGATATGACCAAATTTTGCATACTTTTGTTCAATCACACTATTTTTATATTGATTTTAACTAGATAAATGTTGGAAAAATTGAACAAGTTTAGTGGATTTGGTCAATATAGACATAGGCTCTCAGGAATATATGATCAAGCACAAAATACATAGAAAATAATTTATCAAAACACAAGAATATTATTATCTATTAAGATGTGCAAATTCTCTATACTAAGACAACATAAACTTTATATAACTATCTATTGTTTTGTTCAATATAACATAATTATTAGACATGTTTCATGCACTTATTCCTCATAATTTTAGGAGATAAATTTATTTGGTTTGCTCATTGGCCATTTCCTCAAAGTGCAGAGACTACAATAATGAAGTGAAATCTAAGCAGACTGGGGGATGAAATAGCTTGTGGAGTCTTGACAACCTCTTAATTTCAGTTAGAAACCTATTTTATTTTTTAGATGATAGGAAATAAAATAAATTAAAATAAAACATTTAAATTTTTTTTCTTGAAGTTTGAGGGTACCAAGTTAACCTTGATAAAAACTTAAGAGTTGTTTCTCTTAAAATAAGAAAACAAAACTATAAATCAAAATAGTCCATGTGCAACATAGGTGTACACCAACTAGTTATATATTAAAAGGTGATTCAATCATGTACAAACACACCTCACTTGAATCATAAATGGATGATTGAACATTAAAAAATTATAGCAATAGTGTAATAGTGGAATCCAAATGCAATTTGATGCTAATTTAATAATTATAATAAAATTATATTATTAAGTCAATAAAATATGTCAAATTTTTAGATATAAATAACATTGTTCTTCTTTTATAGGTCCCCTTCCATTCCATTTAAGAGGGAGGGATACGTTTCGCCAAAGTTGATAATGATGAACTTGGAATTTTTAATTCTACTTAAATTGGGTCTAATATGTGTGTGTATATATATTACGTAGGTGGTATGATTTTTAAATGATTAGGCAGAGATCTCAATTGTTGTTAAATTTCTCCTACTACAAAATTTAACTCCTTCACTTCTACGGCCATAGGTGTGGGGACATTTTGAGTGGATTCAGACACATTAATTTACAGGTTCGCACCAACCAGCCATTAAGAACAATCAGACCGTCGAAGTAGAATGCAACATTAATAAATTTGTATTATTGGTCCAATTTATTTTGCTAGGAACAAATCGCCATCCATTGGCCAACCGGTATCGATAAGACTAGGATTAAATTAACATATCTAGCACAACTACGTAGTGACTCTACCGACTTAATTAATTGGGACCTTCGAATATTAGACATTTCCTCGATGGTAACTTAAATGATAATAAAAAAGAAATGTAAATTCAGACGTTTTTAGTTTGAATTTTGACAAACCTTGAGACCAGATATTCGACATTTATCCTTTATGAACACCCTAATTTTAGTGTGAATGACTAAGGTGTTCATGAGACATTCTTCATCGTTGAAAGAAAAAAGAATATTAGACATTAAATTAGTTCAAGAGAATAAAATATATACTACTAATAAAAGTACCTTAATATGCAAAATTTTTGATTCATTATTTTGCCCTTATAAAAAACTATAAAGGCTAACATGTCCTTTTGTATTTAAATATTTAAATTACCATTATATCCCTATATGTTTAAATAACAAACTAATCTCTAACATATTATGTAAATCTCTTTATCTTTACAAAATTTTTGAATTATCGTGTTATGTTTAACATGATATATAAAATCAATATTATTTTTTTTTTCAAAATACCAATATTAATACACGTTGACAATTTCATTGATACAATATTATTTATAATGTCAAAAAACGGATATATTTATCTTATTTCTTTATTCATAATAAAAAAAATTGCTAAAATAAAATTAAGAAATGCAAAAAGAAAAAAATTTGAGAAAAGAAAAATCTATAACCCTTACTACTTGATACCTCTAATGAAAGAATCACAGAAAATAAGTCCATTGGATGTTAAGAAGAGAATACAAATAATTTAAATATGCTAAATATGAGATAATATCTAATATAGTTATATAATTGAATTTTTTTATGTATGTTATCAAATGTTTCAACAAAAAATTCACGTGCAATACACCTCGTCGTGCATTAGTAATAAATCTAAAAGTAGTTTTAAGATTTGACAATGGAGACTGAGGTTTGAAAGACTCGACAAATGTCCCCGGCACATGGGTTGGTTCCAATGCCCGAAAGCCATTGGGCCATGGCCTTTTCGTGACTCAGCTCACCACGTGGATGAAGACCCAGTTTGATTAACTGACCTCTACGGTTTAAGGCCCACAAAGGCAATGGACGAGCAAAAAAGCCCAGATTATCCTATTTTGTTATGACCCAAAAAAGGCCCCCCTTGGGCCTATCTGATGGACTCTCTTTCTTTGGGATGGATAGTCCAGCTCATTTACTCAGTCAATGACTAGTAACTAGCTCTATCAATTATGTTGAGTGATGCGAATTTGTATCAAAATATATTTCATTCATATTTAATTTATTTATTAATTTATGTCTAACAAATTATTTTATAATAAGTATATACAAGAATCGTGTCGTTTATTTATTTTGATTGACTTCACACATATATAATTCGTTTTTAATCGTGTCGGGTGAAGTCCACTCGTTTATGAAATAAATGACTTAAAAAAAATCTAAATCTTCTAAGTTTGTATCGTATTAATGGATCATATAATATTTTGACACCTTTCCTAGTAACCTAATTGTGTGACAATGGTGATAAGATATTAAGAGAAAAAAATGAAACAAGTGATTTCCTTTGATTTATCCTCCAGCAAAATCACAATTTTTTTTTTCGGTGGGCCCATCAGAATATCTTGTTTCTTTCAATCGTGGGATTCTCAAGTTCAAAAAAAAAAAAAAAAATTTGTGGGATTCTGATTTTATTTTTCTCCGTTCCGAATGTATGAGTCTTGAATATGCCTCGTGCATAAAGATATTATATAATAAAAAAATGAAGAATTATAACAAATGAATATTCATTGAAAAAAGTTATTAAAATTGTAAATCTTATTATTGTATTATTTTTTGAAATTAGATCTAAATATAATTAGAAATAGACATGAATCCGACAAATTGTGTAAACATGAAATTGAGAGAATTATTGCACTTACATCAATCATCGTTCAATTTGAAATAAATAATATATTTCAGATAAAGTATTAAGATTGAGTTTAGATGTGGATAAAATTATTTTTTTAGGACAGTTTGTATCTCTACGAATAAAATATTTAATATATTAGATCACAATACATCGCCTATAAAATACAACAATCCATCTACTCATTATAACTTCTCTAAGTTTACACAATGTCCAAAAAATATAACATAATTTATCCCACAAAAAAAGAGTAGAAGACATACGAACTTGATCATTTGTTATCCAAACAATAGATGTACGGAAGATATAACTCCCGGCCCAAAATAATTGACTATTAACTCATAAAATTCAATTATTTTGATTTTTTTAATTTATAGACCAACTTTAATATAACGCTCACCTAATAATTCTCATAATAAATATTACATATGTAACTTATGGACCATTATATTCACTATTACAATTTTTATTATATAGATACTAATGCTTAGACTTGCAACGCATGTGACTTATAAATATATAAATAAATTTGAATAATCAAGTTAAAATAAAGTTACAAATAAAAATGAATTTATTGCAATATAAATTATACAAATAATAATGGCTAATTTTATTTTTATTAAAATACTCCAACATGTTTCATAGTTTGATTTGTCTTTTTCAAATCTTCCTTTGTTTCTTGATCAATTACGTCAACTAAATAACTACTATAGCTGAAAGGTCAATGTTCGAGGTGAAAATGCATGCTAATTCCATAGCTAATACAAATGCACACATAGATGAATAGGGGTGTTAACTTTGACATGTTGAAGTGAAACCAACACGAACTCAACACAAATGATTATAAAATTGACACGATTATTAAATACACATAATAAATAGTCTAGATTAATGTTTAATACTCAGAACACACTAAATAGATTTTCTTTTTTGTGAGTCTTTACACGAACATGACATGAATAACAATAACACAACACAAATAACATGACATGTGGGTCACACGAATACGACACGACACGATCGACACCTCTACATGAAACCAGTATCATCAAAATGATGCCATGACAAACCTTAAAAATTCAAGAAACAACTCAAACAAATTTAGAAGAGTATATAACTATTGGGAGATTGAGTGACATTCTGCATCTTTAATCCTTATATTTTTAAAAAAATTTAAATTTAAATTTGAGTTAAAAACCTTTAAAAACTTTCTCTAAATTCTATACCAAAATCATATCAGTTTACGGTAGACTAAAAATTTTACTTAAATTAAGAAAAAGTCAAACTTTTACTCAAATCATCAATAATAAGATTTTTGTTACCTTTTACAAAACTAATAATTATATTTTGCCTTCAACTTTGAGTTAGAATTTGATATGCTCGTAGATATCATAAATTATGCATATCAATTAGAATTTAGAATCGAGAGGTAAAAACACATTTCGATAAAAATGACTCTGATGAGAGCATAATATTACATATTATAAGCCTCATAATCATTCTTATAAATAGACACTAATGATCACAAAGCAGTAGAGACTTTATGTGTAATGTCATATTTATGTATAAGGGTAGCAAATTGGGGGTTACAAAAAAGTAAACTGTCATCACTAATAATTACCCTAGGCATCTCAAATCTAGAAAAAAAAATGAAATTTAAGAAATTTGATCACAACCTTATGATCATTAGTCCTAGTTGGAATAGCCTTTACCTATTTAGACACATAATCGACAGCCAATAAAATATAAAAATAACTATAAAGAAAAAAAAAAGTAAGGAACCCATGAAATCAATACCCCAACAATCAAACACCTCTATCACAAGGATGGGGGTGAGGGGCATCATATTCCAAATACACTTCCCAACCTTTGACAACGCTCATAGCTCTTACAAAATTGGTAGCTATCTTTGAAAAAGATTAGTCAATAAAAGTCACACTGCAAGATCTTAGCTGATGTCTCCTTAGAGGAGAAATGACCTCCACATGCCTCCGAATGGTAAAAAAAAATAATTTGTTGTTGTTCATCATTTGACACGCATCTCCTCATTGCCTGATTAAGACAATACTAGAATATGTAGGGATTATCAAAATAGAAATTTTTGCCTCTACCATAAATTTTATTTTATCTTGAGGACTCCAATGAACTGGTAATTGCCCTATAGCAAGAAAATTAACTATGTCAGCAAGCCAAGGACTAATTGTACTAACTGCAAATAAGTCTCATCAGGGAAAGTGTCAAGTATTGAAATGTGCTCATGTGTGTCATTAAAAACAAAACGTGACAAATGGTCAGCCACCACGTTCTGAACTCCTTTCCTATCTTTAATAATCAAATAGAATTCCTGAAGGAGGATGATCCACCTAATAAACCTTAGCTTCACATCCTGCTTAGACAGCAAATACTTCAAATAAGCATGATCAGTAGAAATAATAATAGGTGAACCAATGATGCATAACCTAAACTTACCAAGAGCAAAATCCAAAGCTAGTAATTTTTTTTTCAGTTGTCGTCTAATTCATTTGAACTTCATTCAATGTTTTACTAGCATAGTAGATGACATGAGATTTCTTGTCTTACCGTTGGCCTAGCATAGCTCCCACTGTGTAATCACTAGCGTCAAACATGAGCTCAAATGGAAGTTCCTAATTTGGTGGTTACATAATTGGAGGTTCTATCAACATGTTTTTCAATTTTTTAAATGCTACCTCACAATCTTGCGACCACTCAAAATGAACATTCTTGGCCAAAAGGTTGCATAAAGGTTGCCACAAAGCACTTGACAACAAATACTTCAAAGCAACATGACAGTATAAATAATAATAGGTAACCAATGATGCTTGACCTAAACTTATCAAGAGCAAAAGCCAAAGCTAGTAATTCTTTTTCAGTTGTCGTCTAATTCAATGTTTTACTAGCGCAGTAGATGACATGAGGTTTCTTGTTCTACCGCTGGCATAGCTCTCACTGTGTAATCACTAGCGTCGAACATGAGCTCAAATGAAAGGTCCCAATTTGGTGGTTGCATAATTGGAGGTGTTATCAACATTTTTTTCAACTTTTTAAATGCTACCTCACAATCTTGCGACCACTCAAAATGAACATTCTTGGACAAAAAGTTGCATAAGGTCACGACAAAGCACTAAAATCCTTTATGAATCGTCGATAAAAATCGGTGTGTCAAAGGAAAGACTTGGCATCTTCTACACATTTAGCGCTAGGGAGATTTGAAATTAATTCAACTTCGGATTTATTTACGTCTATTCCCCGCTCTAAGACCTTGTGTCCCAACACAATATCCTGAGTAACCATAAAATGACACTTCTCCCAGTTAAGCACCAGATTTTTCTCCTCATATCGGACTAAAACCTTTTCTAAATTTCCAAGCATCCCTTGAAAGAATCACCAAACACAAAGAAGTTGTCAATGAACATTGCCACAATTTTTTCTACCATATCACTTAAAAAAAACCATCATACATCATTGGAAGGGGCATTACATAGCCCAAATGGCATCCTTCAATAGGCAAAAGTTCCAAAAGGGCAAGTGAAGGTTTTTTTCTCCTGATCTTCTAGGACAATCTCAATTTGGTTATATCTAGAATACCTATCAAGGAAACAATAGAACAAAGGACCTGTTACTCGCTCTAAGACCTAATCAATAAATGGAAGTGGGAAGTGGTATTTACCGGTACACAATTTAGCTTCCTATAATCTATACACACCCTCCACCTAGTGACCACTTGAGTGGGTATTAATTCATTGTTTTCATTAGCTATAACAGTCACCCTTGACTTTATAGGTACCACTTGTGTGAGACTTGCCTATTTATTATTAGTAATTGGGTAAATGATTCCCACATCCAGCAAATTGAAACTTTAGACCTAATCACATCTTTCATGATTGGGTTCAACCAACATTGTGGTTGTCAGGATGGCTTGGTTTCCTCTTCCAAATCAATTCAGTGTGTACAAATAAGAGGACTAATCCCCTTTAAGTCAGCTATAATCTAGCCTATTGCTCCTTTTTTAGCCTTTAATACTCTCAAAATCCTTTCTTCCTGTTCTGGTTCTAAAGATGCACTAATCATCAAATGATAAGTTTTGTACTACCTAAGTATGCATATTTAAGTGTGGAAGGTAGTGCTTCAATTCTAGCTTAGGTGGGTGAATACCAGATGGTAGACTTTTCTTCTCTATTGGTGGAAGTTCTTTAAACTTAGGTAACCAGCTACCTACTTCATAGAATTCTTCTACATCATGGTTTTCTGCTAAATGAATTTCCTCTACCTGAGCAATACAAGAATTAGTTGGCCTGTTTTTCTTCAATTGCATCAATCATTTGGATGTCAAGGGAGTCCACATTATTAGACAACTTCTTCCGAATGTTAAACACATTTAGCTCCATCTTTATGTTACCCAAAATGTAAGCTCCATGATTCCATTCCTACAATTAATAACAATATTAGATGTGATAAGGAATGGTCAAAATTACTGGAATTTGAGAAGTATGGTTAGCAACTGGTGCAGTGTTTAATACTACAAAATTAAAGGGAAAGTAAAACCTTTTTACCTATAATCATTCTTGTAAATAGATAATCATATTGGACTTGGCATAGGTAATTCTTGTAATCACTGCAATCGTAGTAAATTCTGTTTAATTAACTCAATTGTCTCGAATGCACATTTATTATTTATTAATTGGGGGTGTTAAATGAATATCTACCGCTCCAGTACGTTTGACCACAATCTCGAGTGAATAATGGAGTTAGAGTCAAAATACCTATTCACAGTGGGGTGATCTTTATCGATCAACCATTTCTTTTCTTTAATTTTTATTTACCTATAATCATTCTTGTAAATAGATAATTATACTGGACTTGACATAGATAATTCTTGTAATCACTTCAATCATAGTAAATTTTGTTTAATTAATTCAGTTATCTCGAATGCACATTTATTATTTATTAATTGGGGGTGTTAAATGAATGTCTACCGCTCTAGTACGTTTGACCGCAATTTCGAGTGAATAATAGAGTTTGAGTCAAAATATCTATTCACGGTGGGATAATCTTTACCAATCAACCATTTCTTTTTTTTAATTTTTATTTTCTTAAAGTGATTAATTTCTCAAACCAACTCTCACGATTCAATGTTTCTTTTTCTTTTAACCATCATTTTTTGAGTCATTCCTTTTCCTGGAGAAGACAACATCGGTAATCGACCGAGTTACAAAAATGCTACCCCTTCCTACGCTTGGGAATTCCTCTCCAATTTAATCAACTCTAAGGAGCAAGGAGACTTGATTAAATATGATTTGAAATTCAAATGTTTTAATTATAAAAGATGCAAGCAACAAAGGTCGGATATTCTACTTTTGAGTGAGAAGATAATTATACTACATGAGACGATGGATATATGCATGTTGAGAAGTTGTAGCAAGAGAGACAAAAAACAACCAAGTGACTACTCGTGAAATTGAGGAATCGAGAACAGGGAATCGAGATCTATTCGAAAGATTTTTGAAAAAAGGAGGACGACTATAGATTGTGGTGAAAGAACTTGTGATTTTTTGTATTGTACATTTAGAACTATTCAGTCAGTTAGTTATGAAGAATTACTATTTTTGTCTAAAATAATCTTATCTATACTATTCCTCAAAGACTACTAAATTGATTTTTTTTTCATAACTACCATCAAAGATTTGTACGAAGTCAAATTAGTGCTCCCAAATCCATAAAACCGGTCAAATCCATTTTGCCTTTTCATTTTCTTTTAATATTTGATTAATTACCTTAATTAGTTTATAGGCATTTGGCAGCATCCATTGCTATTTGAGAAGCTAATTCATCTGACCCTTTCTCTAAACCGTAAAGCTCAATTATCACGTCTCTCTCTTCCTTTCTCTCTTTCTTTTCTCTATTTGCTAGTCTTCCTTCCTTTGACTGATCAATTCCCACACACCTCTCCGCAATGGCGTTTGTCAACCCAAAGAATATCTAGCATAAGGATGACTCACTACCTCTTACCACGAATGACCCAAGGGTTGTTTGCACATTGCCTAAATGATTCTCGACCGGAGAAAATGATCTAGCTCTCTTTGATATCACCTCCGTTAGGGCATGTAAACAACATAAATTTTGATTGATCTTTTCACGCTTGTGCCCTCTATTACCAATTTTGTTGGTAACTCCTCCATTTTATCTTCTTCATCTCTTTCCTTTAATCCAGTCATGATTGGTTGATCAATAGCGATACTAGTATATGTCTCCTAATCGTAGCTTACTTTTTAATTTTGTTTTGTCCTACTAATGCTCATCCCATTCACTTACCCACTAGGGATTTGTTCATATTGAAGGAATTGGTGATATTCACCTCTCTCATTTTCTCCATCTTTTGAATGTATTCTATGTTCCTATATTTAAATTTAATCTTCTTTCTATTCCTAAGCTTACACATTTTATTGGTTGTGTTGCTATTTTTTCTTGTTCCTCTTGTGGTTTTCATTACCTCTCACGAAGAAGCTGATTGGAATGGGTGAAGCATGGAATAGGCTCTACATCAACCATCCTACTCCACCTACAACCTTCTCTACTAGTAGTTACCCCACTAAAGCCTTAGGCACCAACACCTCAGCCATTCCTCTACTTTTCATGTTCCTAGTTTTAGTAATTTTTTTTGTTCTCTTAATAATTGTGATGTACGTGTTCCTGCCAAGCACTCTCGAACTCCTTTTTTGGATTTTGCTAATATAAGTGTGGTAGGTTTTAATCAATTTTTTGTTGATATTTGGGGTGGTTATCACACACAGTCTACTAGTGTGCACCTTTTTTTCTCACTATTGTCGATGACTTTTTTCGAACTACCGGAGTTTACCTCACGTGTTTTAAATTTGAAACCTTCTCTTGCCTCAAACATTTTTTTGCACTTGTTGAGATCAATTTCATACTTGAGTTACACATGTCCGCTCTGATAATGGTACAAATTTTTTACCTAATTCTTTTCAAAATTTCCTTTCCTAATAATATTTGTCATTATTTTTTTGATATTAACTATTGGTTTCCTTAGTTTGAATGATAGTTATCTCTAATTCTTCTATATTTTGCATAACCAATGATTGAATGTTAATATTTTGTGCAATTAAGTATGTTTTGACCTTTATTTCTCTTTCTTGGTTTATTTATTTAATTAAAGTGCCTAGGTTTTTGTAAACCCATGCAGGATTGAGGTTTTCTTCAAGTTTGTTGGACTGTTTTCCATTTCAAAAATTTTATCACTTTTATCTACTGTTGTTCTATCATTTTTTTTCGAAAACAAAAAATTAGAAGCATTATGTTATCAATGGACAAAGAAATCGTCAAAGGAAGTAGTTATAAAAGGTGGACAAGAAGGAACTGAAAAAATAACTCAAACCCCCCATAAGACTCATGATCAGGGCATTTAGGAGTAGTGCAAAGTTAGTATTAGAGAGTAGTTAGTGTTGTAATCAAAGGCTATTAATTCAGTTTCTCTATAACTGAAACTTATTCGATTGAATAAGTAAAGGAATTTACTTTTATTAATTTGTCATTTTGTGTGTTCATCGCTTTAAAATTTCATTCAAGGAAGTCTTGAAATAAGGCAATTGAACCCATCTACAAGCAATCGTCTGAGAATTGTCTGTCAATTGAAGCATTTTGTAGATCAAAACAAATTTTGGAGCAACAACCTTTTGACATGCCAAGTGGGACAACATTCTAAACTTGGATCAAGGAAAATGGTGCGAACAAGAAAGCAAGACGAGATTATGTTTGGGACTAACAAAACTATGAAAATAATGACAGTTGATGGCAATCATGAAGCAAGTTTGAGTACTCATCCAGTGGAATCTACAAATCCACATAATGGCCAGCCCATTGGCCAGGAGAGTGTGCAAATGCAGGAGTTTGTGCAGAACTTGAAAAGGTATTGTACAATTCCAATTCTAGCATTAGGGAAGAATTATTTAATGTCATGCATGAGTTAATGAATGTTACAACACCAGTGTTAGGACCATTTAATTAAAAGTTAAACATTGCAATTAGAAATCAAGTGATGCATGAAGGAGATATCAGTCCAGTAGTATATTCCCTATAGAAAATCAAAGACCACCACCATTGGTTACTAACAAAAGACTAGGTCTTCCACACCAAAATCACACTAATAATGTTCGATCAAGAACTTGGGGAAGTCTTCCAAGATTTCTTCTAAGGAAAGAATCCCAGGGAGAGACATGGAGCAAGAATGGTCCCTAAGTTTCCTAGAAAAGGTCGTGAGAGGCATGTCATGCCTCCGCTGCAACCCATAGATAAGTTCAACCCAAGGATAGGGGGGCAACCTTTTGATCCAAGCGAACACATCCATAGTCAATAGAATATGGTTTTCAATAGGAACAAACTAATGAAATTAATTCAAGACCTTTATGGTCTTGGCATGAGAAAAACAAAGAGTTCTATGTTTAGGAAACCATTCCCACCATGGGTTGACTATGAGGAATTCCCAAAGGGATATAAGATCCCAGAGTTCCATCTTTTCTCTGGTGAAGAAAATCAATCCACAGTAGAACATGTAGGAAATTTTACTTTCCAATGTGGAGAAGTTGGACACAATAGGAATTTAAAAATGAAACTATTTCCACAATCATTAACGAGAATTGCTTTTACTTGTTCATTAACTTGCCTACTAATTCAATTCAAACATGGCAAGAGATGAAAGAGGAGCTTCATGCTTAGTTTTTTTAGGAATGTACCAGAGGTCTTAATGGAAGATTTATCTAGACTGAGACACAAATCAAATGAATCTATAGAATAGTATATTGACAGGTTCAAAAAGGCTAAAAACAAGAGTCATGTTTACTTACCTAAAGTGGAATTGGTAAAGTTGGCCCAAAATGACTTTGACTTCGAATCAAGGAAGAAATTCGAGGGAATGGAGTTCAGGGATCTATTTGAACTCTCATCCAGGGCTACTAGATATGAAATGTTGCTTAGTGAGGAGCAACAGAGGAAAAATAGTCCATTTGGAACTTATTTCCAAGACTTCAAGGGAGAAATTGAAATAGATGTGGCTTAGATCATAGAAAAATCATCAATCATGTGTGATACCTTGAAAAGATGGAAGATCCTGTCGATATTTCATCTAGTCATCCCTTTAAAAAGGATGCACCTTAAACCTCTAGACAATATTTATTTAATTTTTTGATGGCTGATGCTCTCTTTAATGAGATGAACAACCAAAAGTTCATAGTCATGGCTCAAGGGCATAGTATTCCACTAGAAAAAGATAGGAAAGCAAAAGAATATAGGAAATGGCATAACTCATTTAGACACTCAACCAAAAATTGCATTACCTTTAAAAATCGAGTGCAAGGCCAAATGCGAAAAGAGGTGCTAAAATATGCCACAAAAGAGGAGGAAACCATGAAAATAGACAAAGATCCTATTCTCAAGGAAAAAAATGTTAACATAATTTCTATTAATATGCAAGAAAATAGGAAGGCGGCCAATTATATGGCTGAAAAATAGAAGATTGTTCCTAAGATGAGGATTCTTGTCCATAGCAAGCTTGGGCCCAAATAGGAAAAGCCATTGGTCATGTGCTTTAAGTGTGCTAAAGAAATAGCCAAATAAAATGCACTTTCACATGATGAAATAGTGAGGGAGTTCACTGATAAAGGACTTCAATTCAGCACCAGAGGAGAAGGGGCATGTGCAAATCTACTATGTCTATGAAAAAAATATTTGATGGTACAAATCCAAGTATCTTTCCAATCAAAGAAAGATACCAGCCTGACTCTCATTATCTCCCAGATATTGGGAGGAAGCAAGGGGTAATAGACACCAAATACTAAGGTAGGAGAGAAAGGTTACAAGGGATGGACCATTTATTAGACCATCAATGGCCAAAGATTTTTTTTTTTTTTTGCAAAAAATCAAAAGGCAAGAGCACTAAGAACATAGATCTCAGAAAGAGAAGGGGAGATTCGAGGTACTTACAAAGGATGAATCCAGAATAGTCAATCCCCCTAAAGTCCATGATGGGAAATGGCAATAGATATCTAGTACAACCATCGATGCGGGAGAAAAACCATACTTGGACAAGGGAACAACAAAGAGAAATCAAAGAGGTTCAAACTAAGCAAGAAATTTTAGACCAAAAGATAACCGAGTTCAAACAGATACTAGATCTGTCTGAAGGAGACGCAAAAAAGATGTCTACAAATTCATCAGCAAATAAAAAAGAGAAAATGGAAGAAGATAAATGCATGATCTCAGATGAAGAACTAATAGACTTTGCGGAAATAAATTTCTTCATTAGAGTTGATACATAATGCAACATGATATTGGCTATGCCTGAATCATTGAAGGCTAAGCTAGGATAGCCAAGTCAATTGACAGGAGATGTGGGAGATAGCACTGAATCTGTGCCAGTGTTTGTAGAGACTATGAAGCAATTTAGACCTGATGAAAGTTTTATGAGCATAGAACAAGGAGACTAGGGGGCACATAGAGTGATATTACACCCTCCTAGGAAGGAGTTATCTAAGCATTTGAGGCCACTGTATATACAAGCCCACATCGATGGTCAGCCATTTAACAAAATTCTGGTTGACAATGGGGCAGTGGTGAACATTCTGCCCTCAAAGATGCTGAGAGTCCTAAATAAATGTGAGAAGGACTCACTTCACAGTGACATGATAGTCAGCAACTTTATAGGAGAATCATCTTCTGCAAAAGGGATTTTGCTTGTGCAACTCCAAGTAGGCAATACAGACACCTCAACAATATTCTTTATGGTGAATTCCTCATCAAACTTTAATTCTCTTCTTGTAAGAGATTGGATACATGCAAATGGTTGTGTGTTATCATCCTTGTATCAAACTTTGATTTTCTTATCAGAAAGTGATAATGAAGGAAGAAAATGGATGGAGATGCATTGGGTAGATGCTAATCCTTTTTATGTAGATGCACACAATGTGGAGGTCCATTTCTACCATAGGGACATGAATTCACTTAGGCAAAGTAGTAGCATGAACCAGTTTAATGGAGCATTTGAGTAGAACTTGCACCAGATTTTCCATGACATGGCCAGACCTGAATTTCTACAGCCTAGGCTTGAATTCAAAGAAATGAAAAATGTCAATGAATAGAGTCTTCAAGGGGCTCTGGTATGGTAAGATGACTGTCATTAAAGCTATGTTAACAAGGTTTACATATACATTGGAAAAAATGGTGAAGAATCAGGAGATACCTCTCTCGATTAGGCTGAATGCATATTGGAAGGTGACATAAGAAATATAAACCAGAAAATAGGATTGGAAGATCTTTAAGCTATGCCTATAAATTTGGATGATATTAAAGCAGATGTTCAAGATTTGCTAGAAGAAGTGAACTTAGGGGAAGGGACTGATAGGAAGCCTATTTAATTAAAAACAGCTCTTGGATTTCATTTTAAGTAGAGGCTGGTTGAATTGCTTAAGGAATTCGAAGACTGTTTCGCATTGGGTTATGAGGAAATTCCTAGTTTAGATAAATCATTGGTGGAACATAGACTACCAATTAAGAAAGGCTTTCATGATCATAAGCAGTCACCCAAAAGAATGACCATCGAGGTGACATTGTGCTTGACAAAATTCCTTGTTGTTTCCTAATCTCTAAACATCAGCATGTATAGTATATGAATAAAGGAGAGTGTCACTCTCCTAGGGATGATGTCAAAAGAAAGGGTAATGGAATGGTGGATGAATGAAATGTCAAATATGAGTATGTGTGAACAAAAGGGCTCCCCAAGTACAAGGAGACTTTCGCTGATCGTGTTTTACTTGATGGTATTCAAAGGTCATTTCCACGGGGAAGGAAGTAAACCAAGGGGAAGGTGATTTTGGGAGAAAGAAAGTGTAAAATCTTTGATTGTTGGAAGTTGTTTGGTGAAGTTGTTTTGATGCTAGTAAAATGAGAAACAAATGTTGGCAAATCCAAGAGGTCACTCCAATAGGAATAATGTCTCAACTTGAAACCCTCCTCCAATAGAGCATGAATTAACGATTGATTCGTGGGAAGCTAGGGATAAGATTGGTGAGTATCTAAGCATAAACTGTGACTAGGCCTACGGAATATCAAAGACTCATCAAGTTATCCACCCTAAACCCAGTCAAACCGAACCATTGAACTCTGAAAGAGGGGAGGAGAATGAGTTGAAATGGTATACCCAAGTGGAGGTTCCTCTTGGTTTTGCCAACTAAGAGATTTAGCTATTCATGCTTAAAATAAAGACAATAATATGATGAGAAGACATTATGAAGAAATAAAGACTAGAGCTAAACATAAACAAAATGCATAAATATAATTTTCGGATAATCACCTCTTACTAAAGATTGGATGAGAAACTATTCACTCTTTATGGCTTTGTTAAAGCTAAAAAAGTGAGTGATGCTCATCTCTCCAAATAGAGGAGTTATAAGGTAAAACACTTTACACAAGGAGCCAATCTTCGACAAAGAATGAGTGAATCACGTTCCACCCTTCACGGTTTTGGTAAAGCTCTAGAAAAGTGGAAGAGTTTCACTCCTCTAAGAGAAGAAGGAAGCTCAAGCAATGGAAGTAAAAGAAAGCAATAACACAATAAAAGAAAGCAATACTTAAAGTAAAAGAAAGTAATAAATTAAAAGAAAGTAATAATACAATAAAAGAAAGCAATAAGCAATAAGGAAAAAAATAATACTTTTGGAGGGTTTTTCACTACCAAAAGATGAATGATTTACAAGTCCTAAGGGGTGGTATTTATAGGCAATAAGGGAGGGTGAAAGTCTTGTTAGGTGGCTTTGAATTACATGAAAGTCTTGTTAGGTGGCCTTGAATTACATGAAAGTCTTGTTTGGTGGCCTTGAATTATATGAAAGTCTTGTTTAGTGGCCTTGAATTCTTTGATCCCTCTTTGTTTTGAGCTTTGATAATTGGCACCCCCAGTAGTTTGTAGCTTTAATGCAATTGACTCCCCAATAGTTTGTAGCTTTGACACACAAAACTCTAAAAAGAACAACAATTAATGCATTATCCTTTATTCACACACTAACTCTAATTTGATTTATTTTGACTAGTTTAACTTTATTCAACTAACACAATATACCTATTAAATTATGCATTAATTAGGGTTAATCACATTGCTAGTAAAAGAAGAGATCGAAAGACTACTAAAAGTAGGATTTATAAGGATTGCCAGATATGTAGAATGATTTTCTAATATTGTTCCTATAATAAAGAAAAAAATTGAAAAAGTTAGGGTTTGTATAGATTTCAAAATTTTAAACACTACAAATCCTAAGGATGAGTATCCCATGCCTGTAGTAGATATCTTGATTGATTTTGCAGCAAGGCATATTTTTTTTTACCTTTATGGATGGACATACCGGCTATAATCAAATATTCATAGCAGATGAAGATGTCCATATGACTGCCTTTAGGTGCCCAAGTCCATTAAGGACCTATAAATGGGTTGTAATGTCATTTGGCCTTAAAAATGTAGGGACTACTTATCAAAGGGCAATGAATCTTATCTTCCATGACATGATAGGGAAGCCATTGGAGGTATATATTGATGATGTGGTTATCAAATTAGATAATCAAGAGTCACATTTAGAGAGCTTAAGAAAGGTTTTTAAAGGATGAGAATGCACAAGTTAAAAATAAATCCTTTGAAATTCCTGAAATTTTTGGTCTATCAGAAAGGAATTGAAGTGGATAAAAATAAAGCTAAGGCCATCTTAGAAGCCCAAGCACCAGCCAATAAGAAAGAACTGTAGAGGTTTTTTGGGCCAAGTAAATTTCCTGAGAAGGTTCATTTCAAACCTTGTTGGGAAAAAAGTGGTTTTCTCACCTTTGCTAAAGCTTAAATCAAAGGCTAATTACAAATGGGAGGAAGTGCACTAAAAGGCTTTCAAAGAAATCAAAGAATATTTAACAAATCCTCCAGTGTTGATGGCATTAAAGGAAGGCAAGCCATTGAAGTTTTATATTTTGGTAGGAGAAAGATCTATTGGCAGCCTTTTGGCAAAAGATAATGATCCAAGTCATGAACAAACAATCTATCATTTAAGTAGGAAATTAAATAATGTGGAATGTAATTCCTCTTCCATAGAAAAACTATGCTTGACTTTTTATTTTTCAGCAATAAAACTTATTTACAACCATTTATGGTGTGTATTATTGTTTAGACTAACATAGTCAAATATATGCTCGCACAACCCCTACTGGGAGTGAGAATGGGAAAATGGATTCTTGCCTTAATTGAATACTATTTTCAATATGTACCATAGAAAATAATTAAGGGTCAAGCTTTGACAAATTTTCTAGCAGACCATCCAAGTGTTTTCATTGAAAAAAATACATTCGAAGTGGGTTGCATAAAGACAACATCTTGGAAGTTAATGTTTGATGGATCCAAGAGTGAAGGAGTAAGAACTGGGATCGTATTAATGTTGCTAGAAGGTAGAATGTTCCAGTTCGTTATCAAATAGATGAGATACTAGTTCTATCAAATAATCAGGCCGAATAAGAGACTTTAATCAAAGGCCTAGAAATAGCTTTGAACATAAAAGTTATAAATTTATTGGTAATGGGAGATTCAAAGTTTTTAATCAAACAAATGCAAGGTTGGTACCAATTCAATCACCCAACACTGGAAAAATATATCATAAGAGTGCAATCTCTCATTTAGGGTTTTGAGGATGTTTAGTTTAAACATGTTATGGGGCTTCACAATGGGGAAGCCAATGAAATGGCCCAAGTAGCCTCTGGATTAAAGATCCTAAAAGGAATTATGAAAGGGTTATCAAAATTCAAAAAAGGCATTTGCCAACAGTGGTGGCATGGCTAGTTGATGTCCTAAATATTGAGACGGAGGAAACAAATTGGAGGTTTCCTATTATCAGGTACCTACAAAAGCCATCATAGAAAGCATAAAGGCTAGTTAGAAATTGAGCCATAAATTATGTCCTTTTGAAGGAGCAATTGTTCAGAAGAAAACCAAAAGGGTTGATGCTGTTGTGCATTAGCAGACTAGATGCTCTAAAAATTATGCAAGAAATCCATGAAGGAATTTGTGGATCTCATCAATCAAGTGAAAAGATGAGGTGGTTAATTTAAAGATATGGACAATATTGGCCAACCATGAGGAAAGATTACATCACCTATGCAAAGGGATGTCAAGCTTGTCAGAAACATGGACCAATTCAGAGGCTCCCTATTGTCGAATTACATTTAATTGTAAAACAATGGTCATTCAGGGGTTGGGCAATGGACTTAAATGGCCAGATTCACACTGGGTCATCAAAACAACATTTTTACATAATAGTGGCCACTGATTATTTCACAAAATGGGTAGAGGCACTACCTATGAAGTCAATGGATCAACAAAAGGTAATTGACTTTATTAAGGAATATATTATTTGCAGGTTTGGATTGCCTCAAACAATTAATGTTGATTAAGGAACTATGTTCACAGGAGCATAAATAACAGAATTTGCATCTGAACATGTAATATAGATGCTAAATTCGTCACCTTATTATGCTTAAGCCAATGGGCAAGCAGAGTTGACTAACAAAACATTGAAGTCAATCCTAGAAAGAACTACAGAGGATAATCCAAGGCAGTGGCATGAGTTGTGGCCAAATGTTTTGTGGGCATACATAACTTCTAAGAAAACTAGAACATGAACGATGCCATTCGAATTGGTATATGGGCACGATGCCATAATACCCATGGAGATAACTATAAAATCAAGAAGGATGTTAGAGCATTAGGGTATGTCAATAGATGGTATTCCCTGACAATGTTCCTTAAATTGAAATATGTAGAAGAAAGTCACCTAGAGGCATTGAACAGTATCCAAATTCAGAAGAAGAAAATATAAAGGACTTATAATAGAAAAGTCAAGTCTAAAATCTTTTTAGAAGGGGACTACGTTTGGAAGGTTATCTTACCTTTGGGAAGCAAAGATAAAGAATATAACAAGTGCTCCCCTACTTGGGAGAGACCTTTCAAAGTAGGAAAAATACTACGAGGTAGAGCATACCACTTAAAGTCTTTAGTCAGAGAATGGCATAGGGAACCCATTAATGGAATATATTTAAAAAGATATTGTCAAACCATGTGGGCATTACATGTAGGGGTGTTCAAAATTTTGATTATTTGTAATTTTCTATGCTACCCGACCCTATTGATCGGCTAGCAAAAAAAATTGGGTAGGAATACAGAAGATTTTTTGGTCTTCCGATCAAATGAGGTAGGAATGCGAAATATCCATCAAATTTTTGTATTCTTACTCTACCGCCTCGTCACCTCCTCAGGACCTCATCTATCTTGCCTCCAGCTTCCTCATCTCGCCTCACTCACCAGGCACCTCTCTCCTCTCTCACCTCTTTTGCCCTCTCTTTGAACACCCCTACCCACTCTGTAGCTCGCCCTCTCTTGCCTCTCTGCCCTAAGTTCTCTCTGGGCTCTCTTCGAGTCCTAGCCTCCCAAGTATTCTCTCTGTCTCCATCTCTCTCTCAGTTGACTATTTGGGGTAATATGATGCCATTGAATAAATAGTCCCAGGTTAATCGATGGTTGTTGGCTGCTTAGGGTTGTCGATGGCTGGTGGTTGCTTAGGGTTGTCGATGGCTGGTGGTTGCTTAGGGCTACTGATTAGGGCTGTGATCTAGACTAGGGAAATATAATTTTTCAAATTTCATTTGTATCATGTTGTTAAAATGGTTTTTAGCCTTGCATTATCAACTAATCAGATGTCATGGAGAGGTTCTATAACTCACCTGATAGTTTGATTACAATAGTTACTTAAGTTTGATTATCAGCTTGCATGACTTTGGTTTTCAGTATATTGTTTTTTGTTTATCAATTTCACCTTATTGCATCTCTCTCCGTATTAGTGTTTCTATTACTACTATTGTTCATTTATGAGATTTTATGTTATATGATTTTTGAGGTTTTGTATATAATTTTTTAAGAATCTAAATTATAATATATGATTTTTTATTTTTCTATTTTTGTTCATAGGTCCTTATGGATGATGTTACTCCACAATCATCTGCTCAAGCTGATCCTAACAGTAACATCCAAGTTACTGATGACATTTAGGGTGAGGGGCAAGACACAAGAAAATGATCTAGAGTTTGGGAGCATTTTGAAAAGATTGAAGTTGCAGATGAAGGTAAATGTAATTATTGTAGTAAGATTTACAATTATCATACAAGAAAAATTGGTACTTCATCCTTACTTTATCATTTAGATCATTGTAAATCCTATTTGGTGAATGCGAATAAGAAGGACACATCTCAACTAAAGTTAACTGGTACATTCAAAAAAGATGGAGATGGTGTTAATAGTAACCTTAGTGTTACTAAATACAATGAAAAGAAAAATTAGGGAAGCAATTGCTACTATGATTATAGTGGATGAATCGCCATTCCGATTTGTTGAAGGAGAAGGATTTAGAGATTTGATGAGGATTGTTAAACCTAGATTTTGTATACCTTCCCGTACCACTGTGATGATGGACTATGTGCAATTATATATGATGGATAAAGAAAAATTGAAGCATATGTTTGTCTCATCTAGTCAAAGGGTTTGCCATACGACTAATACATACACCTCTATTCAAAATCTAACTTATATATCTTTAACTGCGCATTTCATTGATAAAGATTGAAAGTTATACAAACGAATAATCAATTTTTTGAAAGTTCCTAATCATAAGGGTGTGACAATTGGAAGGAAAATTGAAACATGCATGCTTGGGTGGGGGATAGATAGCATATTTACTGTTACAGTGGATAATGCTACTTCTAATAATGTTGCTCTTGATTATTTAAAGAGACGAACTAAGGATGGAAAGAGCACTATCTTAAAAATGAATTTATGCATGTTAGCTGTTGTGCACACATTTTGAATTTATTTTTCATGGAGGGTTTGAAGGAAGTGAACATGTCAATTTTGAAAGTAAGAAATGTTGTTAAATATGTGAAGTCTTCTCCTTTTAGGTTTGACAAGTTTAAGTTATGTGTTGAGAGGACAAAAACTGGTGAAAAGGGTCTTCTTTGCCTTGATGTTCCAACAAGATGGAACTCTACATTTTTTATGCTCAAAGCCACTGAACAGTACCAAGGTGTATTTGATTTATTGTTATAAGATGATGGGCAATTTGTAACTCAATTGAGTGAGAGGGGTGGCTTAGAGCCAACTACATTTGATGATTGGGACATTGTTCATGTGTTTATGAAATTTTTGAAACTTTTCTATGAAATCACTTTATGCATTTCTGGATTATTGTATACCACATCTAACTTATTTTTTTCAAGAAATTTCTACTGTGTATGAACATTTTCAAGGTTATTGTGAAGATGATGATTGCCTTTTGAGTACCATGGCTATGAGTGTAAAAACCGAGAAAATTTAAACTTTTATGAAAAATGAAAAATTGGTAATTAGCCGCTAATTCTGAGATAGTTGGATTACCATTTTTGCCCGTTGAATTCTGAAACAGTTGAATTTTTTACGTTTGACGATGCGACTAGGCGTTGCGTGAATGAAATAAAGGCGATTAGTTTTTATTTGTAGAACACAAAAAGTAATCTAAATTTAGTTCAAATAAAATATATCAAACATAACACCGAACGAGATTTAATTAATTCGAGATAAAACCGAATTAGGAAAAGATAGGATGTGTGGTGTGTTATGGGCCAAATATCCTAGGGGTATAAAAAAGGGGAAAAAAATTAGATTTTCTCCTCATTTTGGTTGTTGGGTTTTTCAGAAAAAAGAAAGGGAGAGAAGAGAGAGAAAACAATGATTCTTCTATCTTCTTCTTGCAATTTATAGCCAACA
Organism: Ilex paraguariensis; assembly: GCA_963454935.2. Taxonomy (NCBI): domain Eukaryota; kingdom Viridiplantae; phylum Streptophyta; class Magnoliopsida; order Aquifoliales; family Aquifoliaceae; genus Ilex; species Ilex paraguariensis. The sequence goes on from CAUOFW020005824.1 coordinate 224,396, forward strand.
GTTCATTGAAATGCTCCGGGCCAAGAACAAAAGTTGATCTACATGATGAGATCTACGTCTACGTACCAAAAATCGGGGATTTTGTCAAAGTCTAAAAGATGAGATTTTTGAAAATCAAGGTTTGAAACTTGAATTGGGTTCTTGGGGGTTTCTACCACTCGTACATTTCAAGAGGTAGAGTTCTTCTCCTAGCTAGGTTTATTTTCAACATAGGTTTACATATGAAATAGACAGTATAATTAGAGATGAAATCTTTTGTTTAAATATACTCATAGTGTAACTAGTATGAAAAGTGGTATGAAAATGAATAAAAATTTTTTTGCATGAATTGGATTTGTTGAGAATTTTTCATTGGGTGATTTCATGAGAACGTGATAAATTGGGCATGATTATATGTTTATATGATTTGTGCCTTTTGAGTCTTTTATAAAATGGTTTTGATTGATTAAGTATGTTATTTGAATGAATTTGAAATAACATGCTTTGTGATGATGTTAGAATGTAATTATATGCTTTATGATATAAGTTACATTGAGGATTTAAAATTGTTCATGTTGTGCTCTTGACATGTTGAACATGATGTTGTAGTTGCAATTGAAAATTTGGCTACATAATGATATGAAATGCAATTGTATATTGCGTTGCATATGCACGAAAAAAATGTTATGGGCATGCGTCTTTAATCTCAAGGGTAGTTGGGAAGAGTATTTATCTTTAGTGGAGTTTGCCTATAACAACAGTTATCAAGCAAGCATACAGATGACAACTTATGAGACATTTTATGGGAGCTCATGTCGTTCTCCAGTTTGTTGGACGGGGGTTGGAGAGAGACCTTTTACGAGTCCGAATTTGGTTAGAGACACCTCGAAAAAGGTGGACTTGATACTGAAGCGTCTTCTCACGGATCAAAGCCAGTAAAAGAGCTATGTCAATAGACGACGATAACTTTTAGATTTAAGGTTGGAGAAAACATTTTTTTGAATGTGATGCGTAAGAGGGGAATGGTCAGGTTCAAGAGGTGAGAGAAGCTGTCACCAAGGTATATTGGCCCCTTTAAGATACTCAATAGGGTTGGTACAATCACTTACTGATTGGTGTTACCGCCAAATCTATCAGGTGTTCACGTGGTATTACACTCCAGATCCTATGCAGGTAGTGGATTGGGGTGAGCTGGTTGTTGATGTGGATAGGGCCTTTGAGAATGGACCAGTACGTAACATGGATAACCGAGATTAGGTTTTACGAGGCAAGACTTTGAGGTTGGTGAAAATGTTGTGACAACACTGTGATGTAGCAGGCCACATGAGAGCATGAGGACACTATACGTGTCTGTTATCCATTCTTGTTTGAGCATGGAAGTACATTCTTATAATCATGTAGTATTATATGACTTGTTGCATATGCATGTGGTTGTATGTGCATGGGTATAAATTTCAGGAATGAAATTTCTTCTAAGGGGAGAAAATGTGAAAACTAAGAAAATTTGAACTTTTATGAAAAAAGAAAAAACAGTAATTAGTCTAGAACTCAGATGATGAAACGGACCTTACCGTTAGATTTGTCTCACGAAATCTAGTTACCCAGTCAATTTTCGTTGAATTCTGATATAGTCGAATTTTTCGTGTTTTACAATGCGATTGGGTGTCGCATGACCAAAATAAACGCGATCGAATTTTATTTGTGGAGCACGAAAAATAATTTAAATTTATTTCAAATAAAATGTTTCAAACATAACACAAAACGAGATTTAATTAATTTGATATAAAATCAGATTATGAAAAGACGGGATGTGTGGCATATTTTGAGCCAAGTATCCTAGGGGTATAAAATCAAAATTTTCCCCCATTATGGCTGCTAGGTTTTTAGGAAAAGTGAAGGGGAGAGAAGAGAGAGAAAACATGGGTTCTTCCATCTTCTTCTTACGATCTAGGGCCAACGGTTTGTCGAAATGCTTTAGACTAAGAACAAAAGTTGATCTACGTGACGAGAGCTATGTCTATTTACCAAAAATCAAAGATTTTTGCCAAAGTCTCAAAGACAAAAATTTTGAAAATCAAGTTTTGAAGCTTGAATTGGGTTCTTGGGAGTTTCTACCACTCGTATTACGCTTCAAAAGGTAGAGTTCTTCTCCTAGCTAGGTTTATTTTCAACCTGGGGTTTGCATATGAAAGGGGTAATCTAATTAGAGATGAAATCTCTTGTTTAAATATACTCATAGTGTAACTAGAATATGGAAAATGGCATGAAAATGAATAAAACTAAATTTTCATGAATTGAGTTTGTTGAGAATTGCTCATTGAGTGATTTCATGAGAGTGTGATAAATTGGGCATGGTTATGTGTTTGCATGATTTGTGTTTTTTGGGTGTTTGATAAAATACTTATGATTGATTAAGTATGTTATTTGAATGACTTTGAGATAACATATTTTTTGATGATGTTAGAATGTAATTATATGTTTCATGATATAAATTACATTGAGGATTTGAAATTGTTCATGTTGTGCTCTTAAGATGTTGAACATGATGTTGTAGTTGTAATTGAAAACTTGGTTGCATAATTATATAAAATGCAATTGTACATTACATTGCATATGCACGAAAAATATTATGTTCGTGGGCATATAACATGAATGTGGGTGTTTGTTCATGAAATTGATCAAACACCATCCTTGGTGGTTGATATATGGACTCGGGATGTTGGACCTAGGTCTAACTGAGTCACACGAAATGCATTGAAATCATGGGTCGGGTGTAGCAAGAAAGGATAGATCTTTCCTCCGGTGTAAGGCTCGGTTACTTGGTTCACACATTTGCCTGAGGTGAAATTTCAAAAAAGTGAGAAGACATACACAGAAGCCTAGGTTGAAATGTCCTCGAATGTTGTGGGGGTTAGTAGTCCCTTGGTGGAATGGCCAGAAAAGTCATTGAGACTATTAGTGAGAGCAAGGATGCAATTAATAATCATGAGCACAACGAGAGATAAAGAAAATACTTTATTTATTTAGAAACAACCTTAACCATGTTGCAATTACCAACATTAAATGTTACACTTCACCACTTACACATTGTTCAGATACATCACATAGACATAACTTGTATAAATCATATAGGCAAAATTTACCGCTAAAATAATTAACTTCACACAATTAAATTATGCCACACAATGGATACCCTCGCGCATACCCCCCAGTCAGGTAGGAAATTCAAGATACACAAATAATTCTCATCACTTAGACGGCATATACCACATAATTAATTCTCATCACTTAAATGACTCAAGTCAAATAGATACTTCTCATTCTTGTCACTTAGACGACTTAGATACGTCATTTAATTCCGACATGTAGATGGCGTTGTTAATCAACTCGAATCACAATGCTAATTTCGGTCACGTAGATGACTCGTATCAAGCAATTAATTCTTGTCTTATAGGTGACTCACAATCACTTAATATTTCCTGTCACATAGATGACACAAAACTACTTAGTAATTCCCATCACATGGAAGTTATACAATTACCTAATATTTCCCGTCACGAAGATGATACACAAACTTAGTACTTCTCGTCACGTAGACGTCACACAATCACTTAATATTTTTCGTCACGAAGATGACACACAAACTTAATATTTCTCGTCACGTAATGTCACACATTCACTTAATATTTCCCGTCACAAAGACGACTCATATGTTTAATATTTTTCCGTCACGTAGATGACACACAAACTTAGTATTTCCTATCATGCAGACGTCACACAATCACTTAATATTTTTTGTTACAAAGACGACTCATATACTTAATATTTTCTAGTCATGTAGACATTTCACAGTCACTTAATATTTTCAGTCATGGAGACGATGCAGAAACTTAATATTTTTTGTCACGAAGACGATTCATATGACACTTTTATCTTATGGACAACTCGTGTATTTATAATGTTCCCAATCACTTTTATGACCCATGCTCTCATTGTAATTATCACCATTTTTGATGGCTCACACCCACATTATTATCTTATCATATGAATGCACCATGCTCGCAAATAAATTCAGCTCACAAACGATCAACTCGAAACACATGCACAAATTTCATCACACAATTAACCTAAGCCACGAAGGCTTACTTCGTCATTTAAACCATCTTTGTCACCTAAATATTACACCACTAAATTATTAAATCTCAAAAGAGATCATAAAACAACCATTTAAACAAAACCTAAATATATATCAATAAAGAGAATGTAGGATAACACACCTACCTTGCATGAGATTCTACCTCGTAGACGACCCCTCCGTCAGAGCTTTGAGTGCGGCATTCTTTGACGTTTTTGCCTCTGGACTTGCCATGCCCAATATCCATAATCCCACTCGAGCATTAATATATAATAATGCTTAAATCCATAATGGTTTATGAAACTCGAATTTCAATACTCAATTCGAGTCAAATTAATAATTCATTTACATTCAATAAAATTATCTACTCGAATTGATTAAGCTAATAGTTTAATAATCAATTCGAGTCAAATTAAATAATTCATTTACATCCAATAAAATCATCTACTCGAATCGACTAAGCTAACAGTTTAATAATCAATTCGAGTCAAATTAAATAATCCATTTACATCGAATAAAATTATCTACTCGAATCGATTAAGCTAATAGTTTAATAATCAATTCGAGTCAATTAAATAATTCATTTACATCGAGTAAAATTATCTACTCGAATTGATTCAACTAATCTTCTCGAATCCGTTAAATCAACATTTATTTTAACCAATTACATTAAATGAAATCTTTCTCATAAAATTGCAAACATAACAAAAGTATACTTGAATTTGCATAATTTCCTACATCATAAAATTTTACATGTTTTCTTGTAATTACTCATCCATGGATTCATTCAATTTCAAGAACATTTCATAATATTTTTAAATTATCCACTATACTATTATATCTCTAAATCAAAATTCAACCTACATACAATAATTCTTTTCTTCCTATTTATTTATTTTTTCATGCAACAACACCTTATGCACACACACCCACCTAAACATATATAAATTTTTCAAGCAATACCCATGATACCACACTTCCATAACAACCTTTACATTAGACCCACATGCAATACACCATTCTTAAATTACATGCAATACCTAATAAATATACACTAAGAACTCTTATACATACATTTAAAATGAGAGAAGATAGATTACACGGTTTGCATCTTATACCCACTTCCTACACCACCAAGCAGCACCACCAATCTTCCACCTTTAACCCATCATTAAGCTCCACTTTCAAGCTTCCCTTTTTTCCTTCTTGCTTTAACCAAAATTTTCCAAGTGCGAGTGAAGAGTCTTGTTTATTTTTCTTTGTTTTCTTCTCTTTCTTTTCTGTCCTATTCTTTTTTTTCCTTCCTCTTCTTTTTTTCCTCTTGGCTCTTGATCTAGGCGAATTATTCAAGTGCAAGACCTTTTTTTTTCTTTTCTTTTCTTTTTGCATGCAAGACATGCCTTGCAGGTCTTGCTAAGTGGAAACCTTCATCATGACTCTATATTCTATATATATACTCCTTAGTTTATATAGGTTTATACATGTACAATTATATGTATGTACCTATTTTTTTTGTATACATATTTATACATAAACATGTATTATTGACAATCTATTAAATTTATCTCTCAAACCCTTAACCACTCCTTGTATATACTAATACATTTTATTTCATTCTTATTCTTATTATTTTATAACAATAAATTTGTCACATGCTTGTCACTCGATTAATTCTACATGCACTAACGTACATAAAATTATAATGTCATATCACATGTCAACATTCTTATTTAATTTTTCACACTTTAAATAAAAAAATTCTCCTTGTAATCATTCTTTATAAAATTATCTCTAAATATAAAAATATTTATCGTTCAGGTTCAGGTCTTATATCATTACTCGTAATTAAATACTAATCGTCAATCATATGCATGCATGTCACATGTGAATATGCTTATGACAAATATCATATAATTTTCATGCGTGTTTAATTCTTACAAAAGGGGCCAAAGTTTGGCCTCTAAAAGAAGGTGAGGTGATCAAAATAGTTGAAGTTGGTAGGAATGTCTATCTGTAAAACTTGGGTAAATTTAAACTTTTTCGAAAAAAATGGCAAAATAGTAATTTGTCACTATAATGCGGGTTTAAAATTAATATTTTTCTAGCACTCGGATGATGCAACGAACTTCACTGTTGAATTCGTATCACAAAATCGAGCTGTCATGTCAATTTTCGTCGAATTCTGAGATAGTCGTATTTTATACGTTTTACGAGACAACTGAGTGACGAATGACCTCGCGAACGTCTCCAAAAATTAAAATTATAAAATTTCCTTATAATTAGATAAAATTTCAAATAAAATTAATTTAAACTCAAATCGGGATTTAATTAAGTCATTTCGGGTTAAAAACAAACCTAGAAGTAGTAAACGTGCGAGACAATGTGGACCGCACAATTAAAAGTATAAATAGGGACTAAATATCTAAAAAATCAGATATTTCCACCCCTTTAGTCGGCTGAGTTCAGGCGTTGAAGAGAGAAAAGAGAGAGAAGAGAGAAAATCATTTTCAAGCTTCCTCCCTCCGATCTACGATGTTCCGTCAGTCGAAATTCATTGAACTAAGAATTAAAGTTGGTCTACTCAACGAGAGTTATGCGCACGTACCAAGAACGACGGATTTCACCGAAGATCCAAAGAAAGTATTTTAGAAAAATCAAAATTTTGGGGCTTTGGATCACAAAAGTCTGAAGTACATCTTTACACAGAGGGACCTCAAACATAAGGCAACGCAGGTGGATGGAATATCTGGAAGACTATCACTTCACTTTGCATTACCATCCCGGTAAGGCAAATGTGGTGGCTGATGCACTCAGTAGGAAGTCACGGGGAGTCTTGGCTAGTGTGGCTTCCTAGGAGTGACAGATGCTCTAGACTATGAGACAATTGGGGCTACTTTACATGGGGCAGGGTCAGGGTACTTTAGGGAGTTTGGTGGCTACACTTTCCCTATTGAGTAGAGTTTTAGAGTCCCAGGAATAGGACACAGAGTTAGTGTCTATTAGGGGCCGAGTACAGGCAGGTTCCGGTGACGAGGGCTAGGTTATTCACACGGATGGTAGTCTTCGATATAGGAGAAGAGTTGTGGTTCCCCAGTGTATGGATCTGAGAGAGGAGATCCTTAAGGAGTTTCATTACTCCCGTTTTGCTGTGCATCCAAGTAGCTTGAAGATGTATCACTATCTTCATCATCAATATTATTGGAGTAGGATGAAGAAAGACGCTGGAAATTTTGTTAGCCGATGTCTCACGTGTCAACAGGTGAAAGCTGAACACTAGAGACCAGTAGGGTTATTCCAGCCCTTGGAGGTAGCTGAGTAGAAGTGGGAGCATGTCACAATGGATTTTGTGACCTACTTGCCACGGACATTGCGGGGACATGATGCGGTGTGGGTGATTGTGGATCGGCTGACCAAGTCAGCACATTATTTGGCGGTGCAGATGACCATCATACTAGAGAAATTCTGTAGGTTGTATATACAGGAGATTATCCAGTTACATGGGGTATCCGTCTCTGTAGTATCGGATCGGGATCCCAGGGTTACGACTTATTTTTGGGAGAGTTTTCAGCGAGCTATGGGGACACAGTTGATGATGAGCACTGTCTTTCATCCCTAAACGGACGGTCAGTCTAAGAGGACCATCCAGACGTTAGAGGACATGCTACGGGCATGCATTCTAAATCTCAAGGGTTGTTGGGAAGATCATCTAACTTTAGTGGAGTTCACCTACAACAACAATTATCAGATGAGTATTCAGATGACACCCTATAAGGCACTATATGGGAGGTCATGTCGTTATCCGATTTGTTGGATGGAGGTGGGAGAGAGACCCTCTACGGGTCCGAATTTGATAAGAGACACCTCGGAGAAGGTGTACTTGATACGGAAGCGTCTTCTCACAGCTCAGAGCCGACAAAAAAGCTATGCCGACAGACGACGGTGACCTCTAGAGTTTGAGGTGGGAGATCATGTCTTCTTGAAGGTGATGCCTAAAAGAGGAGTGGTTAGGTTTGGTAAGCAAGAAAAGCTATTGCCGAGGTATATCGGGCCCTTCGAGGCACTCGAGAAGGTTGGTATAGTGGCTTACAGATTGGCGTTACCGCCAAATCTATCGAGTGTTCATGCAGTATTCCATGTCTTCATGCTCCAAAAGTATACTCCAGATCCGACTCATGTGGTGGATTGGAAAAAGCTTATTGTTGATGCTGATGGGACTTTCGAGGAGGGACTGGTGCGTATCATGAATAGCTGGGATCAAATTTTGTTAGGCAAGACCATGCGGCTAGTAAAGGTGCTGTGATAGCACCGAGGAGTGTAGGAGGCAACGTGAGAACGTGAGAATACTATATGTACCAATTATCCTTTCTTATTTAAGGATGGAGGCACATTTTTATAGTCATTTAATATATATATATATATATATATATATATATATATATATATATATATATATATATATATATATATATATATATATATATATGATTGTTACATATGCATGTGCTTGAATGTGTATGTATGTGTGAATTTCGGGGACAAAATTCTTTTAAGGGGGGAAGAATGTAAAATCCGGGTAAATTTAAAATTTCAGAAAAAGGGAAAAATAGTAATTTGTCACTATAATGAGGGTTTAAAATTAATATTTTTCTAGCGCTTGGATGATGCAACGGACCTCACCGTTGAATTCGTATTACAAAATCAAATTATCATGTCAATTTTTATCGAATTTCGAGATAGTCGAATTTTACACGTTTAACGAGACAACTAGGGTGACGAATGACCTTGCGAACGTCCCTAAAAATAGAAATTATAAAATTTTCTTATAATTAGATAAAAGTTTAAATAAAAGTAATTTGAACTCAAACCAGAATTTAATTAAGTCATTTTGGGTTAAAAACAGACCCGAAAGTAGTAAACGTGCGGGATAATGTGGACAGTGCAATTAAAAGTATAAATAGGGGCTAAATATCTGAAAAATCAGATATTTCCACCCCTTTAGCCGGCTGAGTTCAGTCATTGAAGAGAGAAAAATCATTTTCAAGCTTTCTCCCTCTGATCTACGAAGTTTCGTCGGTCGGAATTCATTGAACCAAGAATTAAAATTGGTCTATTCGACGAGGGCTATGCATACGTACCAAGAACGACGGATTTCACCGAAGATCCAAACAGAAAATTTTTGAAAAATCAAAATTTTGGGGGCTTAGGAGGTGTTCTAGAGGTTTCTTCCACTCGTATCACGCTCCAAGAGGTAGGGTTTCTTCCTACTCTGGTTTATTTCTAACCTAGGATGTTCGTATGGAATGGTTAGAGGTATAGAATGATATATGACTTGCCTATAGTCATGGAAATAAAGAAATGAGTATAGAAATGGCCTAGACCATTTTCTAACTTGATTTTGATATATGGAAGTATTTGTGAGAACTCTTGAAAATTGGGTTTATGTGGGCATGCTATGTGTTTATAATGAGTCTTGTGATTTAAGTGTGTTATTGGCATGAATTATGTAGTAACATGCTTATGAATTGTGTTGGATATAAATGTTAATATGTGCTAATTGATGTATTGAGATTCTGATGATTTATGAGATTTATATGCTTATGATATAAATTGGCATGTGATATGTGGGTACGCAGTTTAATTGCTCATTTGGCATGCATTGTATCTTGGGCATGGTATGACATCACATTTATGGGCTTAGGCATGAGTGTGAGTGTGTGTGGGCATGGTTTATTCAAACATCATATATAGTGGTTGAAGGTGGGCTCGGGAAAGTGAAATTGAAGATTCCACTGAGTCGCACGGTTGTATGCATGAAAAACTTGTGTTGGGTATAGCAAGAAGGGCTAGACACTCCCTCGGGTGAAAGGCCCGACTACTTGGTTCATACACTCACATGAAGTGAAATTCTGAAAAAGTGTAATGGCATACGGAGCCAGCGGTGCGATTTCAAAATTCGATACCCAGAAAAAACACATGATTTTGGTTTATATAAATGATTTAATTGACGGGAAACATCCAACAATGAATGGATTTTATGAATGTTTGATTTTATTTTAAAATGATTATTGGATGTATTTCATCAATAATAAATGTTTTTACACGTGCATTGCCTTATATGGTGGGAGCAGGTGAGGGCTTGGGTTGATGTGCGTGGATGAGTCTCATCTGATTTTATGGCATAACATGGTACATTCCAACAAGTAATGCATATATTCTTGATTGAAATGGTTATATGATTATGATTATTGCATGCGAATATTTCATATGCACTTAAGTGGGGAGTAGTCTTTGTAGGAAATACTCTACTAGGTTTGGCTCACTCTATACGGGAACACATTTCAGGTGCGGGGTTCGTACCGGTGGAGGACTCAAATTCGGGACCTCAATGGTGAAGAAAAGTCGGGTTGTGACTTTTGAAAACGAGTTTTTGTAAAACTTTGGTTAAATTCCATTTTGAGTATATAATTGTATAAATAGTTTGTAATAGAACTAGTAGAAATCAAGTTTTATGTGATAAACATTATTACGCATATTTTGGATGAAAAAGAGATGATTTGGAATGGAATAGAAATGAAAAACAGTGAAAAAAGGCTAAACTAGGCAAAGAGTACCAGTACAGTTTGGTCCAGCATGCAGACAGTACCGGTATTCTATCCAAAACTTTGAAAAAAAATTTGAAAGGCAGACTGTACCGGTACAGTCCAAACGATACCAATACTGACAGGGCCAGTGAACAAACAATACCAGTATTCTCTCCAAAATTTTGAAATTTTAAAACTAAAGTGCCATGTTTTTAGACTTTGTTTTCCTTGGTTCCAATGATACAAATGGGCATTGCATGAGGTATGAGGTATATTGGATCTTGGTTGGATATATGATTAAAGGAACATGAGTTACTCGTGTGAGTTAAAATTTCGAATAATGGAATAATATTAGCATGATGTCGAATCAAGCGACACTCACGGGTCTTTCCGCAGGTTGATGGGTAGTCAACGGTAAATTAATGACCCCCGTTTTTAGGGGCGTCACACTATCAAAATTCAGTCAAGTTTTAGATTGGCGGTTACTTCAATCCTAGTCGACAAGAGGCCAGTTAAATGCACGATATCGAGAATTGAGGGGGACATCATGCCAAGAGGAAGAACATGTCATTGCAGGATTTTGACCAGAAGCAACTAGCTACACGTATGAGCCAGTGATTCATGTACAGTGGGCAAGTGGAGAACTTGATTTGCTTATAAATCCTTTGCTCTTTCCACTATTCAGAGAAATGTACTTCCATTCGTTCTACCCAGTCAAACTATCGATGGTCTGGGTTAACCCAAGTTGTCAAGGGGGCGAGCCGTTGATCCCGGTGCTTCCATCGAAGTTGAGGACAATGAAGCATTAAGATTTCTCCATGCGAAATGAAGTAAGGCTAAGATAATGCTTGAAAAATGCTAGATTTAAAGGCAGGGCCTAGGGCGAAGTTGGAACTCGAATCTTCAAAGGGGATTAGAATTCGATCATCAACTAGGTCTCGGGTGACATATCGACGGTCAATAGAGAATCAAAGGACAGGTGGTGTGTTCGAAGGAGGGACAACAATAATGCCTTGATCTACTTTCCGCTTAGACACCATTAAAGATAAAGGAAAGATTCAGATTTGAAGATAAGCCAAGGGGAAACTGCCAAGGGTGAATCGGAAAAGAACATAATGGGTGAGGATTTGGGTAAGTAAAGATAGTGACTAGGCCTTTTAAATAGTGGCTTAGTGGTCTTTGGCAGTTATAGACTGTTCACTTACCTACTTAAATGAAGTGAACCAACCATTGAAAGTTGTTTTAAGTGGATGTTGAAAGAAGAACAACGGATGTGACTGTTCATTTACTTGGATTAATTACAAGATACACCCAATTAAATAAAGGGGAATTGTTTGGACTCAAAATATAAAATTATAAGAACATTTGATGCATGGGCAGTTTGTAAGCCAGGAAATGATCAGGAATGGGTTGCCATGTGCCAAGAATTTGAAGAAAAGGCGAAAAATGATCAACAATGGCCTTGTTTGAAAGAAGAGAATAATTCTCTGATAGTTACAAATCAATTAACCGTTGATGAACAGTGGAATTGTCGAAGAGAGTGATTATAAAAGGTGGACAAAAAAAGAAGTGAAAAAATAACCCCCCCCCCCCCCCCGACAAGACCCACGATCAAGGCATTTAGGATTAGTATTAAAGTTAGTTTTAGGAAGTAGTTAGTGTTGTAATCAAAGGTTGTTAATTCAATCTCTGGTATTAAAACCCATTCGATCGGATTAATAAAGAAATTTACTTTTATTAATTCGTCATTTTTTGTGTTCATCTCTTTAAAATTTTATCCAATAAAGTCCTAAAATGAGGCAATTGAACCTATCCATAAGAAATCGTTTGTGAACTATCTATCGATTGAGGCATTCTATCGATCACAATAGATTTTAGAGTAACAAATATTCAAGATTATACGGTGTTTTTAATCCGTCAAAATTTTCTACCAGATTAGTTTTTGTCCAAATATGATATTTCCATTTCTGAGGTTGGATTTATGACGTAGAGAACAAAATAGTGAAATTTCAAGTTGCTATATGTATTTACTGTAATGGATAGTACTAGACTAGATGAAATTGCTCAATCTCCTTATTCCTCTTGAGTCGGCTCTGCTATCGGAATGTAATTTTCAAACATTTAGGAGGAGGTCTTATTATGGTTGTTTTGGAGACTGGGAGCCAAATGATCCAAGGCTCAATATATCAATTTAAAATTCATACATACCTAAAAAGCTAATTATTTAGGTAGTGAGTCCATTCACGATACATTAGGACACTTTTACTTCTTTTTATATCCAATGCATGATTCCTACACATGTAATATAAACAATGGTATAAATTTTCCTTTTTTTTTTTTTTTTATAATTCAAATTTCTTGATTGTTAATTGTAATTTTCGAGCTTCTATGAGAAGGTCTTATATATGATGGTATAGGTTTTCTTTATTTCTTTACTTTAAATTTCTTGATTGTTAACCATTATTTACACATTCATTTTGGACGCTAACTGCATATTATCGACAGAATTGCAGCCATGGTCATTGTTTTTATGTGCGTAGTTATAGTTTAAAATAAGTTTTCGTATATGTACTTAAGTTCTTGAGAATGTTGGAAGTTGAATCAAGTTTGGGTTCCAAGCATCAACGGCTTGGCATTTATGAATGACTTTTCTGAGATTTTTATTTTGGAAAATCAACAAAAAAGTAGTGCAACTAATTATATTACAAAATTATGGAACCGAGGTGAATTTGTTTATAAGAATCATTTTTATTACTGGTCTAAATATATATACTTGTGCAAAGTTTCAGATCATTGGTTTTGTTGATGTTGCTTCTTTTTTTTTTTTTTTCCATTTTTGCCAGTGGTTGAAGGAAGCGATGTTGTTTTGAAATGACTCATTGTTCCTTCCTGGTGAATGGATGAACACTTCAACAGGATTGACATTTGCATCTCATGTCACACATGTTGTTGTACGAAAGATATCTGGTATATCTACTAAATTATAAGCAATATATATAATAAAATAAGAGTCTCTTTTTTATTTGAAGAGCTTTATTTTTTGGATTTTCTTGGCTCTCAAGGGCCGATAATTCATAGAACTTTAACAAAAAAGTTATATGTCTCTTATTTATTTCTAAATTTAGAAAAATACTTACTCTGATTATTTTTTGTTCTAGCCTTCTTTTGGTTGTTAATATGTAGGTGGTCTAGAACTTAGCCTTACTACGCGCAAGGGCATATGAATGCACTTTTAGAATTGGAAACTTTAAAACATGTGTCATTTAACATAAAATGTTGGTTCTTCAATTTTTTCCTTGAAGCTTTGTGTAAATCTAGATTTGAGATTTAAAAGGGGCTTGCTTATAAAACAAGATTTAAAATGGGCTTGAAATGCATTAGACTAGAAAAGCTTAGTTACTTGAATCAATACAATTTTATTACATATTAGTTTGCTTGCCGTTGTGTTTACTCCTTTTATTAATGGTAAACCAAGCATCTAAAATACTAGAATAAATGAATGCATTACACACAACAATTTCAGGTTTGTTATCTTTAACTGTCATCCGCAACCTCTAATTACCTCACAGCACAATGGAAGGATGTGACTATTCTGATATTCTTTCATTTGCTCTCTCTCTCTCTCTCTCTGTAAGTCGTGGATTTTTGGTGCTCATCCATTGTTTAACATTCTTTAATATCAGTTGTTTTTTGACAAGATGCACTGCAAAAATGAACTTAAGTGACGAGGACTATGTTTCTAGACCCGACAAAATAAGTTTTGCCTTTTTCTTTTTTTCAAACACTTTGAACATATTCGATTAGAGAGTCTCTATGTTTTCCTTTTTTCGTGTTATATGACTTACCGACATGTCAGTTACTGGATATACAATTCAAATTTAGTTGTTAAATTATGTTATAATTTGTTACAACATAAAAAATGGTGCAATAGATCCAATTAAAATGTTGCTTAAGTGAGCTTCAAATTAACTTTAGAGATGAGGGCTTCAGTTATCTCTTCATAGTATGGAATATCATATGATTCATATTCTAAATAAGCCTACGTAAATCGATTAGATTTTAGCATATTCAATTTTTCGTCATTAGTTGCATTGAAATAAACTCCATACATTATGTTTGACAAGTTAACATGTCTTATCCTGTTGGTTTGGGGTCATGCAAAAATAGACGAAGAGTATTTGCTTTCATTGCTACTTTTTTGACTTTATAGTGCCGAAGAGAATGATCATCCTAATGCTACAAGGTTGAAACAGAAAATGATAAATTTGCACGTAATGCTAACTAGTTAAAGCAAAAATGGAACATCGGGTAGGGGTCGTACCTGCGACTTTCGGGTTGATACAGAGAGCCTTTTTCCACTGAGCTACAGACAATAACGTTCGCAACTTTATTTATTAAGTGTTAAATAATATATTTCAGAATCAGATGACATGAAAATTAAGGGTCCCGCGAAGGACCAGGCCAGACCACTGTGGCCCCAAAAGGCCAAATATCACGAAACCACTCGGACCCACGTCCCCATCACTGCTCCAGTCTCCGACGACATCTCATTACTATCTATCTCCCTCAAAAATCACATTCATCAGTCACCACCACACCATCAGGCAGCATCATCATCATCGCATCGTGTCCCGGAACACTCTCAATCACTGCGAGGAAGGTAGATAATATTATTAGGTGGTGTAATCTTTAATAATAAATAAACACGTGTACAAATTATTTTAAAAGCAGTAATTTTTTTTTATCATTGATTCTATTTTCTTTTATGAATACTATCCTATATAGTGGGTAGTTATTGAAATAAATATGATATATTTTTTTTATTTGGTGAATTATTATTAAATAATTACATATTAAGATAGTTTAAGTGTCGCACCCAATATTTACTCACCAATGCCACCCCTCCCCCATCCATTTATTACTCTCACCGTCACCACCCAGAAAAACTACCCCCATTCCATCCCCCTCCCGGAAGCATAATGCTACTATTACCACCCCCAAAAATTTCATATTAACACAAGCTTCTCTCTGTTTCGCTCTCTAAAAGCTCACACAAATTGCCTGTAACTGATCTCAGTTAGCCACACTCCTGAGTCCACTGTTTTGAGCCATGGCTGCAGCTCTAGAATGCTGGTCCAGCCGAGCCAGCACAGACGAGGACATGGTAGAACAAGTCTTAGTGCGAACCCAAGACAGATCGGAAGGCCCACCGGAAAATACCTCCTCTTCCTCCTCCACCAACGCCGCCGGCGGAGTTAGAGAGTCAACGGCAATGCAGAAGCGGTTGCAGAGGCTGAGCCGAAACGTGTCCGAGGCCATCGCGTCGCTCAAGAACACACTCAACCTCGACTCGGTTCGTGACTCAACGGCTCCGCCTCCTTCGACTCGTGCCGATAGCTGTCGTAAGCACGTCTGGGGCAGCGTTGTACGGAACTTGACTCAGCTGTACCCTGGTTCTCAGCTCCCGGAGAAGCTTGTCTCCAACCTTCGCAAGCATTACGATTCGTTACCACTCAGGTCTGTTGTCGCTGAACACTAAATCTTGAATTTTCTGTTTGTTTCCCGAGAAAACGTAATAAAAGAAATGAAAACCGAAAGAGTGGGTCCAATAACCGTTAAAGGTTCCCATGACTGCTCAAGACAAGCTTCCAAGTTTTTTTTCTCAGCAACCAAACAGAGCATTAGCTGTTCTACTCTTTATTTCAGCAAACTGTTATACATTTGGTCTCTTATGTTACTTTAAATTTCTGTTTATTTTGTGAAAATTGGACAGTTATGCACAGGCGGGATTTGAGTTGAAGGATGTGTTTCTACATATTAAATTGATTGAGCAAGCGTCAATCGAAGACCAACCTGCAATACTGATTCAAGAAATGTCTGATGATGAAGTACAGGGTTCCGTATTCAAGCTTACTTTCGCTTGTAACTCGTCGATTTCGTGGCCGGCAATGTCCGGTGCACTCGACAGTGCTTCGATTTGTTGCAAGAAAATACAGATCTTTGAGAAAAAGGGGTTCACTTTAGGAATTATTAAGCTTTTGGTTCAATCTGGGCAAGAGAAAATGTTTAAAGCTCGGATCGAAAATGCATTAAAATCAGCTCTGAAGAGGCCGAGACCAATTAAACTTCCGTTTGGGCTTTGTGGTTGTCAAGAGGAAAATAATGGGAGGAGAGATCTTGGAGAGATAGAAGAGGATTATGGTGAACAGAATTATAGAAATGGGATCGAGAATTCGAATCCGAGGGTGATGCTTAAGATGCCTTTACCCACTTCATCTTATGTTATATCAGTTGACGAATGGCAAACAGTGCAATCTGGTGGGGATGAGATTGGGAAGTGGTTGTTGAACTCTG
Source organism: Ilex paraguariensis (assembly GCA_963454935.2). NCBI lineage: Eukaryota > Viridiplantae > Streptophyta > Magnoliopsida > Aquifoliales > Aquifoliaceae > Ilex > Ilex paraguariensis. Next base: position 241,445 of record CAUOFW020005824.1, read on the forward strand.
ATAATCTTGAGTTTATCGATCATATTGCCCCAAATAGTTTCAAGGGAGTTTACAAGGGGAGAAGGGTTGGGATTGAGAAGCTCAAGGGGTGTGACAAGGGAAATTCTTATGAGTTCGAGCTCCGAAAAGATCTGTTGGAGTTGATGAGTTGTGGGCATAAGAATATTTTGCCATTTTATGGTGTTTGCATTGATGATAATCATGGGCTGTGTGTTGTGACTAAGTTGATGGAGGGTGGATCAGTTCACGAAGTTATGATGAAGAATAAAAAGCTGCAGACTAAGGAAGTTATAAGGATTGCTGCTGATATAGCAGAGGGGATCAAGTTCATGAATGATCATGATGTTGCATATAGAGATCTCAATACACAGGGGATCTTGTTGGATAAGCATGGAAATGCATGCTTGGGAGACATGGGTATAATCGCGGCTTGTAAGAGTCTTGGTGAGGCTATGGAATACGAAACAGATGGTTATCGGTGGCTAGCTCCTGAGGTTTGTTCCCTCTTGCAATACCTTCTCATTTTCACTATTCTCATGTTTATCAAGACCATTTTACTAGTTATACATCTCCTTTTCACTGTATTAAATCTATCCATGTTGAAGGCAAATCTGCATTACTCTTTAGTTAGATCATTTGGTGTGCTTCCCAAAACATTTGAACAAGTCCTTGTAAAACTCTTTTCATCCCATGCGAGGATTTGTGACTTTTTATCCATGGACACAAAGAAATTTCTCCCATTTTTGTGAGATATGCAAACATACATTTAGGTGATTAATGTTTTGATCATGGCTTCGTCATCTGGCCCATCTCATTTTTGGATCGCATTATGCTGACGTTCTGAAGCAAAGACAGGACCACACAGGAGATACTATCATTTCATTTCCTTTGTGCAACACTTGAAGTGTGTGGCTTCTGCTTTTATCCGTCATATGAAAATAAGCCCAATTTTCACTGTTATCCCCCTTTCAAAGATCTGAAGCAATGCTATTTTTGAAATGTGTTGTTAATGGGTGGAAATGCTCCTTAGGGGTCCGCTGAATTGATCATTTCACCATGGCACTCTAGGCAGTAAATGTAAAAATTGTTTTTGATATTGCTTTTAGGATAAGTTCAATCATAATAGCCTTGTTTATTGTCTAATAAGAACAAGTGTTGTTACCCTTCTTAGTAATGTGCTTGGTAGTCATATCTTGCTTTTCATGATTAATCGCAATAGCCTTACCTGGATAAACCTTTATCAATAGTAAAGCTCTTCGTGATGGCACATTTATTAGTTTAATTCAAACATAATAATTTGATTCAATGTATGCAATTAGGGCTTTATGAGGGGCACTGTACTCAAGGAGAACTTTATGTCACTTATCATAGCATCATTGCCTAAGCATGCACCAAATGTCTTGATAATTGTTTTTTGCTTTACACCACAATAGTTGTTTAATTTTATATGACTTTAACTAGGCACAACAATATTTACCATTAACCAAAAACTCTTGGCTGCAGCACTTCCATGAATTTGGTTTAATCAATGAAGCCCACCTAGTGAACCTTTCAATTATTAAGCACCTGCCCTTTTTTTCTTTTTTTTCTTTTTTTTTTTTTTATTGAGGAAAGGAGGAGGGGGGGGGGTGTTAAGGCATTTGAGGGCTGTGTTTCTGCACTTGGTGTAGGAGAAAGTAAAGGTATGGGTATCATACAACTTTAACTGAATGTTTATTTTCATCCTTGAAGGTGATCTTCCAAGATACATGTCGATAGCTTCTGTGGAATCTTAGATAAGCTTTTCAATCATTATGTGTATTCTTCTCTCTCTGTCACAGATCATTGCAGGTGATCCAGAGAGTGTTACAGAGACATGGATGAGTAATGCATATAGTTTTGGCATGGTTATATGGGAAATGGTGACTGGCGAGACGGCATACTCTGCATATTCACCTGTTCAGGCAGCAGTCGGGATAGCTGCTTGTGGCCTTAGACCTGAGATACCGAAGGACTGCCCACAAATCCTTAGATCTCTGATGCTGAAATGCTGGAACAATTGCCCTTCAAAGCGTCCTCAATTCTCTGAAATCATATTGATGTTGATGCGTCCCAGCAACACCAATAACAAGTAACAAGTCCCCTTCTGTCTCTGCAGTACCTAACTGGCTGATGCAAATTTTGTGCATAAAAAGCCCTTTATTGAATATGTGCTTCCTTGCGTAATATAGATCTACGAAGCTCAATTTTTCTCAGCAGAAATGAGGAAATATCTCTACTTACCAACGCTGATCAATCTCTTAGCTTCTACATAGCATATTTTTTGATGAAGACTAGATAGAGATCAATTGTGCTTTCTCCTCCTATGCATGTCGTTATGATTGACTGGACATTTCACCCTGCTTGTATTACAAATCAACGTAATAGGAAAAGTGCAAAAAGGCACAAGGAAATAAGGTTGTTTCTGGTTTAGTGGGCCAAAAAGTTTAAGAGTAATTCAAGGACTTTTGTATTTAGCTTTTCTTTCTGTTTCTATGGTGGCTATCTGAGGGACCCCAGAGGTGTCCCTCTTGTTATTGTGTCTCTTCAGGGGTGAGAACTATAGGGCACCCTCTCTCCCTGGAAGTATCAGTGGGATAATCTCTCAATCAGTACCACCAGATTCCATTCCAAGGGCTGTCACAAGGCTTTCCTAGGTATGTATCTGGAGGCTTGAAGCATTTATATGCAGAATCTGACTATTAGCAGAGAAAGGTGTAGGTTTTTTCCATCCTTTTATATGAATCTCATAAACTCTGATTTCATGGTCAAACATTTGCGATTGTTCTCTCAGAAATATGACTTTCTTCTCAAATGAGGTGTTTGAGGAAACTGAATTTTCATTTATGTAGTAGGGGTGAAGCTGTAAATGGAACATTTACCAAAAAAGTAAATAAATTGTAAATTGAACTGCTTGCACCATGTTGAATTTGTTTATTGGGAGCTAATTTTTAGGTCGATAGCTCTCTGATTCTTTGGTTGGTGTGGATGTGAAATAGCACATAAGTGTGAACTTGTGATCTTTTGACCTTTATTGTACAATGTGTTTTCAGTCGTGCAACTTTATCTCAAAATGAACAATATTATACCATGAGAGTTTTGGAGTGTAATAATTGGTATCGGAGTCATCGACTCTTGTGGTGCAAAGGTCACCTAAGCCCCTGAATCCCTCGATGCACTCTGGTCCAACGGGACGATGGCAACTAGTGTGGTGTGAGTAATCCCCCAGGAGGTCACATCACTCGGGACAAGTCACAGCCTAAACAAGGAAGTTTGAGTTTAAGGGGGTAAATTGTGATAACCCAATCCTATACCGACTAGTGAAATGGTTGTGAAGTAGAACATAAGTATGAATTTTGCACTTTATTAAATAACGTTTTTTAAATTTGCGCAAGTTTAAATCAAAAACGAACAATATTATACAGTGAATATAACATGTCATATAATTATTAGTGTTGTGTGCACAACAAACTCCTGCAAGTAATGGACCAGAACCTTCGAATATTTTTGAATTTTTGGGAGCAAATATGACATCCTGACGGTAAATTAATGCACTAATTAGAATATTCAGCTGGGCCTAGATGATTCAAGTTCTATAATATGGTTCTGAATCATTTTGCCTGAGTTGCTTACACTTTGCAGCACTAATGACTAATCTATATAATCATTGAAGGTCCAACTTAAATCAAATGATCTGATTAATCCAACCTTAAGTCACATGATCTGCTTAATTTGTAACATGGCTGCTGCACATGCTTAACAGGTTAGCATGTGCGTGCGTGGTGATTATCCCAAGTCAATGCGTAGCATCTCAAGGCGTTTGTTTAAGTATTTGTTGTGTACTATATCATTTAAATTTAATTTATTTATTAATTTAATGTATCACAATTATTAGATTGATTGAGTTTCAACAAATACTAGAGTTCATTGTCAATTTAATAATTATGAATAAATTTTTTAACAGAATAATTATAAAAAATTAAATTAATAAATTATGTCAATAAATTAAATTTAATCACTCAATGTTGTTCTGATTAGCTCACGTTTTAGCCGGCAGGGCCAGGAATTTTGCTTTCGGCTTGGTTCAATGATGAATGATGACCAGTTCACCACAATATGTAAGGGTATGATTCCAACAGCAAGACTAAAAGTTAAAGCATAAAATGATAGCATATAATTCTGTACAAGGGAGATTATTTTTCCTATCAATAAGATTGACACAATTTATTAGGCCACAAAGAACCCTTCTCTCCAAAAATAATTCCACACAAAGAGTAACCATCTCTTGTACGGACAACGAAGGTGTTGAAGAAGTTTCATGAAATTTACAAAACAAGAGAACACCTAAGTGAACCAATAGTCGGAAGCAGGCAAAAGAAATCCGATACTTAAGTCAAATCGCAAGCCAAAAAGAAGTGTGAAGTGAATAAACTAAGATTGAATCCCTTACTTAGTATCCGAAGACCTTTATTTATAGCAATAGGAAGATATGTCCCAATAAAATCTCAACTCTAGGTTGATTGACTCAATCTCATCACTAGTTCCTAGAACTTCAGGCTAAAGTTAGATTATGACTCTTAGTCATAAGTCGTTATCACTAGCTCTTGGTTGCTTAGAGTAGCATTTTACTTGGATCTTACCTCTTCGGTGCCCCATCACTAGCTCCTAGATAATTAAAGTGATATTAGATTAAGACTCAAGGTCATAGATTGACCCTTTATTAAGTAGGACTCATCGATAGTTGCTTTTTGTGCCAACAGTGGACAAAGAAGGACCTCCCAGGCCATTCGCTTGCTGGTAGTGGCCTTGCAAGCCACTGGCAGTAGCGAGCCAAGCTACCTGCCTCTTCGCCTTGCCTCTCTTGCCTTTGCCGACGACTGGCAAAGCTTGCCTTGCCTTTGCCGAGTGGGAAAGTTGGCTTGTCATGCCGAGTGGCATGAGCCACTAATACTTTAGTTCGCACACCTTCCCCTTTATGACTTAAATCTGTCTTAATACAACTTTATTTCAAGGATTTAAAAACATGAGTCGATGTGATTCAATGCATTGACAACCCTATGTACTACAGCCATATCTCCCTTACGCAAAAGTAAAGGTCGGCAATGAGCTGGTCTGACTTGATTTTTATGCCCAAGCTTGTCATGTGTCGGGTTACTTGGGTTTGGCCAGTCTTGTGCTAATCTTAGGCCAGCCCTTTAAAAAATACTTAGGCCCAAAGTTAGCTCTAGTGGGTCTTAGATGGGCCTTCCCTAAAAATTTGGAATATAAAATAATTTTAAAAAATAATAATGTTTTTCCTTAAAATATAGGTCTATTGGATCAATCTATTAGCCATTGAAGCCATGTCGCCCATAAATAAGCCCAAGTCGTAACCTATGTAGCTAACGGGACGGGTGTCATCTCCGATCCTCAGTGCGTTGCCTCAGACTCGAATCACCCTTCTAAAAGCCGGAGGAGCAATGTTTGGCATACCAAATAAATGATACAAAGTGAGGTGTCACATTCACACTTACAGTATAAAGTAATGCCATGTTGTCCAATTTGTATCCCAAAAAACTCATCTCAAATACAATATTGATGGTGTATGACCATGTTAATGAGCAAAAAGTGCAGGTGAACGTGTGATGAGTGTGGATCAGAGCTACAAGGCTTGTGTGTGATGCTGCTACGAAATACTAAGGAGATTAAAGGGGTGCACACAGTGAAAATATAGTGGTTCACCGGCTCAGAAGCTCGGCTAGTCCACTCCTTAATAGAGGATCTTCCTCCTGTTGTCTTATTCACTGCTCAAATGCATTATAATCCGATATATCTCCAAATTATGATTTTTTATTCGTGCCTCTCTATGGAGGTGTTACATAATATTTATAGGACTATTCTCTGTTCTGTAGGATCTCAACCGAGATCTTTGTCTGTCATTAGTGGGATTCTCTTTGATTTTAGGAGAGAATCTTAGTTGGTTGAGAGTTTCATGTTTTGAACTCAATTTTCGCAGTTATCCAGCTGTTCCCTAGTCAGTTCCACTACCATCTCCCCAGGGGGAGCTCTAGCTCTGGACTTCTGAGCTCCTTATACCCTACCTAACTTCCTGACCTAACCTCGTTTTCTGAGCTTACTCTTATAACTTATTTGAGGTATCATCAGTTGCCCCCCAAGCCCCTGGTTCAAGCGAGCTTGGGTTGGGGTTGAGCTGTTTTTAAACCAAGTTGGGCTTGCACGTGGCTGTCCTTGGCTTGCACGTGATAGATGTCTTTTGGACGGTTTTTAGCAATCATGGCTTTCTCGATTCTCATGCACATTTCAGTCTGCGTCTCTCAAGCTTTAAATACTCTATCAGAATCGCCGTTTTCCACTGTTTGGTTTCTTGGCTGTCTCTCTCTTCTTGTGGTCTCTTGGCTTTCTAGTTTGAAGTTTTTCGATTCTTTATCAAAGATCGAGTTTTCTGGGTTCGATTTGAAGATTCGCATTGCCCTCTTTCTTCAATTTCGTTCTAGGCTGTTGCTCTTTCCTAACTAGGTGCGTCTCTTTTGCCCACTTTTTTGCCTTTTCTCGTCCTGGATCCCTCAAGTTCGAGGTGGTTATTGCATTTCTAGGCTTTTCGGTTCTTTTATCTCTGGAATCGAAACTGCTGCTTGTCTCCACTTCCCCACTTCGTGGATTAGGGCCTTATTGTGCTAATTCTCGCTGTTGGAAGCTACTGTATTGACCCTAGAGTTATTTGGGAGTGCCTTACTAGTATCCCTCACCTCTACCATTCTTTTAATTTACCTTTCTCCTGTCTAATCATGTCTACCCCTTCCAAAACTACTCGCTCCTCTGTTTCTCTCTTGGGAGAAAGGTCTGCCGAAGAGGACACTGATTTAGGGGATGTGGGCAAGAAAATAGACAATTTTCCTAGTGTTGATGTTGTCGACGCCGAGGCGAATACTAAGGAACCTCCCCCATCGTCTTCTTCTGTGCCCTCTAATCCTAACAAAGGTAAGGACAATGTGAGTGGGGTAGGAGTCTCTGACAGTGCATCGGGCACAGGGGCTGCCTTTAGGGATGCTGAGCTCGTAGGCCCTAGTGAGGTTGACCCTTCTTTTATGAAAATGTTCAGTGGTCGTTACAGTTTTCCTCCTAGTGTCCAGATAAATTCACCCCATATGTTGCCCAGGTTCATAAGAAAGTCTATTTCTTCATGGCCGCTTTTGAGAATGGCCTTCTCTTCCCTATATACCGTTCATCAAGAGTGTTTTGTAACACTTCAACATCTACCCTGCTCAGCTCTCCCCTAACTTCTGGGGTGTTTTGGTAGGTCTTCTAATTTTATTTAAGAAACATGAGCTCAGGGGTTCCCAGCCTTTCCTTGCTCGTGGATCTTTTTAATGTCAAGTTCACCTCATTTGAGGGTTTCTTGTATATCTCCAACCGAACCACAGCTAGGCAGATCATTACTCACCTCCCAAGCTCCCATAAGGGCTGGAAAAAATAATTATTTTTTGTTAGGGGCACCAACTGGGAGTACAACCCTGCTGATAGGACTGATACTTTTAGTATCCCTAGAGCCTGGTCTACCCTTGATAACTTAGGTGAGTCCTTGCTCGAACTGACTAAGTTCTGGTTTAAAAATTATCGAGTTGACTTTCTGACCTTTGCTCTCCTTTTATTATTTTTCAGGCATTCGACCTGAGCTCAGTGTTGAAGACAAGAAGGTGAAGTGAAAGTTGGAGAAGTGTAATCCAGAGAAATAATTCGACCTCATCAAGCCTTGGGTTCTGGTAACACAGGGATTTAGTCCTCCTGAGGTATCGATAGAAGCTCCGCTCCCCATTTTTGTTAGACCTAAAGACGTAGAAGGTAACACTTTCTGAATTGGTTTCCTTCTTTTCTGTTTAACTAGCTCGATTCAGATCTTTCAGGTTCTTCCATAATGAAATCTACTCTTGAGGAATTCCAGGCTAAGGTTGACCTATTAAAGAAGAATAGGAAGAGTAGCAAACGAAAGGCTGAGATCAGTTCTGGAGGCAGCCTCATTGACAGGGCTAAGGTGCAAAAACTGTGAGTGTCTTCTTCTCCTGTCTTGAGCAAAGAAGGACAAATTCCCTCATCTCAATCCCCGGTAACCTCCTCTCTTCAAGCGGCCCAACTTGCTCCTAAAAAGGTTTCTGAGCCAAGGTTGGCTTCCCCCACCTCTTTTGAGGTTGAGGGAACCTTGAGGCTGATTACTAGAATTCAGTCAAACTCCACTCCTCCTGGACCATCTGAACGACCATCCCAGCTGCCTCTCCAGAGCCCCAAATTCAAATAGAGGGAGGATCAAAAAACTGATGAAAACTCCTTCTTTAATAACACTGAATTTGCTGCTGGGGCCATTTCATTCATTCTTCCTAAATTCAATATTCAAATGGCCTCTACCATACCCCCTGAGACATCTTTTTGCTCAACTCTCCAAGGAATAGCCATTGTAAGTGTTTTTACTCACCCTCTTAGCTCGGTGCGGTTGACTTGTGCTGATCTATACTTTTTTTCTTTTTTGGCCCAGATGGCTCTCCATTTGAAGAGCTTAATGCTCAGGGTCCAATCTTCGAAGGACTCTACTAAAGCATTGAAGACATACAAGTTTAAGGTCGTTGAGCTGACCTTTGACAATGAGAACCTCAGAGCTCAGGTGCAAAGGCTCAAGGAGAAAATGAAGAAGTAGGCCTCTAACTTCGAAGGCTTTCAAGCAGCCAAGGATAGGGCTGAGAAAAGAGAGAAAAAGGCCAGATATGAGCTGAGGATGATTAGGGAAGAGCTGTTACTCAAAACTAATGCCTGGACCAAAGCTAGCCAGGAAGCCTTTGATGTTCGAAGTTCCCTTGAGGGCCTTAAAAAGGTGTATGTCATCCTGGTTGAGGTGAACGAGAAATAATGTAGTGAGCTTGAGGTGTAGAAGACTACTGTCAAGAAGAGAGACGATATAATAGCCGAGCTGAAGGATGATGTCACCACCAAGTGGGCCTCTGGATGGCTGGCCTTTCAACGCAAAGCGGAGAAGGCCTATCTAGACCTCAACTTCGACTTTGCCATCCCCACTAAGGAGGAGTTGGAGGAGACTGATTCAGAGGGCGATGACGACACCTTGGCTCCTATTACTTCTGATAGGACTTTGGAAGGTACTGAAATGTCCACTCCTCCGACTGTTCCCTGTTCCTACTAATACCTGTCTTTCTGCTGACCTCGTGATGAGAGCTCTGACTGAGATTGAGGCCCCTGCCTTCTTGCCTGTTCTTGGTCCCTCTGAGATTTCAACTGTTGCCTTGCCAGAAGGGTCGCCTATTGAGCTACCAAGCTCTTCTTCTGCTCCTGCTGCTGAAGCTACAGTAACTACATTGTAGGACCCTTCACCTGCTCTTTCTTCAGAAACTTAGGATCCTTTATTTCTCTCTTTATTATTTTTTTTGTTGGAAAGCATTTGCAACTTCTATTGGAGGATGTAAATCTGCTCTGCTTTCTTGACTCGCCTTTTAAGTCATCCATGTGAATACTAAACGTACTTATTTTTTTTTGAAATTGCTCAACACAACCTAACTTGATCTTCAATGTAGTCTACTCGGCTCAACACAATCTAACTTGCTCTTCAATGTAGTCTACTATGCTCAACATAATCTAACTTACTCTTCAATGCAGTCTACTCTGCTCTTCTTTGATCTGCTCTTATTATTCTATGGTTTAAACTGCTCGTTTAAACTGCCATGTACTCCCCTCGTCCCCTTGCTTTGAGGAGTATTCAGTTCTCCTTAATAGCAAAATTGCTATTGAGACTTTCACTCCCTGAGGGTTTCTCCCCGCTGTTTGGTACCTACATTAGGTGCTTTATCGTTTCCCTTACTGAGAAGAGGTTTGCTGGATTTGGTAAGGAGAGTAAGCAACTTGATACTGAGGTCTTTTGAGCTCTTTTTCCTGTATATCTGTATCTTGATTTTTAGGAGCCGAAGAGCTCGTCTTGATAAGCTAAGACGCTTGCTATTGTTTTATGAGCTGGAGAGCTCACTGCAGGTCTACGAGGTGAAGAGCTCTTCTTGTTTTCTATGAGCTGAGAAGCTCATCGTAATTTTATGATTTGAAGGACTTATCTTGAATTTATGAGCTGAGAAGCTAATCATAGTCTTATGAGTCGACGAGCTCATCTTAAATTTATGAGCTGAATAGCTCATCTTTGAGTTGAGAAGATCATCTTAATTTTATGAGTTAAAAAAATCATCTTATATTTATGATTTGAAGAACTCATCTTAAACTTATGAGCTGAGGAGCCCATCTTATTTTATGGGCTGAATAGCTCATCTTTGGTTTATGTGCTAAAGAGCTCATCTTGATTTTATAAGTCGTAATTTTTCAACTCGTAATTTTATGAGTTGAAGAACTCATCTTAAGTTTATAAGTTAAAGAACTCATATTTAGTTTATGAGTTGAAAAACTCATCTTAATTTTATGAGCTGAGGAGCTTATCTTATTTTATTAGCTAAATAGTTCATCTTTGGTTTATGAGCTGAATAACTCATCTTGATTTTATGAGCTGAGAAGTTCATCGTAATTTTATGAGTTGAAGAACTCATATTAAGTTTATGAGTTGAAGAACTCATCTTAAGTTTATGAGCTGAGGAGCCCATCTTATTTTATGGGCTGAATAGCTCATCTTTGGTTTATGAGCTAAAGAGTTCATCTTGATTTTATGAGTTGAGGAGCTTATCGTAATTTTATGAGTTGAAAAACTCATCTTAAGTTTATGAGTTCAAGAACTCATCTTAATTTTATGAGTTAAAAAATTCATCTTAATTTTATGAGCTGAGGAACCCATCTTATTTTATGAGCTAAGGAGCCCCATCTTATTTTAAGGGCTGAATAGCTCATCTTTGGTTTATAAGCTGAAGAGCTCATCTTGATTTTATGGGCTGAGGAGCTCATCGTAATTTTATGAGTTGAAAAACTCATCTTAAGTCTATGAGTTCAAGAACTCATCTTATTTTTATAAGTTGAAAAACTCATCTTAATTTTATGAGCTGAGGAGTCCATCTTATTTTATGGGGTTAATATATCATCTTTGGTTTATGAGATGAAGAGCTCATCTTGATTTTATGAGCTGAGGAGCTCATCGTAATTTTATGAGTTGAAGAACTCATCTTAAGTTTATGAGTTGAAGAACTTATCTTAATTTTATGAGCTGAGGAGCCCATCTTATTTTATGGTTGAATAGCTCATCGTTTGCTTTTAGCTATTTTGAGGAGTCATGGATGAATCAAAAGCTTGTTGTTTTTAATAAGAATAATTCCTTATAGGGAAAATCAGTGGGAATATTTCTTAAGATGCTCCGTATTCCAAGAATGAGGTAGGATTTTTCCTTCCTCTGTTTGTAACTCATAGTTCTCAGGCCTAACTATTCTTGAAAAGATGTAGGGGCTCTCCCAATTAGGCCCCAATTTACCATGTGGGGGATCTTTTCTTGCGAGCAAAAGCTTTCTAAGCACCAGATCTCCAACCTTAAAGCTCTTGTGCCTAACCTTCCTGTCATAATACCTCGCAGTCTTTCTCTGGTAACTCCGAGTGCGCTGTATAGCTTTTTCTCTTTTTTCATCTAGGAGATCAAGATTCAGTAGGAGGGATTCATCATTGTGCTCAGGCTCCGTGAGCTCAGTTCGGGGAGATGAGAGTCTTATCTCCACAGGAAACACTGCTTCGATTCCAAAGGCCAAGGCAAACAGTGTTTCCCGAGTTGCTGTCCTGGGGGTTGTTCTGTAGGCCCATAGCACCTCTGGAACATATTCTACCCATTTTCCCTTTAATAACTCAAGCTTGGTCTTCAAGGCTGCCTTAATTGTCCTGATGGTCACCTCTGCTTGTCCATTGGATTGTGGATGGGCCGGAGCTGAGAAGTAATTTTTGATCTCTAGCTCTACACAAAATTTTCTAAACTTGGGGTTGTCAAACTGCTTTCCATTGTCAAAAATAGTCGCCCTAGGTACCCCAAATCTATAGACTATAGACTTCCAAGTGAAATCTGAATTTTTTGATCCGTGATCGTTGCTAAGGGCTCCACATCTGCCCATTTAGTGAAATAATCTACTCCAATTATGGCGAACCTACACTGCCTCGTGCTGGTGGGAAGAGGGCCAAGAATGTCTAAACCCCATTGTTGGAAAGGCCACGGGCTTACAACCGAAGTCAGGAGCTCTGGCGGGCAATGAGAGTTGTTGGCGTGTATCTGACATATTTTACACTTTTTAACCAGATCAAAGGCATCCTTTAGCATAGTGGGCCAGTAGTACCCTTGCCTTAGAGCTTTCCCTGCCAGCGCTCTAGCTCCAATATGATTGCCGCAAATTTCCTCGTGGACTTCCCTTAGTACATAATTAACATCTTCATCTCTAACGCACTTGAGTAGAGGTATCGAAAATCCTCGTTTATATAAATTTTCCTGAAAAATAGAAAATCTGGCTGACTTAGTTCTTAACTTTGCAGCTTCTTTGGGATCTCCTGCCAGAGTTCCATTCTGAAGATTCTCCAAGATGGGGTCCATCCAACTCAGTGGTGCTTGTACGGGCAGCACCTCTTCATCTTCAATGCATACTGATGTCTCTGCTAGATGCTCCACTGGAATTAACTTGTCCAAATTTTCTTGTGAGGCTATTGCCAACCTTGCCAAGAATCTGCTCGCGAGTTTTCAGCTCTGGGGACATGCCTGATCTTCATTTGCACAAAATTTTTGATCAAGTCTTGCATCTTTTTAAGATAAAGGGCCATCTTCTCACCCTTAGCCTCATAAGCTCCTTCTATCTACTTTACCATGAGCTGCGAATCACTACAGATTTCAAGCGGCTCTGTTTTCATCGAATACGCTAAGTTGAGCCCTGCTATAACTGCCTCATACTCGACTTCGTTGTTTGAGGCCTTGAACTCAAACCTCAGTGCACATTCAGCATATATTTCATCGGGGGAAGTCAGAATCAAACCATCACCGCTGCCCTAGGCATTGGCAGCTCCATCTACTGAAAGTTTTCATGTAGGGAGGTCAAGTATCAACTGTGTTGTCTCTGCAAGTATTCCAATTGTGAATTTTGTAATGAATCTGTTAATATTTGCCACTTAATGGTTGTTCTTGGCTTGTACCTGATATCAAACTCGCTGAGTTCAATGACCCATTTAATTAGCCTCCCTGAAGACTCTGGCTTATGTAGAACCTACTTCATTGGCTGATCTATTGGAACTTTGATAGTATGAGCCTGGAAGTAGGGCCTAAGCCTTCTGGCAGTCGCGACCAAAGCTAAAACAAGTTTTTCCATCTTTGGATATCTTTCCTCTGTTCCCCTCAGAGCTCTGTACAGTAATAGACTGGTTGCTAAGCTCTGTCTTTCTCTCTTACTAGCGTTGTGCTGGTTGAAAAGTCTGAGACAATTAAGTAAAGAGTAAGAACCTCTCCTTCCAACGGATTTACCAGAACAGGCGGAGAGCTCAAGTAATCTTTCAATGCTTTGAATGCCTCTTCACACCAGGCATCCCATCGAAAAGCCTTCTTTAAAACCTGAAAGAAGGGCTGACACTTATCGCTTGATTTGGACATGAAGCAACTCAAGACAGCTATTTTCCCGGTCAATCCTTGTATTTCCCTTGTGCTGGATGGAGGTTGCATATCCAACACCGCCTTCACCTTCTCCTGGTTTGCCTCTATTCCTCTACTATTAACTATGAAACCTATAAATTTTCCTGCAAATACCCCGAAGGCATATTTGGCAGCGTTGAGCTTCATTTTGTACTCCCTCAGAACTTGGAACAACTCGGCTAAATGTCCAACGTGGAGCTCTGCCTTCAGTGACTTAGCCAACATGTCGTCAATATATACCTACATGGTAGTCCCAATTTTCTTTTGAAACATCCTATTCACTAGGTGCTGGTAAGTGGCTCCAGTGTTCTTTAACCCAAAAGGCATCACCTGGTAGCAATACGTCCCTTGTTCAATTATGAAAGAGGTCTTCTCTTGGTCATTAGGATCCATCCTAATCTGATTGTACCCAGAGAAAGCATCCATGAAGCTGAGGAGCTCGTGCCCTGCGGTGGCATCCACAATCAAATCTATCCGAGGTATTGGAAAACTATCTTTAGGGCAGTCACGATTGAGGTCTGTAAAGTCGATGCAGAGGCACCATTTGCCATTGTCTTTTTGACGAGGACCACGTTGACTAGCCAAACTGGGTATTCTACTTCCCGGATGGCTTTTGCATGGAGAAGCTTGCTGACCTCCTCATTGATGGCTTTTTGGCATTCTGGAGCGAAACTCCTCATCTTTTGCTTAATGGGTTTGCAAGTAGGATTCACGTTGAGCTTATGAGTGATGACAGAGGGATCAATTCCTTGCATGTCTTCTTGCTTCCAGGCAAAAACTTTCATGTTCCTTTTCAGGAACTGGATAAGAAGGTCTTTAATCTCTCTGCTTAGTTTAGATCCTACATAGACGAGGTGCTCTGGTTCCTTGTCTAATTGAATAGGTTCCAGCTCTTCCGATGGTTTTGGTCTAGTTTCTAGTTTATCTCTCATGTCAAGTTCATCTAGCTGGATGTTCTCAACCTCCCTCTTCTTCACAGATGCTATGTAGCACTCTCGTGCCACACGCTAGTCTCCTCAGACCACTCCAACTCCGTTTTCTATTAGAAACTTCACCACGAAGTGATAAGTAGAAGGGATAGCCCTTATAGAGTTGAGAGAAGGCCTCCCGAGAAGTATGTTGTACGCAGAAGGTGCATCGACCACCAGGAACCTTACGGTTGTTATGGTTTGGCAGGGGGGATCACCTAAGGTTAGAACGAGCTGGATTGATCCCAGGGGCAGCACTCTTTCTCTTGAAAATTCCAACAAGTGAGCACTTACTGGCTCAAGCTTTTTTCTTCCTATATCCATCTTGTCAAAAGTGGAGGCAAAAATGATGTCTGCCAAGCTACCATTGTCAATCAAAACCCGATGAATAGTCCTGTTGGCTACCACAACTCTTACCACCAAGGGATCATCATGGGGATGTTGACAACCCTCCAGGTTTGAGTTTGAAAAAGTGATAGTTGTGTCTAGACGTGGAGCCTTAGACACATCATACACTTTAGGAGCTTCTCCAGATCTGATTCTTCGCAGGTGAGCCTTTCTGGCTGAGCTGGATTCTCCTCCTCCAGCAAATCCTCCAGCTATCACTTTGATCTCCCCCATAGGCTGTTGATGTGGTTCCGATGTTTGTTGCTGAGGTGGTGGAGGTGGGAGAGCTCAGTTTTGATTATCATTGGCCACAAAGTGACGCAATTGCCCCCGCTGGATTAGGAACTCTATTTCCTTCTTTAATTGTATGCAATCGTCAGTCTGATGGCCATGGTCTCTGCGGTAGTCACAATACTTTGTTGGGTCCCTCTTTGCTGGATTTGCCTTCATCCAGGGCGGCCATCTTAAGAACTTCTCATTCTGTACCTCATATAGAATTTGAGACACTGTGGCAGATAGAGGGGTGAACTATCGAGGTGCATACCTCGGTTGTAGTTCTGGCTGTGGAGGGCCTAAGCAATCCCTAACATTTTCTCTTCTCTTCGGGGAGCGGTCTCTTTCTCTTCTTGGAGACCTGTCTCGTTCTCTTTCTTTTCTAGGACTTTGATCCCTCTTCTTTTCTTCCTTTCCTTTCTCCTTTCGTGATGAAGAACCCCCCACCTTAGAGAGGAGCGCTTCCTTACTATTTATATATTTTTTTTCTTTGGCCAACACCTCTGCCATACTTGCCTGAGGATTCTTTGAGATAGAGAACATCAGGTCCTTTGATTGCACTCCAAGTCCTGCAATGAAAGTAGTGATGACAAACTTCTCGTCTAGACGTCTACCTTCAGAGCCTTTGAGTTGAACCTCTGGACATAAGATTGAAGGTTCTCGTTAGGTCCTTGCTTCACATTCAACAAATGGTAGCTTGGCTTCCTATAGATCCAAGCTCCAATGAAATGGGATACGAAGAAGAGCGAGAGCTCTTTAAAGGAGGAAATCGAGGCTGGGGGAGCCTATTGAACCATGCTAAGGTTGAGCCCTTCAAAGTGATGGCAAAGGCCCTACATCGCACTAGATCTTGGTATCCATGCAACTTCAACTAGTTTTTATAGGTGTTAAGGTGGTCTATTGGATCTTTTGTTCCATCAAAAGCTTCTATCTAAGGCAATTTGAATTTAGGAGGGAGGGGAAAGTGCAACACCCTAGTAGTGAATAGGGATTCGATTTGTTACACCAATGCATCCATTGTTACTGGAGTCTTACCCCTCACTGCTTCCTTCATGAGGCTGAGCTCTTACTGGATGTCCTTAAAGCGTTGCTCCCAATATTGTTCCATCCTTTCCTATTGAAAAAGGAGAAAATCATTTTTCTCGATCCCATTATCTTTACTATGTGCCTCTTTATTGTCACCAACCCTAGGGGGTGGATGAGGAGCCTGACTATTTTCACCTTCTTCTTCTACTTCTCTGAGAGGGTTGAGGTGTTACTGCCCCCTGTAGGGGGGATCGTTTTGGCCTTGCTGAGCCGGTTGCGCTTGTTGAGGACCTTGTAACAGCTTCAAGAGGTCTTCATTCTACTGAAGTAAGCGCTGATTGACCTAAAAGAGGGCTTCCAGTTCATTTTTTGTTGGAGGATCTACTATAGGGGGGATTATCCTCGGCCATGGGCACGAAGTCATGAAAATTTTCTTACTGATTCTGCATCCTTGGGGGATTCATCTGGATTCTGCTCATATTACGCATGGAAACCATCAATTACTGAAAGATCAGTGTACTTGTAACAGGAACAGTCGTTCCCACAGATGATGCGAAATTGATGGTGTATGACCACATTGATGAGCAAAAAATGCAGATGGCGTGTGATGAGCGTGAATCAGAGCTACAAGGCTCGTGTGTGATGCTGCTGTGAAATATTGAGGGGATTAAAAGGGTGCACATAGTGAAATTATAGTGGTTCATCGGCTCAGGAGTTTGACTAATCCACTCCTCAATGGAGGCTCTTCCTCCTGTTGTCTTATTCACTGCTCAAATGCATTACAATAAGGTATATCTCGAAATTAGGGTTTTTTATTCATGCCTCTCTATGGAGGCGCTATATAGTATTTATAGGACTATTCCCTGTTTTGTAGGATCTCAGTCGAGATCTGCGCCTGTCATTAGTGGGATTCTCCTTGATTTTAGGAGAGAATCTTGGTTGGTTGAGAGTTTCATGTTTTGAACCCAATTTTCGTAGTTATCTAGTTGTTCCCTGGTCAGTTCCGCTACCATCTCCCTATGGGGAGCTCTAGCTCTGGACTTCTGAGCTCCTTGTATCCTACCTGACCTCGTTTCCTGAGCTCACTCTTATAACTTATTTGAGGTATCATCAAATATCATATATAGCTCCTTATAATTTAACATTTACAACATTAAATAAGCTCACGTGAGCTTGACAAGACCAGTCATGTGACAAGGATATTCACCCAGTCTTGAGGACCGAGTCGAACAGATTAGTTCATTTGACAAACAAAGAAAGAGTTAGGTTCTCTTGATGGCCGAACTCATCAGCCTATCCAGCTAAGCAAGGAAAGAGCTCGGCTTGTAGCAAGCTGAGTCTGTTAAAGTGTTCAACAAGGCAATTCAAGAGATCAGTTTGTACCAAACCAAACCCCTTAATCAGTTCAGCAAATGTCAAGTATGCTCGGCATTCGATATGACCGAGCTGTTTCAAACGATAAATAGAAAGATAAAGATTCGCCTATAATTTAGGCAATCAGATAAACAAATTAGAGAAATTGAAGATATCAAGAGAAAATAATGGAGAAATATCAGCAACTTCTTAAACTGAATGACTGAATCTAAGGAAGGTGTGCCACCTTAAATTAAGAATCATGGAAACCCTAAAGGGATGACCACCTATAAAAAGTAAAAGGAGCCAAGAAGAAAGGTACACTAAACTCTCCTAGACTTAGTACAATTCTTTCTGTTCCATTACTGACTTAAGCATCGGAGTGTCTTCGATTGAAGCACTTCGATCTTGGGTAGTTTATTCGTTTTGTAGGAAGGAGTTAAGGAGATTGTTCAGACTTCATTCCCAGAAATCGTATCATAGATTCACATACAGAGGCATAACCAATTTTTTGCCTCTACATTTTGGGGTCATCTGTGGGAAAGATTTTCATCTTTTAGAACAAAAAGCTACGATGTCAAGGCTTAGAAGTGCAATTGGATCACCTGTAGGCAGTTTTGCCCTGGGAAAATCTGATCCTGCGTCTTTCCTTCTGACAATGATACAAGGTTGCATGCAGTTAGAAGCCCCTCCAGGACCCATGAAGGTGATGAGGTATCCTCTGCAAGTTTCAAGCCTTTGAAAAACTAGAACCAGCGAAGCGAGGATCATGGTAAATCCCTCCGTGTCGAGGGGGAGAACCATTCCTTGGCGAAGTTGGTCCAGTCCCTGCAGGATCGACTGGATGCTCATGACAAGCTGTTCAAGAAGTTCTACTCTAGGGAGAAAGATCTGATCAAAGAAAATGAAGATTTAAAAGCCAAGTTAAAAGAGGTAACCAGAAGAGAAAAACGGGAGAGAAAAGATCGGCATGAAAGTTCGGGAAGGAAGCCTAGTAGGTTTAAACCTGTCGATGAGAAAGATTACCATCAATAGAAACCTCAGATCCAGGAGGAGGACACGTGGAAGCAGTATATCAACGAAAAGCTCAACATTCGCTTGAAGAGACCAGAGCAGAGGTTGGCAAGGGACCTAGCTAGAAAAGCAACAGGAGAGTACAGAGACGGTTTAGAGTCATCCCCATTCACTGCCTGGGTTGAAAAAGCATGAATCCCGAACAAGTTTGTCGCCCAAACTTCAAGTTGTACGACGGAAAGACCAACCCAACCTCACATATCAGGCACTTCCGACAACTGATGACCATCCACCGAAGGAACGAGCCACTGCTCTGCACTATCTTCCCTAGCAGTCTGGGGGAGTCCGCCATGAAGTGGTTCGACAGCTTACCAAAAGGAAAGATTAACGGGTGGTCTTAGTTAGCCGAGCAGTTCACAGCTCGATTCATCACGAGCAGTAAACAACCAAAGGATGTTGGGGCTCTACTGACGTTGAAAAAGAAGAGTAACGAAAGCTTATGAGAGTATGCGCATCGCTATTAGGAAACCATGAATGAAGTCGAAGGGTGCAATCCAGAGATTGTAGTTGTATCCTTCAAGATAAGCTTGCCGAAAGAAAACCCTCTGTACCAATCACTCACAAGGAGACCTGTTACTGACATGAAAGAATTAATGGCAAGGATTGAAAAGTATGCCAAGGTGGATGATGAATTATCCAAAGAAATGGTTAAGGAACATCCGAGCAGGAGACAGTTCGGTAGGGATAAGCAAACTGAGTCGAACAAATAGGAGGAATGAAGTTTGAGAATGAGGGATATCCCCAAAGGTCCCCTTTTCTGGGGGTAAATACATTGTTCAAAGAACCAATATACAAGGTTCTAAGTCAGTTCAAAGGCAAGTCGTTCTTCAAATGGCCGAACAAGCTAATAGGTGATCAATCTAAAAGGAATCCAAATTTTAGGTGCCCGTATCATAGGGATATAGGTCATATGACTGAGAATTGTTGATCTCTCAAGCAGCACCTAGAGGAGCTAGTCCAGGCTGGACATCTCACAGAGTTCATTGAAAGTGAGCAAAAAACCAAAAGGGGGAGAATCGAGCCAAAAGGGGACTCCAACACTCCAGCTAGGGTAATTGATGTGATCCATGCCGCCAATAACCCTCGGATGTCCACAAACAACTCTGCTCGGGGTTTTATTCAGAAAGTAGCCAAAGAGAGAGAAGTGTACGAGTTAAGAATGACCCCAGAGGTTGCCAACAAATGAATCAAGATAGAGGACACAACCGAAGGATTTGTTTCACCGAACAGGATTTGGTCGGTGTTCACCAACTGCACAACGACGCCTTGGTCGTCACACTTCGAATTGCGAATTTTGATGTGAGAAGGGTCCTGATTGATCCGGGGAGTTCTTCAAAAATTATGTATATGGATCTGTTTGAAAAGCTCAGCCTCAAGAAAGAGGATCTCAAGCCCTCAAATACTCCACTAATCGACTTCAGTGGAAGAACAGTTCTTCCCAAGGGGAAGGTCACGCTACCTGTAAAGACAGGACCAGTTTCGTCATGACCGAGTTCTTGGTATTGGACATAGTCTCGGCATACAACGCAATTATAGGGCGCACTTGGCTGCACGAGATGAAGGCGGTACCATCAAATACTAAGGTTCCCATCCTCTGATGGAATAGTAAATATCTGAGGAGACCATGTCAGTTCTAGAACTTGCTTGTTAGCCTCTGTCAAATCTAAAGACAAGGTAGAATACCCATGAAACTGCTCTGTGGCAAAATAGATGAAAAAGCAATCAACATCAGACAGCTCGGTTGACTATGTCGACCAAGCTGTCAAAAACAACCCTAAAGTACCTTTGGGCGAAGAAAGGGAGGCTACAAACCGAATAGTTGAAGACTTGACTAGAGTACCTCTAGATGAAGATGCTGATCAGGAAAAGTATTTTTTGTTGGGAATGACTCTTAGTACTAAACAAAGGACAGAGCTCGTCACACTGTTGAGAGAATACTCCGATGTGTTCGCATGGAGTACCACCGACATGCTCGACGTACCGCCAAAGGTGGCATGTCATCACTTAAACTTGGACCCGAGCTTCAAGCCAGTCAAGCAAAAGCTCAGGAGGTCGACGACACAGCATCAGGAGGCAGTAAAAAAGAAAGTGGCTCGCTTGCTGGAGTCTCGAACAATTAGGGAGGTGAAATATCCGACCTGGTTGTCAAACACTATCGTCGTAAAAAAGAAAAATGGGAAGTGGAGAGTCTGTGTTGACTTCACTGAACTCAACAAAGCATGTCCAAAAGATAGTTTTCCCTTGCCGAAGATGGATCAGTTGGTAGACGCAACAACCGGGCATGAGCAGATGAGTTTCTTGGATGCCTACAGGGGATATCATCAGATCCCCCTTGCCAAGGAGGATCAATAAAAGACAGCTTTCATAACGCCGGAAGGAACGTATTGTTACAGAGTAATGTCCTTTGGGTTGAAGAATGCTGGAGCAACATATTAGAGGTTAGTAACCAAAATGTTTTCACATATGATGGGTATTACTATAGAAGTTTACATCGACGATATCATAGTTAAAAGTCGGAAGGCCACAAGTCATTGTGCCGACTTGAGGGAAACTTTCAACATTCTTCAAAAATATAACATGAAGTTGAATGCATCTAAATGTGCTTTCGGGTTGGCTCGGGGAAATTCCTCGGGTTTCTAGTAACTCACCGAGGGATAGAAGTAAATCCCGACCAGGTAAAGGCTATTGCCGAACTACAATCACCTCGGACTGTCAAGGAGGTTCAGAGGCTGACAGGAATGGCAGCAGCGCTAGGGAGATTCATATCCCGAGCATCTGATAAGTGTAGACCCTTCTTCTAGTCAATCAAGGGAAATAGGGAAGCACTATGGTGTCAGGAATGTGAGGAAGCATTTGCAAAACTCAAGGCATACTTGGCATCACCACCAATTCTATCCACCCCTCCCCTGAAGAAGAGTTTTATCTCTATCTGGTTGTATCAGAGTACGCTATTAGTGGGGCACTGATGAGGAATGATGTGGGACAGTTGAGAAACATTTACTATGTGAGCAAGATGCTCTTAGATGCGAAATCAAGATACACTCCGTTGGAGAAACTCGCCCTAGCACTCATTAGCTTAGCTAGGAAACTCAGGCATTACTTCCAAGCCCATTCAGTTACAGTGCTCATCAACCATCCCTTAAAGTTCATAAAGCTAACCTGTCCGGACGTGTTGCTAAATGGGTAGTTAAGCTCGGAGAATTTGACGTTCAATCCAAGGATAGCTCGGAGAAGAGCGAAGAAATGAATTATAACCAAGAACCAAGCTACTGTGGCAACTGGATACTTTCTGTTGATGGTTCTTCGAATTATAAAGGTGCTAGTATAGGAATCACTCTTGTGAGTTCGGACGGGTGTACCTTAGAGAAAGCTATCAGGCTCAACTTTGAGGCTTCAAACAATGTGGCAGAGTACGAAGCCTTGATTGCTGGAGTAAGGATGGCAACAGAATTCGGAGTATTAAATCTCCAGATATTTTCTGATTCATAACTAGTGCTAAATCAGATAATAGGGAAGTACACGGCCAAGGATGAAAGAATGATAGCATATCAGGCCATGGCCGAGAAAGAACTGAGCAAAATACTAGAGTATTCAATACAGCAGGTCAGGAGAATAAAGAATTCGCATGCCGATGCTTTAGCTTCACTAATCTCGGCAATCGAGCAGGACGCGACAAGATCACTAACTACTGAGTACCAACCCAAGCCCAATATTATGCCGACCCGATCTGAGGAAGTCTTATGCAACGAATTCGAGCCGAGCTGGATGAATCCAATAATTGGATTCTTGAAGAGTGGTGACTTGCCCGAAGACAGCAAGGAAGATCACAAGCTACGCCTGAAAGCTGCCAAGTTCTGACTGTCCCCAAAAAATGAATTATATCGGCGCTCATTTGGAGCTCCATATCTGAAATGTGTGCACCCGACAATAGTTGCCAACTTTCTATTCGAAATACACGGAAGATGTTGCGGCACTCATACAGGGGGAAGGTCTCTAGCTCATCGAGTCATTTCTCAAGGTTTTTGGTGGCAATACATGCAGAAGGATGCTCAGCAGTTTGTTAGGCGATGTGAGAAGCATCAGAAATTTTAACCAATCCTGAGGAAGCCATCCAACGAACTGTTTCTCTTGGTGAGCCCATGGCCATTCGCACAGTGGGGATTAGACATTGTGGGACCTTTACCTTGGGCCCCGGGCAACAAGAAGTACTTTCTAGTGGCCACTGATTATTTCACAAAATGGGTTGAAGCAGAGGCGTTGGCTAACATCAGAGATATTGACATAAGAAAGTTTGTTTGGAGAAACATCATTACCAGGTTCGGCATCCCACACACTCTTGTTTCTGACAATGGCACACAGTTCAATAGTGGTCCTTTCAAAACTTTTTGTTAGTAATACGGAATTCGAAACCACTATTCCACCCCAGCTTACCCTCAAAGCAATGGACAAGCTGAGATCACTAATAAAATAATCTTGAGTGAAATCAAGAAAAGGCTCGAGAATGCTAAAGGGAGATGGGTAGAAGACTTGCAGAATGTATTGTGGGCGTACCGAACCATACCTCGGTGGTCGACTAGAGAAACTCCTTTCACCTTAGCTTATGGAATGGAAGTTGTTATTCCTTTAAAGATCAGCCTACCGACCTTGAAGACCGAACTAGTCAAAAGCAGAAGCAACGATGATGTCATGGCACGCGATTTTGATCTAGCTGAAGAAAAGAGAGAGCAGACCACCATAAGAATGGCTTCATACCGAAATCAAATTTCCTGAGCTTACAAAACAAATGTAAACCCCTGGTCTTTCACACCTGGAGACCTTGTTCTTAGGCGTGCATTAGGTTTGGCTAAAAATCCAGTCCATGGGAAGCTCAGAGCAAATTGAGAAGGCCCATACAGAATAATCAAAGTTGGGGGCAGCGGGTATTTCGAACTCGAAACCTTGGATCATAAGGCAGTACCGCGCCCCTGAAACACTGCGAACCTCAGAAAGTTCTATTTCTAAGAAGTACCTTTTTAGATACAACTCCGAAGTACCTTCAGAAATTTAAGGGTGCCGCTTAAATTGATAATATATTAACAGCAAATGTATTAAGTTAAAAGTTATCAATAAAGATTCGAGGATTTTTTTTATTTCAACACTTACTTTGCATTATATACGTCCTACTGCTAAGGTAAGGAGGCCAAAAAACCTGATAGAATTTAAAAGCTTAAGTCAAGCGCAACCACCCGATCAAATCCATGCCCTCAGCTAGGCATGACAATGTAAGCTCACTAGAGATGAGTTTGAGTCCAATCAGATTGACGGATCGGTGCGGAGTAGGAACACTCTTAGATCTCAATGGGACTTTTGAGTAACTTTACTGAGGAACCGAACTCTTTGAAAAAGGCTGAGCAAGGGCTAAGACTTCAAAGAGGCTCAAAACTAAAAGTACAAAAAGGGTTCCAGTTTAGGAACCGAGCTCCTTTGAAAAATGGCCGAGTAAGGCCGAGACTTCAAAGAGACTTTAAATTTTTCGTAAGTATAAAAAAGTTTATGTTGAGGAACTGAACTCTTTGAAAAAGGGCCGAGTAAAGTGCCAAGATTCCAAAGAGATTTTTAAATTTTTCCTAAGTTTAAAAAAGGTTCTCACCGAAGAACCGAGCTCTTGGAGGAAGGGCTGAACAATTGCCACAAACTTAAGAGATTAAAGTTCTACCCAAGTGAAGAGGTTCTCACCTGGGAACCGAGCTCTTTTGAAGAATGGCTGGGCAAGGGCCATAACTTCACGAGCCTTAAAATTTTTGCTAAGAGCATAAAAATTTTATCTAAGCAATCATAAAAACAAATTACAGAACTGAAAAGTTGCGATTTTTCATTCAAACTGTTGGAGAGTACAAAAGATTCTATAGAATTCAGAAGAGTAATGGGTTACAAAAATTTTCTTAAAGTGTTGATTAGGTAGAAGGAGGCTGGGAAAAGCTTGAAAAAGTGTGCCTGGAGAAGAGTTCTGAAGAAGGGTCAACTTCGATAGCAATTAGAGCAGCCTGCCAACCTTTGCTGAAGAGTGCCTTTTTAAGCTTAGGCCCTTGCAGAGCTAGATCGGCCTCGGCTTTTTCAACCCCCTCATTATAAGCAGCATCCACCTTCTCTTCAGCCATCAATTTGTACTGATCAAATTTTTTGAGAAGTGTGGAATAATCAAGGTGGGATTGAGAGAGCTCAACATTAGCTTTGTGCTTGGATTCCTTTAACTTTACATTTTCAGAAAGAAGCTTTTGCTTCACTTCTGACAGGCTTTGATTTTGAGCCTGTAAGATCTTCACTTCTTCACACAATTTGGCATATTCTTCATCAACACTCTCTTTCTTTGCAAGGGCTGAAGCTCGGGTATGGATCGCATCCTTCATCATTTTATCTTTACGTGCAATCCGAGCTCTGACCTCATGGACTTGTTGAAGACCCTTGAGAACACAGAGAATGAAAAGACTTAGAAAAATTTTGAAAGAAGTAACAAAAAGCTTGAAGGAAAACTTACCAGGACCATGTGTTGAATTGCTTGATGAGACACTTCATCGTCGCTAAGCGCCTCGTTCATTACTAGGACCTGAGGCAGGATTATCCCTTAGCAATTCCAACTGCTACGTTGAAGTCCTCGATAGCAGAGTCCTTTGCAGTGATCTCTCTCTTTTTCACCCTTAGTACAAGTTGGAAAGGAGGGGTTGCCGATCTGGGGGAGAGAGTCATTTCATCCTCAGCCAATCTCAGTCTCTTTGGGGTTGGGTCTTCGGCGAGCTCGAAAATGGAATCTTCTTCAAGTGGAAGGGTCTGGACAAAAGTAAGGGGATTCAGGTCAATCGGAATTAAAGTTTCATTGTTCGAAGCCACATTCGCCTAGTCACTGCTTGGGATATCAGTATTAATTAGGGTAGCATCCTCAGCAAGAACCTCAGCGGTAGAATCTTCTTCGATGATAATTAGGGGCACAAAAGTTGTTGTCATTTGTTCAGAAGGAAGGGTCGGCTCGACTATTGACAGAAGATCTAAAAAATTCTTTACCATTTTACGACCAGAAGCAGCCAGTGAAGTTCTCCCTTTTCCTTGAGGTGTTTTTTCCTAAGCTGCTTGGATGGCCTCTCGATCTTCCACAAGAGTTGCATTGGGTCGGTTCGGCACGACAATGAAAGAAGAGTAGGACAGAATGTATTTGAGCAGAGTATGAGTAGCTCGACAGAACAACGACTCATTGAAGTTCCAAACCTTCTGAAGTTGATCCAACTTGACAAAAGACTCAGGAATTTTACCGTTGACAGTTTCGCCTATGCAGAAGAAAACCCTCAGAAAAACATAAAATAAAAGCAAGTAAAAACAAGAGATAAAGGGATATCAAATACCTGGCATGCCCTCTTCATAGGGACAACAATATGAAGGAACAACACCAGGGGCATACTCCCAATTCCCAGAAATAAAACATTATGTCGTTCTCATGGCCTTTGTTGGAATCTGGGAGGTGGGTGACTAAGTAACGATCCTTTTTCCTCACAAATAGATAGAAACTATCCCCTGCTGCTTTGATAATGTAACAATATAGGATCTCCCACAACCCAAGGCTTAAGTTCAGAATCTTGTTCAGGGAAGCTACCCCCATGACGATCCTGAAAAAGTTCAGACAACACTAAAGGGTGTAGAGCTTAGCAGTAGAAAGCATCCAGATCAGAAGAGGATCAAGGGGGAACAGCACGCCTCCCTCGGTGATAGCTCGAGTGGGGTTGGGGATTGATTCCCTTGTGCCTATGAAGGGTTTGTCTTTTTCGACGACCCTTACTTCTACGTCATCTGGAATATTATATTTGACTTCGAAGGTAGGAACCTCTGAAGGAGTGAGAGGGGCCATTGGAGCTAAAGAAAT
Source organism: Ilex paraguariensis (assembly GCA_963454935.2). Taxonomy (NCBI): domain Eukaryota; kingdom Viridiplantae; phylum Streptophyta; class Magnoliopsida; order Aquifoliales; family Aquifoliaceae; genus Ilex; species Ilex paraguariensis. The sequence continues at coordinate 268,044 of CAUOFW020005824.1, forward strand.
AAAGTAGACTTGGAGAAGATGAAGCATAGAGAAGCAAAACAGAGAGAAGATGAGAGTCTGAAGGCAGAAAAAGCAAAGTGAATAAAATTCAAAGAGAGGCAATTTATGAAGGAAAGGAATTTTAAAAGGCAATATTTAAATACCCTAAATGTGCTGCCAAAGCAAAAAGGGAAGTTACAAAGTACAAGTAATGATGACGAAAAGCTGAAAAAATGGTTGACAGACGAAAAATGTCTGTCAGACGTTTTCTGGGGGCAAATAAAAGGGTTAGCCCTCATGATGAAACGTGTTACAACATTAAATAAGCACATGTGAGCTTGACAAGACCAGTCATGTGACAAGGATATTCACTCAGTCTTGAGGACCGAGCCGAACAGATCAGTTCATTTGACAAACAAAGAAAGAGTTAGGTTCTCTTGATGGCTGAACTTATCAGCCTATCTAACTAAGCAAGGAAAGAGCTCGGCTTGTACCAAGCCGAGTCCGTTAAAGTGTTCAGCAAGGTAATTGAAGAGATTAGTTTGTACCAAACCATGCCCCTTAATTTGTTCGACAAATGTCAAGTGTGCTCGGCGTTCGATATGACCAAGCTATTTCAAAAGATAAATAAAAAGATAAAGATTCGCTTATAATTTAGGCAATCAGATAAACGAATTAGAGAAATTAAAGATATCAGGAGAAAATAATGGAGAAATATCAACAACTTTCTAAACTGAATGACTGAATCTAAGGAGGTGTGTCACCTTGAATCAAGAATCACGCAAACTCTAAGGGGATGACCACCTATAAAAAGCAAAAGGAGCCAAGAAGAAATGTACGCTGAAATCTCCTAGACTTAGTACACTTCTTTCTGTTCCATTACTGACTTAAGCATTGAAGTGTCTTCGATCGAAGCACTTCGATCTTGGACAATTTGTTCGTTTTGTAGGAAGGAGTTGAGGAGATTGTTCAGACTTCATTCCTAGAAATCGTATCACAGATTCACATATAGAGGCATAACCAATTTTCTGCATCTACATATTCTAATCTCATGTATAAGTTCAAGAACCATTTATAACCGTATGTCATCACACAGTATTTCCCGCGCATAATATAGTCAACAAATTTGTACCATGATTTGATTCTTTTCCCGTGGTTCTTTTATATATTTTTCCCAATCCATGCCTGCGTTCATTATACTACTCTCCTCTTCCAAATGATTGCAGGTATAAGAAGCTCAATTTTTTATGTACAACAACTGTTATTGTCAACTGAAACACACAAATGCAATGCACGGAGGAGAAGAGAGAGAGAGACTGTAGAAATCATCACAAGTTGTAGACACCACAATCCCTTAAGTGTTGGTGACATAACCACAGAAAAATATGCACATATGTTTGTCTAGAAAAACAATCAAATTTGCTTTTTAAGCCTCTTTATAAAGTCTTTTCAATATTGGAAACCTGCAATCCACTAGGAACTAATGGAAATTGGAAAGATGGTAGCACCGTCGACTTTCAAATCTAAATTTCCACAATTTCTTAAATTCCCACCTGTTTTTGATGATTTAATAGTGAAGAAATTGATCGTCATATTTCGGAGGAAAATCACAAGTAGGATCCATCAGACACTAACTGATAGTGCCAAAGAAAGACCTCAATATGATACTCAAAGCAACGGATATGACACACATATAAGGTAAAAATAGAATAAATCAATCATTAATCAAAACCTTTGTTAAAAAATCCCAAACATCGATTTTAGATCAAAAATCTACTCATGATCAAAGGTACCGTATTATTTAGTTAAACATACATTAAGATGCATTGCGCACACATGTACATATATTTGGACCAAGAAACCAACCACAAAATACACACCCCCTTCAAAAAAAAAAAAGAGGGTAAATTTCACTTACACCTCCTGACATTTAGTTTTATTACACAAACATCCCTCACCTTTCTAAAATGACACTTAGACCCCAATGGGTAGACGCCGTTAACGGTCTTACTAAAAAAACTATTTTACCCTGAATTAATTGATCCAATCCTTGTCCAAACCCAAATCGATTGTACTTGCGTCTTTTCCACACAAGTTACCATAGCTCGTCTTACTAAGTTCATTTGTTGTAGTTCTAGTTTCTTTTCCACATTAGGATCATAGTTATATTAAATGCCCATCTAGTCTTTTTGAACACATAATCATCTTATCTCATATATTTCTTATAACTATCAGAATAAATAGTCAAAAAAACATAGATTTTAGAGACTAAAATGAGATTTAATGCTTACAATAAAATAAAAAAAAATCACAATTATAACTAAATGGGCAAGAGACCAAAAACGAAAATAAATAATAAAGCCCTCAAAGGGAGTCAGTTGACAGAATCAAAGTGACCAACATTGTGCACCTAGTGGTGGTCCGACTGGGGGTAAGTCCAAACACAAAATACCTTTTTTTTTTATGTTTAAATATGTTCATTTTTTTTCTTTTTGGTTGGGTGGGGGGGGGGGGAGGGGAGGGGGAAAACACAAAATACCTGTTGGGATTTAATATGATTTAAATTCACAAACAAACACATACAATTAAAGAACAAACCAAGAACATAAAGTAATAAAAAACAAGAAATAACAAAACACAAATATTTTACGTGGTTCGACAATTTGCCTACATCCACGAAGCTGCAGGGATTTCACTATTGAGAGAGAGGATTACAGAGAGTGGCTATACACATCAATCAAACCCTAATCACCAAAGTAGCAGTTTTTTATATGTCCTACGCATCGAGTTACAAAACATGCCCAGGCCTTCGCTCCATGGATTAAGCCTCAGAAAATTTTTCATTAAAAATCACGCAACATTACTTCGGGTCGGGTCATCATTCAGATCAACATACAAATTAGACTCCATAACGGCTCAACAATACCTTCTCCCCCCCAAAAAAAAAGTACAAACACAAAATGACTTGTTATAAGATTTTTCGCAAATTTTGTATATTTTATGGGTGTTGTCCGTTAGTATAAATTAGTAATTGTCCATGACAATGAAAAAATAAATTAAAACTCGAAATATATTACATTACCTAAAGGCACTTTGCAACCTAAAACAAACCATCAATTTGAAATAATTTTTACTTCATTTGCTTTAATATAAGAAATTGCAATCAAGATACCCTCTACTATTTTCTAGAAATTTTGGCAAAATTTTCTCTAAAATAAAAAGTTCAAAAAAATATAAACCTATCTACAGAATTTACAATCATACATAACAATGATCATAATACACCATACCACCACAATCATCAATACATACCCAACTACCATAAAAAACATAATTTCATACCCAAAATAACATTTATAGCATAATAACAAAAAGAGACCAAAAAAAATCAAGATTTCTATGATAGTTTAAGATCTAGTTTTGTTCCGATTCCATAACATTTCGCACAATATCAACAACACCCACATGAACCTAAAATAGCTCCACATAAAGATTTGCCAAATGAAGAGTTATCCTCTTTTCAGTATTAAGTTACTTAAAAAACCAAAACTATGCAACAAATAATATAATTTACTATAACTAAAATCAAATGTAAAGGTCACGACAAAAAAATCAACAGATTCCGTATTCTCATGTTAAGTTAAGTTTTCGACAACGTGATTCAAGGTTTAATGTGATCAATATGAAGTATTTAAAATTCATAAAATTCGATTATGGTTAGAAGACAATACTGGGTTTAAGTGTGATGAAGGTAATTCTACCAGTAAAAAAAAAGTGAGGGTTCAAGGGAGGAGTCAAACAAGAATAGGAGATATCATAATGACAACTTCAAGTCCTATAGAACAATGTCCCACAAACAAACTGAAAATGTAGCATTAAAAAAATGCATATGTAAAAAGGAATATAAAGGCATTGTAAATGGAAGAATTAATCTATAGATCAACTAAATGAAAGAATTAATCTTTAGATCAACTAAATAGAATAATTAATCTAGAGATCAACTAAATGGAAGAATTATTGTCATCAATCCCATTATCCTAAATTATCCAAAAAAAATAATGAAGAACACACACACATTTGTATGGTAGGACATTATTTAGGAAAATATGGAGGAGTTAGAGCATACAACTTTTCCACATAGAGAACAAAAAATTAACAAATTACTAATTACATAATCCAATCATTATTATAATCATAATCATAATCCACACATAATTGCACTTGAGAACAAAAAACATGCTTTAGCAACCTCAAAAAATGTGATCAATTTTTTCATAGTTTTCGCCAACGATTACCACCCACAATAGAAATCACCGGCCGTCTAATATTATGAAACTCAACAAAGACGCATATATAGATTCCTTAACAGTTATTGCAAAGTTACAAAATACCCAAAAATATTATAGCTCCAACGGTAAAATTGCAAACCTAAATTCGAACTCCATGTTATAAAATTCCATTCCAACTCCATGTCTAATATTATGAAACTCAAAAATTTTAAAGCTCCAACGGTCAAGTGCAAACCTAAATTCCAACTCCATGTTATAAAATTAAAATCAAATTTGAAAATAATGAAGTTAACATCACAAACCTTAACATCCAATTTCATAAAAAATTGAAAAAATGAAATTAAAGCCCAATCGTAATCAAATGAACTTAACAACATTAAATCAAATACCATTAACAACTACAAAACCCTAACAAAGAAAAATTAAATACCATTAACAACTCATCAAACTATAATAAGAAAACACCCAAATTAACACCCAATATGAGAAAATTCATTGAAAAGTTACAAAATACCCAAAAATATCAAACCAATATAAAACACTCAATGTTGTATGTGCTGCTATGTGTCTAGTATTGCTACTACTGCTCTGTGTGTGTGTGCAAAATACCCAAAAATATCAAATCAATACAAAACACCCAAGTTGTGTGTGTTGTTGTGTGTCTGTTATTGCTGCTATTGCTTTGTGTGTGTGTGTGTGCAAAATACCCAAAAATATCAAACCAATACAAAACACCCAAGTTGTGTGTCTACTATTGCTGCTACTGCTTTGTGTGTGTGTGTGTGTGCGCGCAAAATACCCAAAAATATCAAACCAATATAAAACACCCAATGTTGTGTGTGATGTTGTATCTATGTGTGTGTTGTTGCTGCTACTACTCTGTGTGTGTGTGTATAGGTGGGTGGGTGGGGTGAGTGCGATGTAAGTGTGGGTGTGTATCTATGTGTGTATGTGTGTGTTCGATTGAGTCCTGAGAGAAATAGAGGTACTTGAAGAGTGAGGGGCCTGAGTTGGGTCTTCTTCTATAGAAGAACGAGAGGTGAGAGATTGAGAGAGAGAAAATGAGAGTGTTTGAATTGGGTTGCTTGGGTGCCGTGTGGGTGTAGCTTTAATGGGCGGGATTATTTTTTGAGTTGAGATGCATTGCAAGCCATTGGATTGAAATGGAAGAAGTGAAATGAAATGTGGGCCTTTGAATTAAAAGTGTATTTAATTTGAGTCGTCTTTGTGTTTTTCCAAATGAATTAAAATTGAATTCAATTTTAAAGTCAAAAAAGATTTAAATTAAGTTGTATCTTATTAGTATAGTATAGATGTCTTGGCCTGTATTAAATCAAATAAAAATAGTTCATGAGCTTGTTAGAGTAGCTTGATGGATAAGATTTCAACGACTAATAACTCTTAAGAAATGATTAGATTGACTCAATAAACATAATTTATGAGTGATTTCTTGCATTCAAAAGTTAAATGAGAAGCAAGAGTTCAAAAAATAATTAGTTTATACGATTTTCAATCATAAAAAGAGATTTTTAGGATTTTTAGTTAAGACCATCATATGATTCTTGGATATCCATCGCAAATGCTCACCAATAATTTCTTACTCATTCTCACCTTTAATAATGACAGCCAAACAGATGCACCGATTACTTTTCTTCTCCTTTTGATCCTTTGGACGGGCCCAAAATAACAATTATGAAACATACAAATGAGAAACACCAATTTTGTGTTAATGCAAGCTTGCAAATATTGTACAAAAAGCAGTATTAGAATAATACTTGGACCAGTTATTGCTTTCCATATGTTAATGGATTATGTTGTGCAGGCTCGTATCTGATTATTCTATGTCTGATTATGATTAGGATTAGAATGGTCAAGACCTATTCAAGGTCCTTCTGGCCATGCAATTTGTTAGGGACAACACAACGTGGAACGATTCCTTGTCTTAGAAGGTCAGATTCTTGGATTGTGTGCTTAAATAGACCAATCAAAAAACGGCAACAAGGGTAGAAAAAATCATACATTAATACCAAAGGTGTGAGTGAGATTTCCATTTTTTTCTTTCTTTAAAAAAACAAAAGACAAAATAATATTTACAATTGAGAGAGCACAAATATATGCTGTGGATGTGGTCCGATCTCATGTCAACTCCTCATTCCTCAGCCTGGGGTGGACATAGTCTTGACCACTTGGTTGTAGTCGATGGTTCACAATGCTTGATATTTTATGTTTCATTTGGTATGACAGAAAAGTGGGAGGATAAAAGTTAGAAAGATGGAAAGTTGGAGGAATAAATAAAATATTATGTTTGGTAAGGAAGGAAAGTAGGAAGGATGGAAAAGTGGATGAATTAACTTTCCTTCCAACTCACCAAAATCGATCCGTCAAAAATCGGAAGAAAAGTAGATGGAAAGTTAATTATTTGTGTTGAAATGTATCTTATTTGTCTATATATCTTATGTATATTTTAATTTCATATAAAAATATAATGGTAAAATATGTATATATATTTTTTAAAAAAAAAAATAAAAAAATAAAAAAATAAAAATTTTAAGTTAAAAAAAATATTTTTTTCATCTTAACTAAGAGGGAAAAATTTTAATTTAACACGATGACATGACTCGAACTTGATACGAAAATAAATAGGTTAACTCGCAACTCGATACGACACAATTAGTTAAATGAGTTAAGTTAGATTTGACTAATATTCGTCACAAACTCGTAATGATTCAACACGAATCTGACATGACAAGACTTGACTCTATTGTCATCCCTTCATTTTTATTTTCCATCCATCCAATGAAACACAAAAGAAAGAAAGTGTATAAGAAGAAAATTGTATTATTCTTACTTTTCGTCCTTGAAGGATAGAAAATGTATCTCTCTTATTTTCTATCTTTCCTATTTTTTATCTTCCCTACCAAACGGAGCATTAGACTCAAAATTATGTATTATCAAATAAAATAAAGAAAATGATAAATAAACACGTGATATGATAATGAAAAAATAAGTGCATTAATTAGTGATTAAAATCTAAGTTTCAAAAAAAAATAAAATTAGTGACTAAAATCTAAGTTCAAATATTATGTATGAATTAAAAAATGGCATGTAATGTACGACCTAGAAACTTTAATTCTCTGTCTGTACTGTAATTAAATTTCCGAGTATATCTATCATCAACCAAAATCACGCACTTTTGGGTAAGACAATAATGACAATAAGCCCCAAAACAAAGGGCAGCAAACAAAAATGGAAAAACTGGCACGCGAGAAAGCACATGGCGTAGGGCGGCGCCATTATAACGAGTCTCAGCGAGGAGAGATATCAAACAGATACAGAGCTTCGCCGGTCGCAAAGAAACTTCGAAATTCAACGTCATAAATCTCCGCTAAATTTCAAATAACATTTGAAGCGATTCATCGTCAGTTCGCTCTGCTAAATCAGTTGTTTTCTTTTATGTCGCTGAGCTAAATCAATAGTTTTTTGTTTTTACTCTTTGTGTCGGTATGTTCTGTGCTATTTTTCTTACTCGAACTATATAAAATTCAAGTAATCACCGATTTGACGCGTTTTTCTTCTTACCTCTTCCAGCTAGCAATTGCAGAGACAGCGTGTGTGTATGTGTGTATACGCCTTTTTGATCTTTATACTCTCTTTCTCTCCGGCACCTTTCAATATATGTTTATATTTCTGTGTATATATGATCAAAGCTCGACTGAAACAAGTTTGATTGAACTATAGAGACATTTTTTTTTGTTGAAATATTCGTTTGATGAAATGGGTGTACTCTGGGGATGGAATCTGTTAAAGCTTCGTGTTGCTTTGATCTTGGCGGTGTTGCTTGTGGTCCATGACAGTCCGAGTCTCTGTTGTTCTCTCAACAGCGAAGGTACGACGTTAATTTTTCATTGCCTTTCAAATTTGAGGCCTTGTTTGGCAATTTGAGGAAATGTGATTATCATTCTTCTTCTTTTTTGGTGGTTTTGTGAAGTGTATTAAATTGAATGCAGGGTTGACGTTGTTGAGGTTTCGAGATAGAGTGATTAGAGATCCATTTGATGCTCTATCAAACTGGGATTATGTTAATGGGAACTTGGATCCATGTTCTTGGCTCGGAGTAGAATGCTTGGACGGAAAAGTAGTAGTTTTGTGAGTGATTGTTTTGCTAAATTGATTATTTTTCGTTGTTGGGTTGAATTTTTGTGCGCATTTATACATAAATATTTATATGGGGTTCACAAAATGAAAGTGTAGAGATCATGGTTATCAAAATTTCGATCCGTCGAGTCTCATGTTGGGTCCCAATTTAGTATGATCTTAATAAATCGCGATTTGAATCTTATAGATCTTAGGATCACGATCTGAACTGTGACTTTACCGATACAAGTTGTTGAGTTTGTTTGGTAGGTGTATTTAGTTACTGTGAAATCAATCTATACTTTTCGGTTTTTAAAGTTAAGTACTCAATACAAATGTGAATACATTATATAGTCTATTGGGAAATTTCAAACGATGAAAAAAGCTATAGGAAGTTTATTTTCTTGAAATGTCTCTTTTTTCATTCGGCTCTCTTGCTGAAAAGTTAAAAGCAGTGTTTAAATTTAATCTTCTCTCATGTGAGTTATCACAGCCAGATGGTCTTTTATTTTTTTTCTTTATGTTTTGTTTGTTTGAATGTCGAATAGCCAAAAGTTATTATTCAATAGTTTTTTAACTTTAAACTCTTTATCTCTTCTCTCTGAAAGTTAAGATAAAAATACTTGAATTCTTTTATTCCTCTTTGCACAACCTTACAAGATTAATGTCCATCTTTGATCTTAAACATTCTTTAATGTTCAAATTGTAGTTTATCAAATTTCAATCATACCTTAAGTTTGATCTCCTATTTGCATAGATATTAGGCATGCTTATGTCTTGTTTTTGAGAATTTTGTATTGTCACATCTATTTTTCGTCTCATTTTTTCAGTTGATAAGATCTTATGATTCTCAATCCGATCCTACGATCCCAATCTTGTAACCTCTCCCATCGATCCAAGATGGGATCCTGATTTTAAAAACATTTGTAGAGATAGAATGCAATTCAAAGAGTACATGGATATTTATATGGTAATATATGTGTGTTCATGTATGTTTAGTTTATCAAGGAAACTGAAGAAGTCAAACAAGTGCCAACTCAAGCCTAGCTGTCACCATTAACATCACCAGATTTTATGCCTACCATGATTTTAGGATCAACTGTTTATTGCTGTAAATATTGATGTCAATTGTGATTGTAAATTTCCTTTTCAGTTACATACATTAGGCCTCTCTGGTTGTATAAAAAGATACAAAACATGAATAGAATTTTTGTGAGTTCAAGCAACAAAACCATAACAGTGTAATCCTTTATATGGTATCAGAGTGCCAGACCTCTAACGAGTTGTTTTCCTTTCTTGCTTCCTGCAACATGGCTGCCATCCCTACCTCCACCACTGATTCACCCATCATCACCATCAATGCCGCAACCACCATCAATGAGAAACTCACCCTTTCTACCTTTCCTCAGTGGAGGGTTCAATTTAAAGCACTACTCATTGGTTATGACCTCATTGACTTTGTCACTGGTGTTAAAAAATGCCTTGCCATTGATGAAACGCCCTCCGCTGCCTCCAAATCTGCAAAATTCCACTGGATTCGTCAAGATAAACTCATCCTCCATGCCATTCTTGCCTCCACCTCAACCATTATTACCCCACTCCTTGCTGCCTACAAAACATCACATGAGGCTTGGACAGCACTTACCCGTTTATATGCAGGAAAATCGCGGACGCGCGCAATGCAACTCAAGGAAGACTTGACCTTAAGCACCCGAGGAAATTGCATCGTTACTGAGTTTCTTCGAGCAATCAAAGTGATTGCCAACGAACTTGCCATCATTGATCATCCGGTTTCGGATGATGATTTAACCCTCTGCATTCTAAATGGATTGGGTCCTGAATTTAGAGAAATTGTGGCACCCATTCGTGCTCGTGAGACCTCTCTGAAATTTGAGGAAATCCATGATCTTCTTGTAGGTCATGAGAGTTACCTTCGCCGGCTGGAGAATCAATCAACAGCAACATTTGTTCCCACTGACAATTACTCTCATCGACACGGAGGTGCCCCTGGACAGCATAAACCGAGCCCTAAGTCTTCCTCCAACAGGCCTCGCAGCAACAATGGGCATCACAAAAATGGGCCCTCATATTCGGGCTAGAGGAAATATAGGCCCAAGTGTCAATGGTGTGATCAAATGGGCCATACGGCCAAAAATTGTCCAAAAATGTCCTCAACTGACTTCACCACCAATTGTGCAGCATCCTCTCACAAAAAAAATCACAAGTGGCTAGTTGACTCGGCGGCATCTCACAACATGACCACCAAGCTTTCTAACCTATCCATTAATTCTGAATATGATGGTATTGATGAGGTGGTAATTGGTGATGGATCAGGTTTGCCCGTATCTCATATTGGTTTCCTATCTCTTGCATCGTCTAATCATGTCTTTCATTTACATGATACCCTGTGTGTTCCAACCATTCAAAAAAATCTTATTTTTGTTCACCACTTTACCAAGCATAATAATGTTTATCTTGAATTCCATCCTACTTATTTTTTGGTGAAGGATCGGATCACGGGGGCGACACTACTCAAAGGCGAACGTGAAGATGGAGTGTGCCCATTTTCGGAGCATCTACCACCAAACTCCAAACATGCTGTTGTTTATGTTCATGAACGTACTACCCTTGATGGATGGCATAAAAGACTTGGTCATCCATCGTCAAAATTGGTCCATCATTTAATTCATGCTTTTTCTTTACCCACTAATAAGAATGGCAATTTATCTCTTTGTACTTCATGTTTTCAAAATAAAGCTCATCGCCAACCATTTAATACTCATGGTCTCACTAGCACCGCTCCCATAGAATTGCTTTACACGGATGTTTGGGGCCCCTCTCATGAAATTGGCATTGATGGCTCCAAATATTATGTTATTTTTGTTGACCACTATACCAAATACATTTAATGTTGCAACAATTTTTCCACAATTCTAAAATCTTGTGGAAAATACGTTTAACTCAAGAATAAAGAGTCTTTATTCCGATAATGGTGGGGAATATATTGCCCTCAAATATTATTTTTTTGTCCATGGGATTAGTCATTACACCACCGCTCCAAAAACTCCACAACAAAATGGTATGTCTGAACGACGACATCGCCATCTTGTTGAGACTGGTCTCACCTTCCTCACAGATGCTCACATGCCTTTCTCATATTGGCCATATGCGTTTCAAACTGCTGCCTATCTCATAAATAGAATGCCCACCTCGACTTTGAACAATCAATCACCATTTGAAAAATTGTTCAAACAAATCCCCAACTATCTTAAGCTCAAACAATTTGGTTGTCTATGTTATCCATTAACTAAGCCCTATAACAAACACAAACTTGAGCCCAAGGCCCAACCATGCACATTTGTGGGTTACTCTCTCTCCCAAAATGCATATCTTTGCCTTGAGCCTAATACCCGCAGGATTTTTCACTCTCAGCATGTCATCTTCCACGAAGGGCATTTCCCTTTCAAAAATCAAACCCTAACAGTCCCGTGCCCATCTCAAATTCCCCAGCCCCCCAAGACTCTTCTGTTACGATCTCATTGCCACAAGTTCTCCTGGCTCCACTTGGAAATACTGAATCTCCGAAAGTGGGTGTTGTCCTCTCACTGTCGTTTGCGAATGGGTCATCCCCTGCACCGCCTCCTCTCCAGGAAAGTACCCTCTCTTCTCCTTCCTTGATTTTGAGCCAAATTTCTTCATTAGAAATGCCAGAACCTGCTGTCCCTCAAAATAATGCAGTTTGTCCTCACAGAATAACAACCCGATCCATGAATAATATCTATAAGCCCAAAAACTCCTTTGTAGTCACTAAGCACCCTCTTCCACCCTCCTTGGAACCCACAAGTGTTACTGAAGCTCTCACTAATTCTAGATGGCGTGATGCCATGTCCTCTGAATTGACTGCATTAATGCGTCACAATACATGGCAACTAGTACCACCTTCGACTGATTGTAATATTGTTGGCTGTAAGTGGGTGTTTCGGATTAAGAGGCATGCTGATGGCTCTATTGATCGATTCAAGGCCAGACTCGTGGCCAAAGGGTTCAATCAGAGACCAGGCCTTGACTATAAAGAGACATTCAGTCCTGTAGTAAAATCAGTCACCATTCGCACTGTCTTAACTCTTGTTGTTATGTATAGCTGGTCTCTAAGGCAATTAGATGTCAATAATGCCTTCCTTCATGGGCATCTCACTAAAAAGGTGTATATGAAACAACCACCTGGCTTCAGGAGTCCGGAACAACCAAATCACGTTTGCTGTCTTACAAAGGCAATATATGGGCTCAAACAAGCACCTCGTGCTTGGTTTTCTGCTCTCAAATAGGCGCTGTTTGAATTTGGTTTCATCAATACTAATTCTGACTCTTCTCTGTTTGTGTTTCATGATGGTTCCATACTTGCCTATTGCTTAGTTTATGTTAATGATTTGATTCTCACCGGTAACAATTCGACATTTGTTGCAAGCATTGTTGATCAACTTGGGCAGAAATTCTCACTCAAAGATTTGGGGCCCTTACATTTCTTCCTCGGTGTTGAGGTCATTCCTACCAAAGAGGGCTTGTTTCTAACTTAGCATAAGTATATTCGAGATATACTAGCTAAAACAAGTATGGATGGAGCTAAGGATGTCACAACTCTTCTCTCTACCTCGGTCTCTCTAAATCTGGCAGATGGTTCTTCATCAGTTGACTCCACCGAATATCGTAGAGTGATTGGAGCATTGCAATACTTGTCCTTAACTCATCCTGATATAAGCTTTGCAGTGAATAAACTCTCACAGTTTATGCATAGCCCCACACAGACCCACTGGACAGCCACTAAAAGATTGCTGCGTTACTTGAAGAACACCATTTTTCATGGCATCAATATTAGAAAAACATCTAGTCCAGCACGTACATGTTTCTCGGATGCTGATTGGACTGGTAGTTTGGATGATTGGAAATCAACTTCAGCTTATCTCCTCTTCCTTGGTCACACTCCCATTTCATGGAGCTCCAAAAAGCAACGTGCCATTGCCCGGTCCTCAACCGAAGCTGAGTATAGGGCATTAGCAACGGCTGCTGCAGAATCCATGTGGCTACTGTCCCTATTCCAAGAAATGAAGTTTACACTAACTCAACCATCTACACTCTTGTGTGACAACCTGGGTACAACACATCTCAGCTTTAATCCTGTTCATCACTCAAGGATGAAGCATCTCCTGTAATTATGTTCTGATTAGTGTATAAATACATAATGGTATTTATTGATTGCTTAGGGTTTGAGTTTTGATGAGATTGCTAGTATTTTGACTTCTATTTGGTTATACTACTTCGTCAAAAGTAAAGCACAACTTCGAAATCAATTAGAATTAGGGGACATTAGACATGAGAGTTGAGACGTGTGTTGCTTTGATCCTATCTAAGTGTTTTTTATGATACAGGTCAATAGGAAAAAACAGAAGTGTCTCTTCTAGTCTTATGCCCACTATTATTAATGAGGGAGCCTTAATATATTGTAGGAAATTATGAGCTCCAATTATTTATCTTAAGAGTCTCCTGGAGTTGCCGATGAAGTTTAGAGAGCACGAATCTCTTGCATGCATTGGTTTTTTTTTTTTTTTTATCTCTTGCATACATTAGTTTGAGTACCTTTTTTGGATGCTATGAGACTGTAACAGGTTAAGCTGTTCTTGTGATCTGAACTTTAGTTGCCCTGTACATAGGTCGCTTGTTATGATGCAATGACTTTGTCTGACTTATAAATGGTTAAGCCTGGATATTAATTTTGTAGCTTAATCACAAACATTCTTAAATGGGAGGGAACTACCTGACATGCTAGTTATTCTTGAAGATGGCACAAGCAAATGGTTGAATGGTGTATGCATGATGATCCCATTACAGTTGGATACTAGTAACCTAATGATGGCCTGGGGAATCCTTTCATTTTGGCACTATTGAATGATTCATGCAAGTTGACGTACTGCCACATTTTTAAGTTGCCTTGATGTTTGTTTGATTCATATTGCAGGAATTTGAAAGATCTTTGTCTTAAAGGAACACTGGCACCTGAGATCGGGAAGCTGACTTACATGAAATCAATGTAAGAAGTTATGTATCCAAGTCATGGTCCCAATTACTTTTGTTATTTATTGTGTTGATGCGTTGTTTTGATCCTGGAGTGCAGTATTTTACGAAACAATTCTTTTTCTGGAAACATTCCAAAGGAAATTGGAGAATTGAAGGAGCTTGAACTGTTGGACTTTGGATACAATAACTTCAGTGGGCCATTTCCCTCTGATCTTTGCAGTAACCTCTCCTTGTCAGTTGTGTGAGTTAATTCTCTCAAGGGTCAAAACTTTTGTGTTCACTGTATCACCTAAACTTGTGCTGACTCTATCTTCTTCTTGTTTATTGCAGTTTGCTGGATAATAATCAGTTCTTGGATGGCATATCTTCTGAGCTTTATAGTCTTAAGATGCTTTCTGAATTGCAAGTAGGTGAAAAACAGCTATCTATTGTACCGTCTGGGGCTACTTATAACAGCTTATCTAGTTCTTGGTAAGAGTGATAGATATCAAGTCCTTTTCTGGCACCTCTCCCTTATTCTGATAGAAATCCCTCCTCCCTCTCTCCCTTTTTTTGGAATGGTTGTGGTGGTTTTGGTTTCTATAATGCAACTTGTAACTGAAATCTGTGGGAATGTACAACTAAACAAAATGGAACTGGCTTATGAACGCATGAAGGCATAATGCTTACAGAATTAATTTCAAAGGCAGAATTCTTATGAGAGTAGTTTGTGTAAATAAAATCTTCAATCTGTTTGAAAGAACATTAAA
This sequence comes from Ilex paraguariensis, assembly GCA_963454935.2. NCBI lineage: Eukaryota > Viridiplantae > Streptophyta > Magnoliopsida > Aquifoliales > Aquifoliaceae > Ilex > Ilex paraguariensis. The sequence goes on from CAUOFW020005824.1 coordinate 283,264, forward strand.
TTTTTACTCTTTACTGAAATTGTATGTCAGAAACTACTAGTGTATACCATTATAAGTTACAGAGGGTTCCTGGGCATGGTTCAAAGTCGCGGTATTGACCATCGACTCGGAAAGCTTTAAGACACATCGGTCGCGGCATCGCGGCTCGGTATCGGGCGATACGATCTAAACTAAAATGTTGAACATGACTAGAGATTCAGGTTATACCGTGGCATCGTGAAATCGTATCGGCCGATTTAGTGACGATATTTTAACAACTCGAGATTAACTTGAATATAACTCGGACAATGCAGACGAGTCGTGCGAGACTCGAGGTTTATACTTATCGTGTAATGGTATCCTCTCAGAAGGAACCGAGCCGGATACAACTCGGCCGACTCGTATTGGTATCGATCGATACTTTGAACTATGTTCCTGGGGAAAAGAAAGAGTTTGTTGTTGTTGAGGGGGGGGGGGAGAGAGAGAGACTATAGTGGAGCTAACACCTGGGGAAGACCAAGTCAAGGTAAAGAACAGATGGTGAAGAGTGGGAACAAAGTTTAGTAGTAAGAGAAGAAGAAGCTCTGTATAGTTGGAAGGGTACTACTACTGGAAAAAGTGCATGAATATTCGGTGGAATTATTGGTGATATTCAGGGCTGGTTGATTCAATCTTTATGCAGAAACTATCAAAAAAACGTTGAGTTAAAAAGTGTATAAAAAGAAAATAAGAGAAAGGAAAAGAGGAGAAAATGTAGTTATCATTTGGGGTTTCCTTGTTCTCTTTCCAGCTTAAAAAAAACAAAAGAAAATTTCCAGTTTCTTTGTTAAGCTGATATATGGCAGTATCATCTATCAAATTATTCTGAAATAACTTCTTGATGACCATTTTCAGGAACACTGTGCAAGCTGGGGATATAGCTCAGCGGAAGCTGCTTCAGCTGGCTGATGCACCAACCAAAACTGAACGGAATAGACACAATGAGAGGGCTTCTGAGTCATTGTCATCATCTGCTTTGTTGTTGTCACCATCACCATCACCATCCCCATCACCATCACCATCACCTTCACCATCACCATCACCATCATTCGTTTTTCCTTCATTATCACCTTCAGGAACTCCATTCTCATCTATATCATTCCCTCCATCCATGTCTACACCATCTCCAACAGAGTCTCCATTTCCTTTGCCTGATTTTTTGACTCCTTCACCCTCACCAGTGCAACCACCAACTCCAGCTCCACCACCTCCAGCAGATCTGCCAGTTGTTTCTCAATTACCTGATTCCCATACTGCTCTATCACCACCCCCTTCTTCAACTCCTAACCAAAGTGTAGAAAAGAATTCAAAGTCGAACCACAATATAGTTTTGATATGGTCTGGAGTAGTGGTTTCTGTTTTGATATTTGTTTCAGCCCTTGGCTTTATCTTCTGTTGCAGCAGCAAACTGGTTACTATCAAACCTTGGTCGACCGGGTTAAGTGGGCAGCTGCAGAAAGCATTTGTCACAGGTATTTCTTTATTTCCATGAACTCACATTTTCTATTTGAGAGAATTTATGGCTCCTCAATGGCGAAAAGCGACAGCTTCATATTTGCGTAGATGCATGCACCACTGAGAAGCAGTTGGATCGAACCAAACACTCCTTTGTGTACAGACCCTCGATCATTTCACCTTGATGAATGGTGATAGCCTGGAACTATTGATTCTTTGGGGAAGTTCTTACTGCCTCTGTGTTGAACTGCTGCAAAGATACCTCTATCATCTTGGTTTCCATTCTTTTAATTAAATTACATGGAAACATAGCTTGGACAATGAGTTCTAAAACCCTGTATTTGTGGTCCAGATTGTAATCTTCCAGTTGTCATAATGTTGGAAGCATACCTTCAATTAATGCTTTAATGTATGCTTTCATGTGTGTTCACAAGCATATTTGTAACAAAGAGTCTGCACAGGTGTACCAAAGCTCCAGAGATCCGAACTTGAAACAGCTTGTGAAGATTTCAGTAATATAATTACCTCTTTATCAGATTGCACCGTGTACAAAGGGACTCTATCTAGTGGTGTTGAGATAGCGGTGACATCAACAGCCGTGAAATCAGCCGAAGACTGGACAAAGAATTTAGAAGCCCAATTCGGAAATAAGGTGCGTGAAATACAAATACACCAAAGTCGTTTTAATCTTTCAGTCAGTCTGCCAATAACTTAAAAAGTTTCTTATGGTCATCTTCAGATAGAAACTTTATCAAAAGTGAACCACAAGAACTTTGTGAATCTTATTGGTCATTGCGAAGAGGAGCAGCCTTTCACAAGAATGATGGTTTTTGAGTATGCTCCGAACGGAACTCTGTTTGAGCATCTACACAGTGAGTTCCTGGATTGCTTTGTACTTTAGACCGCCACGGTCAATTACACATACACTGAAAAGTAAATGAAAGGGGATGCTTGGGATATGTGTATCCTTCTATTGCACACATGTAAAAGAACTGGAATACATGTGCTAGGACCGTGCTATAGTTCTGTCCTCTGATTGACATCCAAATAACTGTAGCACCCAAGCTTATGGGACATTGAGTCTGATACTGGCATTTTTTCGATAAAGTATAAACTAATTCTATCTGGCCGTAGCTTCAATTCTTAAACATCCTACAGCAACATTTATGGCCAATTTGTTTTCACTTACAGTGTTCTGCTATTGCCTGCGTTTGAAGTTGACACTGACAGTATGGAATATGCAATTGTCTGCACTTTTTAGAGGCATTTGCATGTTAGATAATTCGTTCCGCATGTTTGACTAGATATGTATGTATATATATCTTATTTTTGTTGGTGTGTCCCGATAGGGAAATTTGTGTTCTGAATTCACCTGCATGTCTTGTTATGCCTGAGATGGTGTAACATAATTGGCCAAGCTGCACCATCAGTGGGAGATACACATTGTTCCTCATTCGAAGATTTTTTTTCCCCTGCAAATCTACATATTCGGGGTTTGGTTGTCTTGAATTCTTGATGTCTTGCAGTAAAAGAAGCCGAGCACCTAGACTGGGGATCGCGACTGCGAGTAGCCATGGGTATAGCATACTGCCTTGAGTATTTGCACCAGCTTAACCCACGGATAGTCCACAGAGACCTGCAATCTTCTTCTGTTTATCTGACTGAGGACTACGCAGCCAAGATGTCAGATTTCAGCTACTGGAATGAAGTAACCACCACCAAGAATGGTTCAGCTACCATGGATCTGTTGGAGACACCATCAGTGAATCCAGAGAGCAATGTTTACAGCTTTGGGGTAGTTTTGTTTGAAATTATTACGGGCAGACTTCCATATTCTTCGGATAATGGCTCTGTGGTAGACTGGACATCAGACTACTTGAGGGAGGAACAACAGCTTTCAAGGGAAAGGGTTGACCCAACTTTAACATCTTTCCAAGATGAAGAGCTAACTGAACTGTTTGATGTGGTGAAAGATTGTATCCATCCTGATCCAAAACAGAGACCAACAATGAGAGAGGTTACAGCTAGGTTGAAAGAGATCACAGCTATGGGACCTGATGGAGCAACACCAAAATCATCACCTCTTTGGTGGGCAGAACTAGAAATTATGTCAACAGAATCAAGTTAAACGGAAATAACTTCAAAGACTATAGTTTTCTTCGTTTTCTGTTAGTTTTATTCTTTAAATCCCTCTCTCTGACACTGTTTTATTCTTGATTCTGTGGGGCTCCAAGTAAGGGGTTTAGTTTTATTTTTTTCATTTTTTCATTTTTTAAGCCGAATGAGATGTTTGTTTTTAATTTTGGGTAAAGGAAGGATAGTTGTATATAACCGAGAGAGGGATGATCTGTTGGATGATGTTTTTTCATTTTCCATTGACAAGGATGTGGAATTTCCATCCTGTGATAATATATATACTTACACAAAGAATAAAATGATGAGTTTCTCAAATGTTTGCCTGTACTATTGTTTCGGATGGTACTAAGTCAAATACCTGGTGGATAAATTTCATGGTTTCCTAAATTGGCAAATTCATAATGGATGATGAATGAAGGGTCAAAAATAGTGGACGACTCATACTCACTAGGACAAAAAAACAATGTGTCATTGGGCAAAGCATAGTGAAATGGAGCTCAGTAAAACCAGGCCGAGCAGAGCAAAGGAGTTGTTCTATTGCCACATGAACATACATGAGAATGTGCAGTCTTTCTAGTAACATTGTCATGAAAGTTCTCAACTATGATCTCAGATTCAACAATATATACATATTTGGACTTGAGAACAAGATGCTCACAAACGCACATCTAAACTTTCAAGTAGTCTGCCTCAAGGAAATGGTCCACCCAACATCATTGTACTGCTCTCAAGCTATCCAAGATTATACACAATGTACACATATAAGTTGCCAGAAAAATGACAGTTTTGCAATAAGATCTGGTCATCTTGACCCCTGTGGTTATAAAAGAAGTCCACCTCATAGCTTCTCATTCGTTACATTCAGAGCATTTTTACTATCCACAGCTTATATTTCTTCATATATAGGTATACGAGGCAAGGTCCAACCAGGTTTGCATCAGAGAGGCGCTTGCAAAGTTTCAGATAAGTTTTGATTTTTCCTGGTTGTTGGATTCTTTTTCTTAGTCCCTGAAGCACAGCTGCCCTATCAAGAAACTCTGGAGAGAAACCGAAGTCGAGCATTTTGATTACTGTTTCTGTTGCATCGTCAAAATGGCCACCTTTGATGTAACCTCTCAACAACCATGATAAGGTTTTCTTTTTGCGCAATGCACTAGTAACCTCCAATCTCGTAAGCAGTCGTGAAATAGAGCCAGCCTCCTTTTGGGAAGCACATATGGCTAGAACAATGTCATAAAGATCTCCATCAGCCTCCTTACCCACGAGCTTCATTTCCCATAGCTGTCTTTCAGCCTCAAGTCCATAACCAGCACAGATATACATAGCAAGAAGCCTCTCATGAACCACCCCATAAAATGATGGGCCTCCCTCTTGAATTGCCCAACTGGACAAGCAGACTCCATCAGCCAAAAGTTCTGACTGATACTCTTCAATAAGCTCAACATTTTCTGCATCCAGTTCCGCTACCAAATCAGCCTTGGTGAAACCCTTCAACTTCCTTAAAGCTTTTGCAAATTCATTCAGCTCTTTAACAACAGCTGTCATTGCGATTAGATAGCTATAGACCTCTGGCTTCAGCCCAGATTCTCTAAGGTGAATCACTAATTTGACTGCATCCTTGTAGTTCCCTTCCACCTGATTGAACACATTTTAAGCAGTCTTCACCATTAGACAGAAAACTAAAGGGAACTACAAACTACCACACTATAATTAAAAACCAAAAATAATGAAACTGCAAGGTATGATATGTAAACTCAAATGAATGTACAAGCAAATCCCAAGTTTACGTTGCAGCCACGAGTACAAAAGGTGCATGGTTGGGAGAATTTCATAAACATTCATCCTATGAATTAAAAGTGAACAGAACCTTTATTGATGGCTTGCAACCCTGTGAGGTTCTTGGTTGTCAGAAAAAAATGACAAGCATCATAACCAATTAAAGAAAAAATGTTCCCTTATGAATTATCTATACTAATTGCAAGAGGAAGAAGCACCGCTCGACAAATCAAGTAGCACAAACACGCCAGCTTTCAACACTCAAAACCCTACAAACAATAATTTTAGCTTATGACTTTTACAATGTATTGTAGCTTGTCCCTAACATAACAAATACAAAACTTTCCCAATAATGTTGTCCACAAAACTATGTTTGTGTCTGTGCAGAAGCCATAGAAATTCCAACATAACAGTACATTGAAGAAGAAACTATCGCATGCCAATGAGGAGAATAACTAATCATTAGCTGAATGCCATCTAACATAGATATTAATCCATTTACATGAAATGTATGATTAGGCTATTATAAAGATCAACAACACATTGACAAGGAACTTGACATTGAAAAATTTTCTCCACCATAAAAGAAGTGAATGAATAGCATAAACATGAAATTTATGATTATTGTTCTGGGAGCCTTACCATCATCTTCCAAGCAAGATACCCTGTTGGACCTCCCTTATGACCTTCACTATCTCCATATGAAAACACAAGTCCCCTCCGCAAAACCTCCTTCACAAAGGAAACCGCCCTCTCCTTCTCACCCATCTCCCAATACAAAGATATGACCTTCTCTATCATACTAAAACTCGGCTTCAAGCCAACACAATCCATGTCCACCAGCAAATCCACCACATCCCCAGCATCATGTTCACTCTCAATCAACTTCTTAACCCACCCACACATTAAAGAAACCATAAGCTCCATTGTCTCCTTATCCACCCTATTCTCCTTTTTGAGCCACTCAAACACCTCCAATGCACACCAAGAATCCCTCCCTTCTTGAGAAAAGTACACCAACACTAGTTGGAATTCGCGGACCGATAACCGGTCATTCATTTCCTCAAGCACATCCGAGGGCTCTCTAGTCATTCGTTCCAATTCCTCGATTGCTTCGAAAAATTCGTCGCTCATTTCATTTTCATCATCACTAGTTACAAACCTATCCAACTCAACCGAATTGAACAATCTAAATTCTCGAATTTTACTTCGACTGGGGATTATAAACTCACGATTTTGTCTGGAAATCGCATTTGAAACCCTAGAACAAGATTGAATAGTTAATTCCCCGCAACATTGAGGAACAAGAAATTTATCCCGTGAGGAAGAACAAGAATAAGCCAAACCCAATCGGGTCAAAGCAGCAACTCCATAGGTTGAGGCCATTTTCAAGAATTGCAAGTTTCAAAGAAAAAACAGCTTAAAGTTTTAATAGAATAAGCCCCGTTTGGTTGTCAAGAAAGGCAAAGAAACCTATAGAAAACAGCTTACTTGGGAAGAAATTGCAATTTTTGGTAGAAAATTCAGACGTCTATTTCCCTTTAGTTTCTTTTTCTGATCTTCTTCTTGGCCAAATGGATGGGTGTAAGAGGGAAGACGAAGAAACCATGAGAACTGAAAACAGAGTCAAGACTGAAGATGCTGTAAGTGTCAGTGGCCCATGATTGTAGAGTGCGATTTGAAAGGGAAGGTGGGGTTAGAGACTTGAATTTGTGGGTTTGAGTTCTGTGAAGTTCATGTAATTGCAATGGCCGCCGTTGCCACACCGCTGACGAGACGAGGACGACGAAAAACAGTAGAAAACTAGGTACATTTCGTTGAGTGCAATGTGTTGAGACGTGTTCGAATGGTGACGCCTCAACGAATATTTCGTTCCGACAAGTATATGGATTTACGAAAATGCCCTGCTTGACAAACGGTTTCTTCTTGGTTTTTGGGGGGGAGAGGAGTAATTTGCCCTTTCGCTTGCTTAATTTTGGCACCACCAAAACTGGTCACGGAAGGAATGTGTTTGATTCTAAACAGGTTTGTTTTTATTTATTTTTTTTTGGATTTTTACTTTGTACCCCAATTTAATATTTTTTATTTTATATCCTCAAATATTAAATTTTTTATATTACATTCTCAATATATTATAAGTGTTATAATATAACATTTTGTTAACTTTCATTACTTATTATGTTAAAAATTACTCCACTGATATTAAAGAAATAAGTAACAAAAACTATTAGAAGGGTTACAATACTAATCTTTGAGGATGTAAATAGTAATTTTTTTAAATCTTTTAAGGAGTAAAATTTATCTTATCTTTTTTTGTTTAACCGAAACTTTTATGGTCCGTTTGCTAGGGTGACTAAAAAAATGAAAAAACGGGAAATAAGAGTGATATATTTTTTATTTTTAAAGAAAGAAATCTTTCATTTTCTCTTTTGTGCTTGATAAGAGAGATAGAAAGTGGGAAAAATTGATTTTTTTTTGGTAAGTTGAAATAAATATATATTTTTTTTATTATAATTTGGGGCCCGGTCCCTTTTTTTGGACTTGTTGGATTTAAGTCTACTCAAAAAACTTATTTGAGAATAAGTTAATTTTAATTTGCATTGTCCAAAATATATCTGATACTTATATTTAGTAAAAATAAATTTAAAAACTAATAACTCCTAAATTTTAAGAGTTTTACTAACATTATAATTATTTCTCACTCATGTCTATTTATACACATATATAGATTAGGACTGTTTAGTTATATATATATAATAAAGGACATGGAAGTTTAAATTTTAGAAACAAAGAGAAGTCCAGATTGTTTTAAGACAAAATAAAGACATATATGACCGACTATATTACCTCAAAGTAAAAAATGACTCAGATCATTTCATAATTTTCAATCAGATGAACCAAAATCAGTCTTAAAATATTTTTTCCTGCCTAAAACTTTCTATTTTTACTTACCTCAATCACACCTAAAATCTATCTATTCTCTTTATTACCCAAATCTCTTTTGTCTCTCTTTCCATATCTCATTTGTTAAATTCTGTCTATCCCTCATATCTTTTTTCCAATTCAACCCTCCAATCTCATCTTTTTAAAATCTCTCCAAATTAAAAAAAAAATGGCTCAATTAGAATCCCAATATCTCCTTTAAATTTTCTCTCTCCTCTATCTCCCTTTGATTTCCCCTATCATAGTTCATTAGAAAATCCAAAGGATCCCCTTCCATAGGGGTGTTCACCCTACCCTATGAGTAGGAAAAATAGTCTTTCATCTTCTTACTTCATACTTTGCAGAATTTTTTTTTCTTGGTTTACCCTATCTGATCAAATGTATTATTCTTACCCGAATTTTTTCCAAATTAATCGGGTAGGAAGTCGGGTGAAAGCTTTTTGTAAAACCTGGGTAAATTTAAAATTTTTATGAAAAAAGGGCAAAATGATAATTTATTACTACAGTACAGGTTGTAAACCTGAAATTTTCTAGAACCCAGATGACAAAATAGACCTCACCTCTGGATTCATCTCGTGGAATCTAGTTACCCTATCAGATTTCGTCGAATTTCGAGATAGTTGAATTTTTCACGTTTTACGAAACGGTCGAATCTTAGGTGATCCAAAAAAGGGATTTTTAACAAAATTTTGAAAGTTAAAAAATAAATTGAGGAAAGTTAAAATAAAAATATTTTAAACTTAAACCGAGACGAAATTTAATCGTTTCGGAGCGAAAACGAATGTTTGGAAAAAAGAGGGTCGTGTGGCGCGTTATGAGCCAAGTAAATAAGGGGTATAAATAGGAGAAAAATATGATTTCTCCCCCTATTCATCAGTTGTTCACCGAATAGAGAAGAAGAGAGGGAAAGGATAGAGCTTCTTTACTTCTCTCTACGATCTACGGCCCTACGGTGCTCAAATCAGCATGGCCCAAGAACAAAAGTCGATCTTCTCGACAAGGGCTAGGCGACTATACCAAAAAGCACGGGTTTTTACCAAAAATCAAGGAATAGAATTTTTGGAAGCTAGAGATTCTAGCTCGTTTTTAGGTTCTTGAAAGCTTTTTACACTTCAAGAAGTAGGGTTCCCTACTACTTAGGTTTATTAACAACCTAGGATGCTTATATGAAATGGGTATGTTTGTAGGATGCTATATCACTTACCTAATATGGTGAATTTAATAAAATGGGTATTGAAATTGGATAAAGTAAATTTTATCTTGAATTGGGTATGTGAATTTGACTCAATGTGATTCATGGAAATTAAGTATTACGTGAGCATGTTATGTGTTTTTTTTATGCTTGAGAATTAAGTGTGTTATAAGCATATGTTATGTAATAACATGCTTGCGAATTATTGTTGGAAATGAAATGTTAATATATGTTCATTGATATATTGACATTGTGATAAAGTTTGGTGATTATATGCATATGATATAATTAGTCATGGAACATGTATATATATGAGGTTAAACTTACTCATATGACATTCATTACATACGGGCATGACATGAATTAAGCAATGGTGCATTTCATTGCATTTGCATGGAGGAATCGCATCCATAGCCGTGAGTGTGGGTGTGTGTGTGCATAGTTGATCTCAAACACCAAATAGGTGGATGATGGGTGGGCTCGAAAAAGATGGATCAAAAATCCAACGGAGTTGCACGGTGATATGGATAAAGAATTGGGTCGAAGTTAGTAAGAAGTGCTAGATTACCCCTCAGGTGAGAGACCTGGTGATCGAATACGCACTCTGTTGGTATAAGAGCTCATAAAGTGTGTCGATGTACGCAGAACCGTTGGTGGAGGTCCATGAATTCCGTGTCGGTTGGGTGGCATTGGTGTAAGTCCATAAATATCCACCCCAAGAAAGATCCGGAGATTTTTAAATAGTCATTGGGTGTGTAGCGTCAATGACTGGGCTTGGAAAGACGGTTTTTATACCCATGGCATTGCATGGCAGAAAAGGAGCTAGGGAAGGCTCGGGTTGAGTTGAATGATTGAGTCTCATCTCATTTCATGACATGATTTTGCTAAAATTCCAACATTGAATACTATATTCTTGGTTGGGATATTGTTGGTTGTAAAGTGTTGCATGAACATTCATATGCACTTAAGTTGGGGAATAGCCTCGGTAAAAAATACTCTACTGGGCATGACTCACCCTTTATGAGAAAATATTTCAGGTGCGGGATATATAACGGTGGAAGGCCCTCACACGGGACCCCAAGGGTGAAGAAAGCCAGAATGTGGCTTTATTTTGAGTTTTGTAAAACAACTATGAAATTTCTAGTTTAGTACGTAAAAACATTGAATTGAATGTAATAGAACTTATATGAACCTTGTATTACATGAAAAACTTCCTTATACATGAATTGGATGGAGTTAATATGCTCAAGAATGAGTTGAAAATGAAAAGTAGGTGAAATAGGCAAAAGTGGGCAAAGAGTACCAGTACAACGAGGTCGAGTGGGTTACCTGTACTGGTACTGATTTTCTAGTGGGCTAATCGTACCTGTACAGCCTGGTCTAGAAGGCAAAGCGTATCGGTATGGATTTTCCAGAAGGCTCGCCGTATCGGACACTTTCCAAAATTTTGAAATTTTAAAATTTATTTGCCAAGCTTTTGGGCTATGGATTCTTTATTTCTCAAAATATAAATGAACTATAATGGAGCATGAAATGTGATACATTGGGCCACGATTAGATTAAATGATAAAATATATACGGGTTACACGTGTGGGTTATAATCCCGATTAAGGGGATGTTATAGACGTGATGCCAAGTTCACGACAAACACGGGTACTTTCGCGGGTTGACAGATGGTCAACGGTTAATAAATGAACCCCGTTTTATTTTTTGGGACGTCACATATTTTGTAGTTATTAATTTTTGGATCATTTTAACAATTCAATTAAGTAATATGCACCAATTTAACAACACAAGAAACCAATAACACTAAAACCTAAAATAGTTACAATAAAACACAAAAAAATTCAATACATGAACATCAATCCATCATAATTGTTGAACAAATACAATAACAACTATTTTAAGTTTAAACTATATGAAACACATCAAAATCATAACTGCTCTAATATATATATATATATATATATATATATATATATATATATATATATATATATATATATATATATATATATATATTAAATCACAATTATATAAGCAACAAGAATTAGTAATAGATCAACATATATATCAACAGAATAGCTTTAAACTACCATTACTTGGCTCTAATACCAATAATACTTAGGATCATTGGAATACTAAGCGAGAGCTAGCGAAAACTTTTATTTAATATAAAATATAAATTTACAAGCTTTACTTACAGAGAAAGTGGAGAGAACTGAAGAGGATAAAAGGAGATTTACAAGAAGGTAGAGAGTGTCTTAAGAAAGAGATAAGTGATATGAGAAAGGTGTGTCAAACATTCTAGCTCTGCACCTCTATATATAGAGACCAGATATGAAATTCGGATTTCAAAACATAAAAAATATTTACTATTCACAACTTTAAATATATTTACTAAGGTCATTATATGCGTCATCATCAATGTTTGTGACGTTATGACTTACGTCACTTATCTCAATATTTTCGTGGTGATGTCATTGTGTGCGTCACTTCTTTAAGGCTGTCTTTATCCGGCTACCTGTAGATCAAATCATCTAATTCAAAATTATTGTTGTCTTGGAGATTTATCTCCATATCTTCATTTTTAGGAGTATAACTTGTAACAGGGGTATATCCATGTGAATCCATAAAGTCGTCATCAGAGTTGATAGGAGTGTTGAATTTTCTATCTTCTTCTTCAACTTTATTTTTTCCCTTATTTCTTATGGCCATTGTAGGATTATTGACGAGATCTATCTTCTCAGTTTTGCCCATGTCGAATGTGGACATCATCTGAAGGCGCATTTCATCAATTACTACTGCTTTAAGCTACTCAGTTGTTAAATGAGGTTTTTCTTTAAGAAATGAAATGGGATTAAATCCAGTGTTTATACTGGTGCTGGGAATCATTTCTATGGAGGTTAAGTCCTCCTTTTCCATGCCTTTAAGACATTCTGCTATTTATATCAAGCGGGTAATTATTCCAAAATCGGACTTGATATTCTCTGATTAGTCTGTGATGCCCATTGTAATTAAAGTCACAAGCAAGAGTCCACACCCAAATCCATTGAACAAAGAATGCGAGTGAAAAGTTAATTAGAGGTTTAACCTCAATTTTATTATCCTTTAAGGATGAACTTTTTTCTTTATATAAGTTAAATAATTTTTTCATTTCAGTGGGATATATCACTTCAATGGCACTGTGAGTATCCCACAAGTCGTAAAACCAATTAGGAATCTCAGTACAAGTTTCTGTGAATATAAAAAGCCATGTGTGCCCTAAAGATGAATTATTATAAAGAAAGATGTTATACCAAGCATCGATATAATCGAAGTAATTATATTCCATATAAGGAGATTTGTTAAATTTCTAGGAATTGTTCAATTTAAACCCAAGTCTCTTGGAGATATTATCTTTCATATGGATGCTTTACTAAGTAGGGCTGTCAAAATTCGATATGACATGATTAACCGACACGAATTAAGCGGGTTTGGGTGAGATCTTAACAAGTTTGAGTGATAAATGGATTGACACGCCAAACACGTTTAATAAACGGGTCGTATTCGGATGAGACTGTCAAACCGTTTATCACATATTTACCCGTTTAAATAAAATTAATATATATCGTATAATGAAGTACCACCAAGTACCACAAGAGTGGATATATATGAATCCAAATATGCCATAATAAATTAATAATTATTTTTAAAAATTAGCAAGAAAAAAAGAAGTAAAGAAATCAATAAAAAAAAAGTATAGTAGTTCAACGACAAAAGAGAGGAGATGAAGAGCACTTCAAAGACAAAGGCAAACCAATGCCTTTTGTTTTTGTCCTACATTTAAAAATAAGGGAAGATGGGGAGGGTTGAGTTGCATATAAAAAGCAATGACCTCTTGCTTTTTTTTTTTTAAGCCTTCAAGTCTTATTTTTATAATATTTGACTAAAAATTCCTCTTTTTTAAGGTAAGTGCAATTGACAGTGTGACGCCCCTAAAACTAGGAATCCTTTATCAACTATTGACCATCCGTCAATCCGCGAAAATACCCGCGGTTGTCGCATAAGTCGACATCACGTTAATAACATCCCCTTAACTAAGATTATAACCCACACGTTTAACCCATGTACATTTTATCATTTAATCCAATCAAGAACCAGTATACCCCAATTTATCTCATTTGGTGTCCAATTATGTCCTTTGAACCAATGAACACAAAGTCCAAAAACATGGCAAAACAGTTTTTAAAATTTTAGATTTTTGGAAGGCCTACTAGTAGGGCATACCGGTAGGGTGAGATTACCAGAAAAATTTCTACCGGTAGGATATACCTGTAACACCCCAAAATCCACCTTGGATGATATTACTATCTGAAATCATTCACATCATGAGAGTAACTACTAAAATCCATAAGTAAAGAAAATTTCATTCATCCTACATAATATCTACAACTTCATTCAAAAGAATATGCCAAGTCATGACCATTACATCCAAAAAAATAAGCCCAACTATGACACTTACATCCCAAAAATTAACTATTATCTTGCAGCGGAATAAGAAAACATTAACATGAAAATTATCTCAAAATAAACCTTCTAGTCTAGGACGTAAAAAATATAGTTCTAGACATTCCCCTCCGGGTCCACATGCCCATCAAGTTGAGCTTTCCAAGCTACCTGCTCGTTAACTCTGAGTTCCTCCTGTAACACCCCAAAATTCCCCTTGAACGGTATTACTATCTAAAACCATTCACATCATGAGAGAAATTAATAAAATTCATAAATAATGCTAATTTCATTTATCATCTATAATATATATACAACATCATCCAAAATAATATGTCAAATCATGACCATTATATCCAAAAGAATACGCCAAATAATGACAATTACGCCCAAAAGAATATGCCCAAAATATTATCTCAAAATGAAACTCCTAGTCTAGTACACAAAAATAGCAATTCTAGACATCCTCCTCTGGATCCAGATGCCTATCCACTTTAGCTTCCAAATTTACCTAGGAGTCAACTCCGAGCTCTTCCTCTAAACCAAAATCTGAAAATAAATATTGTTTGTAGAGGGTGAACACTAAGCTCTATAGAAAAATCCTCCCAAACGTGGACAAGGTTTTGAAAATATATAAAACAAGTCGATTTTATTTCAAAAATATCATATATAACTTTTGAAAGAAAAGTGTGACAGTTCATCCAATCTCAAGTTTAAGCAATATTAATAAATTAAAAGGAGAGATAAAACCAATTCCCTACAATAAGCCATTTTCAATCATAAACCTTTTCTAACAATGCATATCAAACCACAACTTATATCTTTCACAACTTTATGTATGTATGTATCTCAGGTATGATGTATGACATCGCATGAATAAACACATCGAGAATATCCTGACCCCCCCCACACACACCCAATCCTCGCAAGGATATCCAACTTTTAGGAAGGGCGTATACCAACACATTGACAGTGACAAATTCAACCCAGGAATAGTATACTAACTCTCATTCTTGGTACCCGTGAGCGAATAGTGGTTTGGTCTTCACAAGGCACCAACCCTACTACGAGTGGTAGAAAAAATTCAAACACATACGGAGTAGGAAACGCATATACCCACTCTACGATACCTGGTCAACGATCACCCATGGTCATCCAAACATCTACAAGAGATACAATTCCCAACAATTTCTCAAATAACAAGCAAATTCCAAAATTCCCAAATTTCACATATAGTATTACCATAGAACAATTTAAGAAAATAAGTAAGAAATCATCAACAATACCATTTTATTGTTCAATACAAAGCACTAGAGTTTTGAAATCAAGGATAAAGGAAAAATCAAGAGAAAGTTTATTTCTCTTGAAAACAAGGGTTCTAAGGCAAGAAAAAGAGATTCAATAGCTATTCCACCATAGCTTCCTTCAAAACATGGAAATCTTTGCAAAAATATCAAGGAATAAGGATTTCATAGCATACATATATGATTGAGAGTGAAAAGAATACATATATGTAAACCTTAGTCTCAATGAACAAGAGTGGGTAGAAACCCCTACCTTAAATCAAAAGTTCCAAGCAAAGCCCAAGCTCTAGAGGCTTCCTTCCTCCCTTTTCTTTTTCCCTTTATCTTCTCCTAGGGTTCTAAATGGTTTGGGGTGCGAGTGGAGTGAAAGAATGAAAGAAAATGGGATAACAATTGTGTTTTAAAGGCAGCCCAATCCGTAATTTTACTGTTCATAGGGCCTAAAAATTACATTTTTCTCCTAAATTACGGATTTGCCACTAAATATCTCCAATTTGATCCCTATGACTATCCTAAAATTTTTAGACGCTCCGGATTCATTTTTAATATTATTTTAATCTATAAATATTTAGTTTTATGATTTATCTTTATACTAAAGTAAATTTACACTCAAAACACTAAAATTACTATTTTATTCCTCCGAACCACTATTAATGAAGGTTTAAATCGATTGACCCATCCGAGGTCCAACATACCATCCTTGATACTCTATTATTGTCCATTTATAACCTTTGAAGGAAAGAATGCATAGTCCCAAAGCTTGGCGAAATAACTTTAAATTTGCTGATTTTTGAAAACTCTACCAGTAGGTTTTTATGGACCTACCGGTAGATTTTGTCCTCTGAAAAAGTTCTACCGGTAGCCTACCAGTCAATTTGACCTACCAAAATTGTTCTACCGGTTGATTTGACCTACTGGGATTGTTCTACTTGTAACCTACCGGTAGGTTGATGTTTTACCAATAGGTTTTACCCATAAATGTCTGTTTCACCTGTTTTTCATTTCAAATTCATTCCAAACCCTTTCAACACCAACCCAAACTTATACAACATACATTTGTACATCAAACATAGTTGGTACAAGTTCTATTACAAACGATGTCATACATTTACCCGAGTTTTACAATATTAGCATTTTCAAAAAAGAAATGATTACTTGCTATATAAAGATACGAGTGTTGGGGGGGGGGGGGGGGGGGGAGTTTATCCAAAAGTCAATTCGTCCGAAACTCAAACTTTATGATCAATATTTCAACAATGATTCTAAGTTTACACCATCATTTTATTCATCTTAGGAGAAATCTTAATATAATAGTATTCTTATTTAATTTTTAATACAGGGTCTTACACCTCCTCTAAATCAAAATCTGAAAATAGTGTTGTTTGTAGGGGGTGAGCACTAAGCTCTGTAGGAAAATCCTCTCAAATCCCAACAAGGTTTAAAATAATAAAAAATGGCAAGTCTCTTTTGGAAAATAACATATATAGGTTTGGAGAATAAAACCATGATAGTTGTAATGATTTCAAGTGTACGAAATACAGTAAATCAATGACAAGAATAAATTTGTAAGAGATTAAAACGATCAATAAATAACTCAGTAACATCATTCCATATTTTCATATATGTTGGTTCATCCTCATTGTCGTGTATATTGGTTGTTTCTCAGAAATCTACACAACGATTCTATCTCGTTCACCAATCACAACCACACAATCACAAACATTTTAGGAAGGGCGTATACTGTCTCCCACATCATTGACGAATACTTCTCAGGAAAGGTATACCATCCCTCAGCCTCGAACTTACGTAAATAATAACGGTTGCTCTCACAAACAATAATCCACTACAAGTGTTAACAAGCCATCTCACCCCCATTGGGATAGACTAACCTCTAATACTCTACGACAACTCTCGAAGACAATTCAAGTCCGTCACAACAAACCATACAAGAGATGAAACCAAAATATTCTCAACAACCACAATCTTAACCAATCACAATTTCCATTACCAATTCAAGTATCACAAATTTTCAATTCTCAATATACTATAGTAATAGGAAATTAAATTATGTAAGAGATCATCTCAAGAAAACCTTCATAATTTGGATATTCAAAATTCTAGGGTTTTGCCAAAAATTCCAATTTCTTGGAATTGGAACAAAAATTTAGATGAAAACATGATTTAATCAAGCATAAGAATTTATAAATCAATAATCACTATGAATTTCACCATAGAACATGTATTTTGGAAAAGTTAAGATTTTGGAAATTCAACAACAAATCTATTCCTTGAACCCAAACATATATTTTTCTCAAGACTATGTTCCAATGATAAAGAAATCAAGAACTCATGTATATCTATCATATAATTATCAATAAGATTGAAAACATATATAATTATACCCTAAGTCTCAATGAAAGGACTTGAGAAGAATCCCCTACCTTCTTCCTTAGTTTTGTGTGAAGAACTTGAGATTTTGATGCACTTTAATGTGACAATCCTCCTTGATCTTGTGTTTTTCTCCTTATTTCTTTCTCTCTAAGACTTTCTAGGGTTAGAAATGTTTAAAGGGGGCTAATGGAGGCGGCCTTATGTATTTATAGAGTGAGAAAAGAGTGCAACCGATGTAAATCTGATGTTCTGATTCGCTGCTCATGTTCGAACGTCATTTGGCGTTCGAACGTCACTTGCTCCTAGTACTTTTTTTTTCCATCAGACAAGAGTATTGGAATGAATTATCGTTCGAATGGACTTTCACGTTCAAATGTTTGGTGTTTGAACGGACTTTCACGTTCGAACGGACTCCCTGTTTCTGCTGAAACTTCCAGTGATGTTTTGGCTTATTTAAAGGTCGATTTGAAAAATTTTCGTGAAATACACTGTTGTAGCCCTAGAAGTCTATTATCTAATGTAAAACTTTCAGCACAAATGGATATCAGGATAAATAGTTGTGGTTAAAATACTAAGGCAGTGTCAAAATTCTTTCTACTTGAATTTTATCTACAATGTGCTTTAACTCCGGAATACTTCCTAACTTTATTACACCCCATATTACCTCTCCCAAATTTTTATTTCTACTGTTATATTCTATGTGGTTCATTCTTACGTCATTACATATATTAGAATTACTAAACAATTATATCATTATATTAATATAAACATGTGGGGGTTTACAATCCATCCCTCATAAAGAAAGGTTCGTTCTCGAAACTTAATCGTCGAGTTAGTCTATCTAATTCTCATTTGGCTATGATGTCTTCACTTCTATTCATTCTTTGAACATCAAAGCGAAGATTAAAATAGAACATTATATCCTACTTTTAAATCCATACCTTCTACTTATGTCCTATTCATCAGATATTACTTCTCTTTTGAATGTACCAATCATGTTAAAAATCTTACATTTGCTTTTTACATATAGCTTATCCATAAGCATTTCGCAACAACCAAATTCAATTTCACTCATTGGATTACTCATCATTCCAATACCCCAAATTACGTTATAATCCAAAACTTAGTAATGTCATTTCGACAAGATTTACAACGATTCCTTAAATAGATGTATCATTCTTAATGACTTTGTTTCTCACTAGACTAGAGAGACTCACAAAATTTAAATTCTAATAATAACTTTACATCCTATGGACACTTATAAATTTCTGTACAACTGAAACCTAACCTGATTTATCCTCCAATTACAGCTTTTAAAATGTATACACTAATGATCTATCTTATCCATTAATAGAAAATCTTAGTATTTAACCAACTATACTACTTAGGCTAAGGGTCAAGTTATATCTCCAAGATATTTGCTCTCAGCCCCCAATCTTGAGCTCAACTTAATAATCCTTACATTCCCCTTCATAACTCGTATCCAGATTCATACTTTTATATCAATCTTAATATCTCTACATGTTCAACAACTTGATTAGGGCCAATTTTTTTTTTTTTAATCTTCCAAGTATTCATTCTTAATCTCTATCCTTGAGCTAGAATTAATAACCATGAAATCAATTCATAACCAATTTCATTAACATCACAATTCTTTTCACAATATCTATACTTTCGAATCCCTATGACACAATCTAGTACAATATATATATATCTAGAATTATACCAAAATGTAAATATATACAGTCAAGAATCTCAAAATTTCTCTCAATTAACTACTACCAAATTTCTGGTGATATAATCAAAACCAAAAACTAGAATCTTAGTGATTAAACCAATGTTCCTCAATTTACCCACATTAGTCATCAAAGTCTTAATCATTATTCAAAATCTCCAAGATATTAACAATTTGCTAGTTACCAGGATAACCATAGTCATTTATCCCAAAAATTACATAAGGTTTCTACATCCATGTCAAAGCCAATCTGCATAGGTATTATCATTGATTTCTCAAATTACATCTTTCCAATTATCACCACTAACCATCAAGTTAGAATCTCCAATACTCATACCAACAATACTAAAGTATAACTAATCAAACCTATCTTAATAATGTACTAAGAGAGATAGGAAAAAGAACTTCATATTCCTCCAACAAAACTTCAATAACATTTAAAAGATCTCACATAACGATAGAAGTAAACACCAAACATTGAAATCATCCTTATTTCAATAATTGTCTACTATATCTGACATCGAGCTTTTAAACTCTATAATCTCTTAACCCTACAATATCGAGGGTCAAAGGTAACTACTACAACTTAGTCATGCTTCTTAGATTTCCTTTTTCTATATCTATAATTTCGTTTCCATAACTTGACCTCAATTTTAAATCAATATTTGTAAATAAAAGTCAACTATTAACTACACACTCACCTAAGAGATTCTTTGTTGTTAATATTTTAGAGAGTCTAATAGTGAGCTGAGTCCACAACAAAATAAGATTACCTAAGTATAACGTCTTCAATGAGTATCCTATGTATGACCCTTCTAAACCATCAATACTTCCAAAGTAAATTTAATCAACTCTTCGTAAAATTTTGAAACCAATACTGTTAACCTCAAGTTTGTGGTTATGAAAACAAACTCTTATCCATTTAAGAACCATATCCGCAATTCCTATTGCTATTCTAAAATAGGCTCTCATTTGATGTTACTTCACCATATTCCTTCAATTGATCATATTTGAGAATTATACTATCTCATACCATTGTACTCATCCTAGAGGAAAGCATAACACTCACATGGTTCATATCGTAAAACCAAATCTACATTCATTTCCTTAATTTCTATGACTTTTAAGTAACACACATAACTTTTCATAGCCTTATCATTTTAAACTTAGTCCATCTTAAAAAACATCTAAGTTGACCTTACCTCCCTACTTCCAAACTAGGTTATCATATCTTCTTGGCTTCCAAAAATATAAGCAACACTAATAGTAGAATAAAATACTTTAGAGTCGGCAAGGCACCAAGTCATAATCCTATTGTACATTGTTATCCATCAAAATACTTCAGTCAACATGGGGGTATCTCTAAATCAAAGCCTAAATAGTGATGAAAGCTTGCTTAAGGATAAGTCCTTTAGATTCTAAGAAGAAAAACACGATATTTTGCTATTCAAGGAATACCACAGTGCAGATTTTTGATCAACTTTGAAGGATAAACTGATTTAACTCGAGTATTTCTAGCATGTGTGACCTATATGGTTGGAAATATATACGAGTTAGGATTCTAACAAAAAAGACGGTGTACCATTTGGAATTTCCAACAAAGAGTTATGATCAAATTAGTGAAAGGTAGTCTATTTGACTGATGGTTCTATTATACTTGTCCAACTCGAGTTTGGGTGTCTTTTATCACAAATCCTATCTCATACCCATCTCCAATATAGATAATATGACCTGCATAACGATCCATTCCTAGCATCATTTACAAACCAAAATTCAAATTACCATCCATCTCCTATAATAGTCCAAAACGACATGATATAAAACTAAAATATACATCCCAAATTTTCTTTAACTCCTCAAAGCTAGCTAATCTATGATTCCAAACAAATAATTAATTCCTAACCTAATTAAGTAACAAATCCCACTTATCTTATAAACCTATCACTTCAAACAAACTCAAGCCTAGAGTTTCCTTCACCCTCACCTAATATTCCACTGATAGTCTACAACCTACAATTCCCATGTAAGACCTAATTCCTAAGCTCTGATACCAAACCTGTAACACCCCAAAATCCACCTTGGATGATATTACTATTTTAAATCATTCACATCATGAGAGCAACTACTAAAATCTGTAAGTAAAGAAAATTTTATTCATCATACATAATATCTACAACTTCATCCAAAAGAATATGCCAAGTCATGGCCATTACATCCAAAAGAATAAGCCCAACTACGACACTTACATCCCAAAAATTAACTATTATCTTGCAGCGGAATAAGAAAATATTAACATGAAAATTATCTCAAAATAAACCTTCTAGCCTAGGACGTAAAAAGAATAGTTCTAAACATTCCCCTCCAGGTCCACATGCCCATCAAGTTGAGCTTTCCAAGCTACTTGCTTGTCAACTCTTAGCTCCTCCTCTAAATCAAAATCTAAAAAGAGTGTTGTTTGTAGGAGGTGAGCACTAAGCTCTGTAGAAAAATCCTCTCAAATCCCAACAAGGTTTAAAACAATAAAAAATGGCAAGTCTCTTTTGGAAAATAACATATATAGATTTTGAGAATAAAACCATGATACTTGTAATGATTTGAAGTGTATAAAATACAGTAAATCATTGACAGAAATAAACTTGTAAGAGATTAAAATGATCAATAAATAACTCAGTAACATCATTCCATATTCTCATATATGTTGGTTCATCCTCATTGTCATATACGTTGGTTGTTTCTCAGGAATCTACACAACGATTCTACCTTGTTCACCCATTACAACCACACAATCACAAACATTTTAGGAAGGGCGTATACCATCTCCCAAAGCATTGACGAATCCTTCCCAGGAAAGGTATACCATCCCTCAGCCTTGAACTTACGTGAACATTAGTGGTTGCTCTCACAAATAAAAATCCACTACAAGTGTTAGGAAATCATCTCACCTCCACTGGGATAGACTAACCTCTAACACTCTACGACAGCTCTCGAAGGCAATTCAAGTCCGTCACAACAAACCATATAAGAGATGAAACCAAAATATTCTCAACAACCATAATCTTAACCAATCACAATTTCTATTACCAATTCAAGTATCACAATTTTCCAATTCTCAATATACTACAGTAATAGGAAATTAATTATGCAAGAGATCGTCTCAAGAAAACCTTCATAATTTGGATATTCAAAATTCTAGGGTTTTGCCAAAAATTTCAATTTCTTGGAATAAGAACAAACATTTAGATGAAAACATGATTTAATCAAGCATAAGAATTTAGAAATCAATAATCACTATGAATTTCACCATAGAACATGTATTTTGGAAAAGTTAAGATTTTGGAAATTCAACAACAAATACTCCTTGAACTCAAACATATATTTTGCTCAAGACTTTGTTCCAATGATAAAGAAATCAAGAACTCATGTATATCTATCATATAATTATCAAGAAGATTGAAAACATACATAATTATACCCTAAGTCTCAATGAAAAGACTTGAGAAGAATCCCCTACCTTCTTCCTTAGTTTTGTGTGAAGAACTTGAGATTTTGATCCACTTTAATGTGAAAATCCATCTTGATCTTGTGTTTTTCTCTTTCTTTCTTCCTCTCTAAGAATTTCTAGGGTTAGAAATGTTTAAATGGGGCTAATGGAGGCGGTCATATGTATTTATGTAATGCCCCAAAAACCCCCGTGGGTGACATTACATTCTAAAAACCATTTACCGTATGAGAGCATTAAGTAAAATTCATCACGACGAAAGTTTCATTAATCAACCATTCATATTTTAACAAAATTTGGGCAGAGTCTCCTTTGTACGGGGAGCTCTACCCAAAACACAACCTGTACAATTATATTACAATTGACCACACCGGGTCCACATATGCATAACTATTGACCACACCGGGTCCATTTTTCCATCATAAAATAAACTTGCATTCATCATATGTCATATCCACACTATCATCCCAAATTAATAGGTCTAATCTTGGCCTTTACATCTCCAAAATGTAATAATATAACGCAGCAGAAATAACAGAAATGAACTAGAGTTTAAAAGGATATTCTAAGCATAATCTAGTCTAGAACAAAATAAAAGTGTCGCTCTAAGCGTCCACCTCGGGATCCACATCCCCATCAAGCGGAGTCTTCCAATGGGTGGGCTCCTCGGCTCCTAACTCCTCCTCAAGTGTGAAATCTGAAAATTTTTTATTTGTAGGGGGTGAGCACGAAGCTCTATAGCAAAATCCTCTCAATTCAAACAAGGTTTGAAAAACATAGCAAACGGTCGGTCTCATTTCACAACTAACATATATATAGGTTTGGAATGAAAACAGTGACATTTTAAAAGAGATCTCAAGTTTAAACAATAGCAATAATCAGTTAAAAGAATAAAGTGAGTTTAACATCGATAAACAAAATTCTAATTTAAGCTATTTAAGAAGGACTTCTCCCTAAGCATTGTCCCATACCAATGCATCGGCAAGAACGACCCAACTCCCGATTCCATGTATTTTTGGTTCATCCCTGTACCATGTATGTTGATTGCTTCTCGTGAATCTACCTAACGATCATGCCTAGTCCACCCATTCCAACCAACAATCACAAATCTCTTTAGGAAGGGCGTGTACCGTCTCCGACAGCATTGACGAAATCCTCCCAAGGTGTGTAGTATACTAACCCTTTTCCTCGGTGTATATGTGAACAATAGTGATCGCGAGCACAACAACGATCCACTACGAGCATTAGGCAACCATCTCACCCCCCATTGGGATAGACTAACGTCTAACACTCTACGACATCTCTCGAAGGTAATCCAAGTCCATCACAACAACCATACAATGAGGAAATTAAGAATATTCACAATTCACAACAATTTCTCAAATATAGTAAAATCTCCAATTTTGATTTCACATTTGTCATATAATCGAATAATCCAAGAAAATATGCAAGAGATCGTAATCTATATCATTTTGTTATACAATATTCAACACTAAAGTTTTAAAATCAAAGACAAAGAAGAAATTAGGAGAAAATCCCCTTTTCTTGAAAACTAGGGCTTTGAAGATAAAAAAAAAATCAATAGAGCTTTGGTGGTTATCCACCCTTCATATTGTTCAAAACATGACATTTATTACAAATAGAACAAGAATCATGTATTTCATATTATATATATGAGAAGGAGAGTGAAGAAACATATATCTATATACATATATATATCTATATATATATATATCTAGCCTCAATGTGAGAGATTGAGAGAAAATCCCCTACCTTAAATCAAGATTCCAAGCTAAGACCCAAGCTTCAAGACCTTCTTGCTCTCCTTTCTTTTCCTCTTAATCTTCTCCTCCTAGGGTTTCAAAAGATTTGGGTGAGAGGGTAGCAAGAATGGAAGAAAATGGAAGGAGAAAGTATTCTTGAAGAATTTGAAGTTTTGATTTCTACAAGGTATAAATCCCTCTTGATTGGTATTTCTATCTTCCTCTCTTCCTCTAAAATGGTTCCTAGGGTTTGGAGGGGTGAAATGAATGCTAAAGGGATGACATTAGGTTTTTATAGGGCAAGAAAATCGAGCAAAATCCGATATTTTCTGTTCAGAAAAATCGGGTTTCCTTCGTACTGTTCACAGATTTTTGGTGCGACTTCCAGGTCGGTTTTGACCCATTTAGAGGTCGAATTGGAAATTGTTCATGAAATACACTTTTGTAGCCCTAGATGGCTAATATTTCCTGTTAAAATTTCAGATCAATTGGACATAAAAATATAAAGTTATGATCAAAATACTAAGCAGTGTCCATCACCCCTTTTTACCCAATTTCACTCCAATTTGGTTTTACTTCTAAAATACTTCCTAACTTCTAATACATCCCATATTACCTCTCCCAATGTTTTCCGACCTCCCAAATTCAATGGTAATGTTATTTTGATAAAAAAAATTAATATATTTATTTAGTTACCCTTATCAATCTTAAACACATCCAAAAAAAAAAAATTAAGTTTGACCCAAAAGTCAATCCGTTCGAAACTCAAACTTCATGATTAATATTTCAACAATGGTTCTAAGTTTTTATCCTCATTTTATTCATATTTGGAAAACTCTTAAGATATTAGTATTCTTATTTAATTTTTAGTACAGGGTCTTACAATTTATAGAGTGAGAAAAGAGTGCAACCGACATAAATCTGGTGTTCTGATTCGCTGCTCACGTTCGAATGTCATTTGGCGTTCGAACGTCACTTGCTCCCATTACTTTTTTTTTTCCATCAGACAAGACTACTAGAACGAATTATCATTCGAATGGACTTTCACATTTGAACGTTTGGCGTTCGAACGGACTCTCTGTTTCTGCTGAAATGTCTAGTGATATTTTGGCTCATTTAGAGGTCGATTTGAAAACTTTTCGTGAAATACACTGTTGTAGCCCTATAAGTATATTATCTACTATACAAATTTCAACCCAAATGGACATCAAGTTAAAAATTTATGGTCAAAATACTAAGGCAGTGTCAAAATTCTTTCTACCCGAATTCTATCTACAATGTGCTTTAACTCCGGAATACTTCCTAACTTTATTACACCCCATATTAGCTCTCCCAAATATTTATTTCTACTGTTATAATCTATGTGGTTCATTCTTACGTCATTACATATATTAGAATTACTAAACAATTATATCATTATATTAATATAAACATGCGGGTGTTTACAATACTGGTAGGGTTTGCCTATTGGACGTTGTCATACCAGTACGCCATTCCGGTAAGCTTTGCCGAATCTTGTCTATTTCACCTGTTTTGCATTTTGAAACTCATTTCAATCCTTTCCACTACCATCCAAAACATGCTTAATAAGGTTTTTCACATAAAACCTAATATATACAAGTTATATTACAGCAATTTCATATGGTTACATGCCCAAAACATAAATTTCACAATGTTTTACAAAATATGGATTAAAGCCACAAGTCGGCCTCTTTTCATCCTCGAGGCCCCGAATAAGAGCTGTCCACCGGCGCGTATTCCCTACCTAAAATATTTTTCCGTATAGGGTGAGTTACGCTCAGTAGAGTATCTCCTACAGAGGCTACTCCCCAACCTAAGTGCATATGAAATGTGCACTTGCAACTATCAACAATCATTATCCATTCCAATCAAGAACATGTAATTCAACATGGAATTTCTACCATGTTATATCATGATATGAGATGATACTCACTCATACACTTTAACCCGAGTCCTCACCGACTCCCACAATACAATGCAATGCATGTATTATAAAATCAAATCATTTTTGGATGTTACCCATTGAATGAGTACTTTATAAAACAAAATCATGTGTCTTTGTTGGGTATCGGATTTTAGAATCACACCACTGACTCTTTACACCATTACACTTTTCCAGAATTCCACCATAGGGGAGTGTATGAACCAAGTAGTCGGTTCTTTCACATGAGGGAGAATCTATCCCTTCTTGCTATACTCGACACAAGTTTTTTTCATGCAACATGCAACTCAACCGAATCTTCAATCCAACCTTCCTGAGTCCACTTATCAAGCACCAAGAAAAGTGTTTGATTAAACCATGTACACACACCCACACTAATTCCTAATGCCCATGAATGAGATGACAACTTTTATGCCCAAAATGCAATGAATGCCAAATGAGCAATTTAAACCGCATGTCAACACATTACATGACAATTTATATCCTAAGCATATAATTACCACAAACATCATGATGCTAATATATTAACAACATATATTAACTTATTCATACTCACAAACATTTCACAAGCATATTACTACATAATCTATGTCAATAACATACTTTATTCACAAAGACACAATATTAACACATAACGTGCCACATAACCTTAAATTCCAAGAATTTTCATAAATGACATCCACATGTCAAGTTCAAACTAGAAATTCGTTTAGACCATTTCTATGTCCATTTTCTCATTTCTATAACAATAGGCAAGTGACATATATAATTATATACCTACCCATTCTATATGGACATCCTAGGTTAGAAATAAACCCGAATAGGAGGGAACCCTACTTCTTGAAGCGTAAAATGAAGGGTAGAACCTTCAAGAATACCTCCCAAGCCCAAAACCCTTGATTTTCTCAAAATATTCTCTTTGGATCTTTGGTAAAATCCTTCGTTCTTGGTATGGTTGCGTAGCCCTTGTCGACATGATCGACTTTAATTCTTGGTCTGAGAGATTCTGATTGCCAGAACTCCGTAGATCGTAGAGGGAAGATAAAATTTTCTTTTTCTCTTTTCTCTCTCTCTCTCTCTCTCTCATGAGAAGTAAGATGGAATAGGGAGAAAATCAAATATTTCTCCCTATTTATACCCTTTAGTTGTGCGGTCCACGTCACGCCGCACGTTTCATATTTTCGGGTCCGTTTTTGTCCCAAAATATTTAATTTCATTCCAGTTTAAGTTTAAATTATTTTTATTTGAACTTTCCTTCAATTATAAGAAAATTTTATAAAATGTATTATTGGAGATGTTTGTAAGGCATCCGACACCCAGTTGTCTCGTAAAATGTAAAAATTTTAACTATCTCAGAATTTGATAAAAGTTGACTGGGCAACTCGATTTTGTGAGACGAATTCAACGGTGAAGTCTGTTGCATCATCCGAGCTCTAGAAAAATATGGGTTTTCAACCCACATTATAGTGACAAATTATCGTTTTTCCATATTTCAAAAAAAATTCAAATTTACCCGGGTTTTACAGGTAATAAAAAAGTGAAAAATTAAAATTTGTTAATATAAGTTTTTTAAAATTACCCAAGTTAAACGAGTCGTGTCGTGTTACCCATTTACTAAATGGATCGTATTCGTATTGAAATTTTTTACCCGTTTATTAAATGTGTCATGTACGGGTTTATATATTTTTCACCCATCACCCGTTTAACCTGACACGTTTGACACCCCTAACTATAAGATGGATTTTTAGGACCCTCTTTATTTTTATTGAATCTTTCGAATTCAATAGAATTCGTTTCTTTAAGAATATTCTCATAATATACTCTAGTTTTATTACCAGTAACCAAAACGATTTTATCCATGGTCATAAACTGTTTCACAATATAATATGGATCAATCATCCAATTAATATATTCATTTTTCAAAGTCATAATACTGCTATAAGAAGGTAGAAAATATAACTCTTTGTAATTTAATTTGGTTTGGCTATTAAGGCCTCCTTTATTATTGTTTTACTTTTTACAACAGTATAACCGTCATCATCAGTCTTACTTTTCTATCTTTCTTTAAGAAGTTGTTTACTTACAACTTTAAGCTATTTAGATTCATTAAGTGGAGGATAATTAGCATTAATCTAATTCTTCCCCCAAATCTTCCTCTTCCGCAACCTTGGCCACAATTACTACTTTGTTCTTTATTCATGAGAACCCTGCAAAAATTCTCTTGTTAGAAAATTAGGGAGAGAATTTAATTCTCCTTTAACATTTTCAATCTTGAAATCGAAGATCGAAAGAATGGCCTACCATCTTGCAATTGTTTAGAAGCAATATTCTTTACATCCTGTTCAAAAATATTTTTAGCAGAATTACAATCAATTCTTAACAAAAATTCTTGATTTAACAAATCATCTTAAAATTTACTAATGCATTTAACAATAAATAAGATTTTTTAATAATAAAATAATTTAATTGAGTAGATCCCCATTTTCCTGAGGTAAATCTAATAAGTAATTCTTTATTAATATTGGAATCTCTTTGTTTAAGAATGTCTCCATATCCTTTATCTGAAGCATCTATTTCAACAACTTTATACCACTCTGGATTTACCAAAGAAATGCATAGTAAATGTTTAGCTTTGAGCTTGATTTTTCTTACATATTCAGTGTGATTATCTGTCCATGAAGATGGATTTTTCTGAAGTCTGGAATATAAAATAGCAGTGTCTTGGGCTAGATTTTTATAAAAATCTGTTAGATAATTTAAGCTTCCCAAAAACCTTTGCAATTACTTTTTATATTTAATTTTATCAGAAAATTTAGAAGCAAATTCAATACTTCTTTCAATCAGGACTACATTCCCTTTGTTCAATGTAATGCCCTAAAAAATGGATTTTTAATTGGAATAATTTCATTTTAATAGCAGAAAGGAGTAAAATATTTCTTTTTACTATTTGAATAAATTTATTTAAGTGTTTAAAATGCTGATCAATAAAATCAAAAAAGATTAGTATATGATCAATATAAACAATACAAAATCCATAGTAAGGATTAATTATGTCATTCATTATTTTTTTGAAATTCTGATGGGGCATTTTTAAGCCCAAAAGGCATACCATTCCATTTATAATGACCAAAAGGTACTATGAAAGCAGTTTATACATGTCTTCCTTAGCGATTTGAATCTGTTAATATCCTGATTTTAAATCAAACTTAGAAAAAATCTTAGCGTTATATAATTGAGATAATAAATCCTTCTTATTAGGAATGAGATATCTAATCTACTACAACACCTTATTTAAAGGTTTGCAATTAATTACCAATCTAGGAACTCTTCATTCCTTTTCTACATTATTGTTAACATAAAATGCTGCACAACTTCAAGGAGAGTAACTTTTATGGATTAATAATTTCTCGATTAATGAGTCAATCTCTTTTATGCATAGTTATAAATATTTTTTATTTATTTGTGTTGGCCTTGTCTTAGTTGGAATATCTTTTTCATTAAATTCCTTGATATAAGGAAGAATTACAACATGTTTTTTCCTATTCAAAAAGCAATAGAAATGGTATCACATATTTCTTTAGTTGTTTTATTTTCAATTTCTTTTAATTTATTCTAAATTCATGGGTGCTAAGTTTATCAAATATACTTAAAATTGTAACTTCTTCTTTTAAAAAAATTAATTGAATTTCTTTATGAATCAAATTTTCTTTTATTTTTTCTATCATTTTTATTTGTGGTGGAGTTATGAATTCAAATAATATTTGTTGCCCTTTTAAAGTAGTTAGAATTCCTCTAGAATCTATTCTTTCTATGGGTTCAATCATAGATAAGAATGGTGTTCCCAAAATTATTAATTGATTTAAATTTGCTATAAGCATGAAGGTGGTAGGAATAGAAATTCCTTGATTACAGATGTAAACATTCAAAAGTTTAAATCTTATGTTTAATTTTGAACCATCATTTGTATTTAATGACTGAGTTATTTTTTCAAAATATTTTGTAGGAATTAATCATTATTTAATGCAGTTCATGTCTGCTCCACTGTCGATTAATGTAATTGTTTCGATAATGAATTTTCTATTAATTACAAGTATGATTTTAACATATCATTTTTGAAAAAGTTATTTATTCTAATACATTTAAGTATTCATTAGAAGAGTTTAACTCTTTTGAATCTTCTTTAATAATTGGCATTTTTTCTAGTGTCAGAAGTCTTTGTTTTGTTATTTTTATTTCAACTTTAAGTTGGTTAATTTTTCCTTTAAGTCCTTGCAACGAAAATTCATTTTTTTTAATTACCATAGTCTCAGATCTGTTAGAGAATTCTTTTAAAGAATAAGGTTGAGACAGAGAATGTTTCTTCTCTTTTGGAGTTATTTCTAGATATTTTTCAATAGCTTTTCTTTTAGATACTGGATCTTGAATTTTATCTATAAAATCAAGAATTAATGTTTGTGACTTAGTTAAAGTATTTATGCTTAATCCATTCATATCTAAAATGAATTTATAATAATTAGTTTGTGTTTTACAGTGTGATGAACACGCTTCATCTTGTTCTGATTGATCTTCATCTAATGATGAATTGCTTATTTCATTTTCAATATTACATAATTCATCCTCATAAAATGAATTATTAGAAGCTTCTCCTTCCTCATTTTCTACATTTAGAACTATATTTAAAATCTTGTCTTTAAGATATTTATCAAGTATTAATTCATTTATTTGTTGTTTAATTAGACATTTAGGAGCAATGTGTCCTAGTTTTCCACACTTAAAACATTTAATGGGATTTTTACTCTTTGCCTTAAGTTTTTTAGTGGGTTTATTAATTGTATTCTTTTCATAATTTCTTTTATGAAAATTTTCTCATCTTCTTATAGGGTTTAGAATAAGTTTTTCTTTTAGCTGAAGATTTATCTTTTAAAGTAAACTCCCACACTTTTATTTTAATATGTAGCAAGTAAATATATAAAAATATTTTTGTAATCGAACTTGTACCAACTACGTTTGATGTTCAAATGTATGTTGTACGAGTTTGGGTTGGTTTTGGAAGAGTTTGGAATGTATTAGAAATGAAAAACAAAGAATATGTATGTATGTATGTATGTTTTTACTCTCGATCCTAAGTATATGCTATGAAATCCCTATCTCTTGATGCTTTTGCACTTATTACCATGTTTTAAACAAAGCTATGGTTATATAGCCATGAAATTTCTCCTCTTAACTTTAAAACCCTAGTTTTTGAGAAAAATGAATTTTTCTTCTTAATATTCCATTGTTCTTGGTTTTCAAACTCTAGTGCTTTGTTTTGAACAACAAAATAGTATTTGTGATGATCTCTTACATATTTTCTTAAATTGTTTCTATTGGAGAAGATACCTATGGAAATTTGGGGGTTTTTGATGTACGTGTAATTTGCAAAAATAGTTCTTTTTGCATCTCTTGTATGGTTGTTGTGATGGACTTGAATTGCATTCAAGCACTGCCGTAGAGTATTAGAGGTTAGTCTATCCCAGTGGGGGTGAGATGATTTTCTAACACTTGTAGTAGTTT
Organism: Ilex paraguariensis; assembly: GCA_963454935.2. Taxonomy (NCBI): domain Eukaryota; kingdom Viridiplantae; phylum Streptophyta; class Magnoliopsida; order Aquifoliales; family Aquifoliaceae; genus Ilex; species Ilex paraguariensis. The sequence goes on from CAUOFW020005824.1 coordinate 315,480, forward strand.
GTTGTTTGTGAGAGCAACCGCTATTGTTCACGTAAGTTCGAGACTGAGGGGTGGTATACCTTTATTGGGAAGGATTTGTCATTGCCGTGAGATACGATATACACCATTCCTAAAATGTTTGGGATTGTGTGATTGTGATGGGTGAACGAGGTAAAATTTGTTGTGTAGATTCATGGGAAGCAACCAACATACATGAGAATATGGGATGAGGCTATTGCATAATTTATTGTTTTTTTTAATCCTGACATGTTTATTCTTTTCAATTAACTTATTGCCATTACGTTAACTTGAGATTAAATAAACTGTCACTATTTTACTTCAAGTTATATATGATATTTTAGAAAAAGAAACCGAACTGTTTTATATGATTTCTAAATCTTGTTCAAGTTTAGGAGGATGTTGCTACAGAGTTTAGTGCTCACCCCCTACAACATCATATTTTTTAGATTTTGGCTTAGATGAAGAACTCAGAAGCGAAGAGCAGGTACAATGGGAAGCTCCACTAGATGGGCACATGGATCCTGAAGTAGATGTTTAGGGTTGTACTCCCCTATGTACTAGACTAGAGAATTCCTTTTGAGACGATGTAGAGTCTAACCTTTTGTTATTCCGCTGCAAGTTCAAATTTGATTCTTTTGGATGTAATTGCCTTAGTTAATCATATTCTTTTGGATTAGGTTGTAAATGTTATGAATGATGAATGAAATTTTCTTTACTTATGGATTATATTAGTTGCTCTCATGATATGAATGATTTTTAGATAGTAATGTCGTCTAAGGTGGTTTTTGGGGTGTTTCATTTAGAATATCAAGATTATATATAAATTGATTACAAAATTTTCCTAGCTCTTTTTGACCAGTTAATTTATGTATTTTAAGTTGAGCTTTGAGATTTAAATCATTATAGAGAGCTAATTCTTCTGAAATGCATTCAGAGATTAATTCTCTATAAGTGTAGTTTTCATAAGGGATTTTAAATCCTCTGTCTTTATGTTAAAAGAATTCTTATTTTTTTCAGCAAATAGGCTGGGTAAACTTGATATGAGTTTTCCTTTCCAAAATTCATTATTAGCGTCTATTCTTAATAAGAATTTTTCAAAAAATACATCTTTATACCACTTAAAATGTATTAAGGTGAGTCATCTTAAATTCATTAAAAGTTCTTTGCTCTTATCTGTACTTTGTACGTTTGTTCCTACAAAGTATTTTAATATTGTTTGTATTAGAGTATAAACAACATCTTCTTGGGTGGTTATACTTCCATCTTCAGCTGTTATAATTTTTACTACATTTAATATTTCAGTTCTTTGGGTTAAACTTAGATAGTTATCCTACCAGTCCCTTAATTGGCCAATAAATCCTACTGTTATAAATTTAGTAGTATTATGGTCTGTATTACGATTAGTTTTACAAATAGATACATTCATTAAAATTTTATGTAGAACTTGATGAATTAAATATTCTGTCATGTCATCAATATTCCACTCATAAATAGAAGATGCATCATATCCAATTTGTTCAATAAAGAAGTTTTTCTCATATAAAATATCTTGAGGTGTTGATCGCTGATAATAGGCCCTCATAAGAGGTGCCTGAGAGTATGTCCTAGTCAGTTTTTTAGGTTTAGAATACCAAATTTTATTTACTTCAGATTGTATTCGATGTAGAGAATCTTCAAATTATTGAATTTTAGTTTTAGATTGCTCTACACTCTCAGTTTGAGAAATTAAATTTAATGACAGATTTTTTAATTTCTTCTTAAGTCCATTTATGAACTCATTTTCAACTTTATTTTGAAGATTAAATTTAGAGGTGTCAACCGATGGTTTAATATTAAGCTTTTCAATTTCAATGGGTTTTCCTTTAAGAATTTAGAAGACGAGGCTTCTATTTTTTGTTGATCTTTAATTAGATTCTCAATCTTTGTCAAATGTTGTCCTACAACTTGTAAGTAAATATTTGTATATGCAACGCCACAAAAAAAAAAAACACCTTGGACTATATTACTATTTAAAACCATTCACTTCATGAGAACAATTAATATGATCCATAAGTAAAGAAGATTTTATTCATCAATCATAATATTCACAATTCCATTCAAAAGATTAGGCTAAACCATGACCATTGCATCCAAAAGAATATGCTTAACTATGACACTTACACCCCAAAAATATTAAATATTATCTTGCAGCGGAATAACAAAATATTAGATTTCACATTGTCTCAAAATGAATCTCTTAGTCTAGAACATAAAAAGGGCAATTCAAAACATCCCCCTCCGGATCCACATGCCCATCCACTTGAGCCTCCCAAGGTACCTGCTCGTCAACTCCGAGCTCTTCCTCTAAAGCAAGATCTGAAAATGATATTATTTGTAGGAGGTGAGTATTAAACTATTTAGGAAAATCCTCCCAAACTTGGACAAGGTTTTGAAAACATATAAAACAAGTCAGTCTCATTTCACAAATATCATATATAACTTTGGAAGGAAAACAGGGACATTTCAATGGATCTCAAGTTTAAGAAATCTCAACATATAAAATGAAGAAGTAAAACTAATTCCAATAATAAGCCATTTCCACAACAATAACCAATAACCCACAATGTATATCAAGTTACAACTTGTATCTTTCACAACATTATGTATATGTATCTCAGGTATGATGTATGACATTGCATAAACAAACACATCAAGAATATCTTGGCCCACACACACACACCCAATCCTCGCAAGGATTCTCAATCTTTAGGAAGGGCGTATACCAACATATTGACAGGGACGATCCAATCCAGGAATAGTATACTAACCCTCAGCCTCGATAACACGTGAGTGAATAGTAATTTGGTCCTTGCAAGGCACCAACCCCACTACGAGTGATAGGGAACCTTCAAACCCACACAGAATAAGAAATGCATCTAACCCACTCTACGATATTCGGTCAACGGCCACCCATGGTCATTCAAACATCTACAAGAGATACAATATAACATATTTCTTCAAATCACAAGCAATTCCAAAAATCTCCAAATTGCACAAGTATTATTCCAACAGAACAATTTAAGGAAATATGCAAACGATCACCAAAATACAATTTTATTTTTTAATACAAAGCACTAGAGTTTTGGAATCCATAACAAAGGAAAAATCAAGAGAAAAATCCATTTCTCTTGAAAAACTAGGTTTTGAAATCAAAACAAGGGTTTTTATGGCTTTCAACCTATAACTTCACTCAAGACATGAGAAGGTTCTCAAGAACATCAAGAAACAAGGATATCATAACATATATATAAGATTTAGAGTCAAAACATGTATATATATATAAGCCCTAGCATCAATGAACAAGAGTGGAAGAAAACCCCTACCTTCTTCTTCCTTAGTGTTCTTGAAGAACTTGAGATTTGATCTTTCCCAAACTTAAATCAACCCTTTAATCTTTTGTTTTCCCTTTCTTTCTTCCTCTCTAAACTTTTCTAAGGTTAGAAATGTTGAAATGGGGCATAGGGAGGTGTCCTTTAATACGAAATTAAAATACGCATTCTCTAGAGCTCGTATGAGACAACGAACTTCGCCGTTGGATTTGTATCGCAGAAACTAGTCACCCTATCGAATTTTGTTGAATTCTGAGATAGTCAGATTTTTGCACGTGGTTCAAAGCAGCTGGGTGGCGAATGACCTTTTAAAGGTCCCCAAAAACGAGTTTTATAAAATTTTCTTAGAATTGGATAAAATTTCAAATAAAATTAATTTGAACTTAAATCGAGATATAATGAATCATTTCGAGACGAAAAACGGACCTGAAAATAGGAAATATGCGGTGCGACGTGAACCACACATTTGCGACTACAAATATCGACCAAATATCTGAATTTTGAGAGAAATATCTCATTATTTAGCCCCCCTTGGCCCGCCAAAGAGAGAGAGAGAGAGAAAAGAGAAGAAACAAGTTAGTTCTTCAAGCTTCCTACCTTAGATCTTCGAAGTTCCGTCGCTCGGATCAACTCGGACCAAGAGTTAAAGTCGATCACCGCGATGAGGGCTATGTCTGCGTACCAAGAAAAGTGAATTTCACCGAAGATCCAAGAGGGGACTTTGGAGAAATCAAAGGTTCTTGTGCTTTGGTTGGTATTCTTGGAAGTTCTACTACTTCCTACACGCTACAAGAAGTAGGGTTCTTCCTACTTTGGTTTTATTCCTACCTTTTGGGCTGATTTAAGAGGCTGTTATGTGGCTATATAGGGACTATTTGTTTGTGGCTGTTTGGGGGCTGTTAAAGAGCTGAAATTGTGACTGTTTTGGTTTGAAATTGTGGACTGTTTTATGGCTTGTCTATGGGCTATTTTATGGCTTGTTTATGGGTTGTTTTATGGCTTGTTTAGGGGCTCTTTTGTGGCTTGTTTCGGGACCGTTATGTGGCTTATTTAGGGGCTATTATGTGGGCTATTTTGTGGGCATATTATATGTTTACATTATGCCTTGAGGATTAAGGGTGATATTGCTTGATTATGTAATGACATGCTTGGTTGTTGTTGTTAGATAAAATGTTGATATATGTGTATTAATATGTTGACATTATGATGAGTTTTTGGAGGTTATATGTGTATGATATAATTGTCCATGATACATGATGAAATGTGTGATTTAAATTTGGCTAATTGGAATCCATTACATTGAGCATGACATTGATTGAGCAATGATGCATCACATTGCATTTGCACGGGAAAAATACAGTCATGACCATGAGTATGGGTGTGTGAGTGCATGGTTGGATCAATCACCATACTTGGTGTTTGATGGGTGGGTTCGGGAAAGTGGGGTTGAATATCCTACTGAGTCGCATGGTTGCATACATAGAAAATTTGTGTCGGGTATAGTAAGAAGGACTAGAATCTCCCTCAGGTACAAGACCTCGCTACTTGGTTCATACACTCCCCTGAGGTGAAATTCTAAAAAATTGTATTGATTTGCGGATCCTGCGGTGCGATACCAAAACTCTGTTATCTAACAAAGACACATAATTTTGTTTATAAAAATACCTGGTTCATACACTCCCCTGAGGTGAAATTCTAGAAAAGTGAACTTGTTTTATAAAGTATTCATTCGATGGGAAACATCCAACAATGAATTGGTTTTATAAACACAATGACTTATATTTCAAAAATGATCATTGGATGTAATTCATCAATGACAAATGCTTTACACATTTACATTGCATTGTGTTGTGGGAGTCGGTGAGGACTCGGGTTAAAGTGCATGAGTGAGTATCATCTCCTATTATGACATGACATGGTAGAATTTTCACATTGAACTACATGTTCTTATTGGAATAGATATTGGTTGTGGATTGTTGCGTATGCACATTTCATATGCACTTCGGTGGGTTTTAGCCTCTGTAGGAATTACTCTACTGGGCGTGGCTGACCCTATACGGGAAAATATTTCAGATGCGGGATATACACCATGGACGGCTCTCATTCGGTTCCGCAAGGGTGAAGAAAGCCTACTTGTGGCTTTTATAACTCCTTTTGTAAAACTTTTGGGGCAAACTAGTTTTGTCATGTAATTTTATGTAAGAGAGTTGTAATTGAACTCATATTGGATGTTTTTAATATAACCTTGCATGTTTTTATATGAGTATGGATGAATGAACCTAGTGTGGTCAATTTTTACTCATGAATGGACCCGGTGCAATCATTGTGTTATATCGGGCCTTGGATGGGTCGTGTTAATGTATATTGTACAGGTTGGGTTTTGGGTAGAGCTCCCTGTACAAAGGAGACTCTGCCTAAATTTTGTTAAATTAAGGACCCCCAATTTTTGGGGTGTCACAGCTTGGTATCAAAGCTTAGGTATACGATTTACCTAGGGCTTGATGGGCATGGGTCTAGACATAGCATTCATTGTGCATTTCATGTTATGTGTTATGTGGTGTGAGATTATATGCGTGATTAAATGTATATAAGAATGAGACATTACGGTTAGAAAATATAACTTTAGGGTCAGGAAGGAAAAGGATGTGTAGGCTATTGTTTGGGCATCTACTATACTCTACGGTTTTAACTTTTGATCCCTAACTTTGGGATACTAAGTTATTGGTGTATTGCTATCTTATGTGTGTAGAGATGGCAACTAGAGGAAGGGGACGTCGGGGTGGATGGAACAACCAACCACCACCACCGGCCTTTGACCAACAAGCCTTTGTGGAGGCTATTAGTGCGGCAGCGGTTACCATTGTACAAGCTAGTGCTACAGCTGCTACCATTACACATGTTAGTGTAAGTGGGAGTCAAGGCAGCTCAAGCCACCTCCAGAAGTTCAAGGCACATCAGCCTCCGATCTTCATGGGAGGGGCGGATCCTATGGTAGCTGACCATTGGTTCTGGCAGGTTGACAAGATCTTAAGGGCTATAGAGATCACCTCCGATGCCATAAAGGTAACCCTAGCTACATTCCAGCTAGAGGGAGAATCCCAAGTGTGGTGGGATTAGGTGAAAGACTCCAAGGACTTGGGGGTGATGACATGGGTGGAGTTCAAGGAACTCTTCATGGGAGAATACTTCCCGGTGGTTGTTAGACATGCAAAGGCCTGGGAGTTTTTAGACTCGAGACAAAGAACGATGTCAGTGATGGAATACGTGGTTAAGTTCACAGAATTAGCACGTTTCGCCGACGATTATGTGGCCACAGACATGCTCAAGGTGAGGAAGTTCGAGGATGGCTTGAAGTTGTCCATCAGAGAAAATTGTGGGTTTTCTTGTCCAAGACTTGGACTCGATGGTCGAGACTGCTATGGCCATTAAGAGAGAGGTAGAGGATGTGCAGAACATCTGGGAGGCGGGTGTGAAAGATAAGAAGAAGGAGGGTCAATCCTCTTCTTCTAGCTTGGGAAAGAGACAGAGAACTTCTACTCCTCAGGGACAGGGCCATGGTTATTAGGGCCAAGGCCAAGGTTAGTCCTCGCAAGACAGGAGAAATCAGAGACCTTCTTACCAGGTAGGCCAAAGGACTTGCTACCATTGCCATCAACTAGGTCATATAAAGCGGGATTGTCCCCAAAGTTATGGGTCATCTTAGTCCTAGACTTCGGTGGGGCAGCCACAAACACATAATACTCCTTATTACCCTACAATGGGCCAGGGGAGCCAATATCAGTTCCAGGGTGCTACATAAGCCCCTACTACTCCACGGGTGGGGACTCCACAAGTAGGCCAAATGGGCCAGGGCATAGGTCGAGGCCGAGGACAAGGCTCACAAGCCGGTACTTCAGGAACCCAGGGGCGTGTCTACGCCATGATGCCACAGAATGAACAAGTAGATTAGTCCATGATACAAGGTACATTTCTACTCTCTCGCTTATGGGCTAGAGTGTTATTTGATTCTAGTGCATCGCAGTCATTTATTGCTGCATCTTTTGTGAAAGACTTGAGCTTACAGTTGAGACCTTGGAAAAGCCATTGCATGTGAGTTCTACCCCAGGATTTAGGGTGAGAGTTGATCAGATATGTTGGGGTTATGAGCTAGAGATCTCGGAGATTCTACTCACCATGGACCTTAGGGTCATGGACATGTCAGAGTTTGATGTCATCCTCGGGATGGATTGGTTGACGGCACATCAAGTCACTACTTATATGCCTAATGGTGTTTGTTTCAAGTTCCAGGGGGAAAAACATGATGCTTTACCCCAAGTAGTGTATGACTCTCATTGGCACGGATATTTGATGGGTTGGCTAGCAAGTCTTACCCTAGAGGACGAGGCGAGACAGGAGTTGGGTCTACCTCGGATAGTTTGTGAGTATGAGGATATTTTTTGGATGAACTACCGGGATTACCTCCACATAGGGATGTACACTTCACCGTTGAGTTGCACCCCAGTACATCGCCCATTTCTATGACTCCACATAGGATGACACTTGCTGAGTTGCAAGAACTCAAGGTCCAATTACAGGAATTGTTGGACAGGGGCTTTATTAGACCGAGTATTTCACCTTGGGGCGCTTCGGTATTGTTTGCTAAGAAGGAAAAGACCCTTCGATTATGCATAGATTATCGGCAGTTGAATAGAGTTACTATCAAGAATAGGTACCTTTTGTTCAGGATTGATGACTTGTTTGATCAACTGAGTGGGGCATGGGTCTACTCCAAGATAGATCTGCATACTGGTTACCATCAGTTGAGGGTTAGGGAGGAGGATATCCCTAAGACGGCGTTCAGAACGCGGTACGGGCATTTTGAGTTCACAGTTAAGCCATTTAGATTGACGAATGCTCCAGCGGCATTCATGGATCTCATGCATAGGGTGTTTCAACCCTATTTAGATCAGTTTGTTGTGGTCTTCATTGACGACATCTTGATCTACTCCAAGTTTGAGGAGGAGCATGAGGATCACTTGAGGATTGTTCTCCAGACCTTGAGAAACCATCAGTTGTACGCCAAGTTCAACAAGTGTGAATTTTGGCTTACGGAGGTGAAATTTTTGGGGCATGTGGTGTCAGCTTTGGGTGTATCTGTGGACCCAGAGAAAGTTGAAGCAATTATGAATTGGGAGAGGCTGAAGTCAATCTTCGAGATACGCAGTTTCTTGGGATTGGCAGGGGACTATAGGAGGTTTATTGAGGACTTCTCTCGATTAGCTGCTCCTATGACCAAGTTGACCTAGAAAGAGGTCAAGTTTGAGTGGAATGATTCAAGTGAAAAGGCATTCCAGGAGTTAAAGAGGAGGCTTACTTTAGCTCCTATTTTGATTGTTCTAGAGAGAGGACAGAGGTACATGGTATACCGTGATGCCTCTAGAGACGGGCTTGGATGTGTTTTGATGCAGTCCGGAAGGGTGGTAGCTTATGGTTCTCGGCCGTTAAAGAATCACGAGTAGAATTATCCCACGCACGATATAGAGTTGGTGGCCATTGACTTTGCCTTGATGGCTTGTAGCCACTATTTATACAGTGAGCAGTTTGAGGTGTTTTCGGATCACAAAAGTTTGAAGTACATCTTTACACAACAGGACCTCAATATAAAGCAACGCAGGTGGATGGAGTTTCTGGAGGACTACGACTTCACTTTGTATTACCATCCCGGTAAGGCAAATGTGATGGCTGATGCACTTAAGTGGAAGTTACGGGGAGTCTTGGATAATGTGGCTTCCCAGGAATGACAAATGCTTGAGACTGTGGGACAGTTCGAGCTATGTTACATGGGGTAGGCTCAGGGTACTTTAGGGAGTTTGGTGGCTACACCTTCCCTACTGAGTAGGGTGATTGAGTCCCAGAGTCAGGATACAAAGTTATCATTCGTCAGCGACCAGGTAAAGGTAGGTATGGGTGACGAGGGCTAGACCATTCACTTGGATGATAGTCTTCGGTTTAGGGGAAGGCTTGTGGTTCCCCAATCTGTGGAGTTCAGAGAAAAGATTCTTAGGCAGTTTCACTGTTCTCGATTTACTGTACATCCAAGTGGCACAAAGATGTATCACGATCTTTGTCACCAGTATAATTGGAGCGGGATGAAGAAAGATGTTGGAAATTTTGTTAGCTGATGTCTCACATGTCAGCTGGTTAAGGCTGAACACCAGAGACCAGCGGGATTACTCCAACCCTTAGAGGTAGCTGAGTAGAAGTGGGAGCATATCACGATGGATTTTGTGACTCACTTGCCACGGACATCGCGGGGACATGACGCGGTATGGGTGATAGTGGACTGGCTTACAAAGTGGGCACATTTGTTGGCTGTGCGAATGACCTTCACACTGGAGGAAATTCTATAAGTTGTATATACGGGAGATTGTTCGGTTCCATGGGGTGCCCGTATCTATAATATCCGATCGGGATCCTAGGTTTACAGATCATTTTTAGGAGAGTTTTCATCGAGCTATAGGGACACAATTGATGATGAGCACTGTTTTTTTATCCCCAGACAGACGGTCAGTCTGAGAGGACTATTCAGACGTTAGAGGGCATGTGTCCTAGATCTCAAAGGTAGCTAAGAAAATCACTTAGACTTAGTGGAGTTTGCCTACAACAACAGTTATCAGGCGAGCACATAGATGGCATCCTATGAGGCATTATGTGGGAGGCTGTGTCGATTTCTGGTTTGTTGGACAGAGGTGGGAGAGTGACCCTCTATGGGTCCAAACTTGGTTAGAAACACCTTGGAGAAGGTGGATTTGATACGGAAGCATCTTCTCACGTCTTAAAGCCGGCAGAAGAGCTACCTTGACAAACGACGGTGACCTATAGAGTTTGAGGTGGGAGATCATGTCTTCTTGAAGGTGATGCCTAAAAGAGGAGTGGTCAGGTTTGACAAGCGGGAAAAGCTGTCGTTGAGGTATATCGGGCCCTTCGAGATATTCGAGAGGGTGGGTGTAGTGGCTTACCGATTGGCGTTACCGCCAAATCTATCGGGTGTTCATGCGGTATTCCATGTCTCTATGCTCCGAAAATACACCCCGGATCCGATCCATGTGGTAGATTTGGGAGAGTTTGTTGTTGATGCTGATGGGGCCTTTGAGGAGGGACCGGTGCACATCATGGATAGCCGGGAACACGTTTTGCGAGGTAAGACCTTGCGACTAGTGAGGGTCTTGTGACAGCATCGAGGAATGAAGAAGGGGACATGGGAGCGCGAGGACACCATCCGTACCAATTATCCCTTCTTATTTAAGGATGGAGGTATATTCTTATAATCATTTAGCATTATTTGACTGTTACATATGCCTATGATTGTATGTGCATGTGTATGTGAATTTTGGGAACGAAATTCTTTAAAGGGGGGAAGAATGTAAAACCTGAGAAAAATTTTAAACTTTTTCCAACAAAGGATAAAATGGTAATTTTTTACTATAATATGGAATTAAAATACGCATTCTCTAGAGCTCGTATGACACAACGGACTTCGCTGTTGGATTCGTGTCGCGGAAACTAGTCACCCTGTCGAATTTTATCAGATTCCGAGATAGTTAAATTTTTGCACGTGGTTCGAGGCAACTGAGTGACGAATGACCTTTTAAAGGTCCCCAAAAATGAGTTTTATAAAATTTTCTTAGAATTGGATAAAATTTCAAATAAAATTAATTTGGACTTAAACTGGGATATAATAAATCATTTCAGAACGAAAAACAGACCCGAAAATAGGAAATATGCGGTGCGACATGGACCACACATTTGCGACTACAAATATCGACCAAAAATCTGAATTTTGAGAGAAATATCTCATTATTCAACCCCCCTTGGCCCGCCAGAGAGAGAGGGAGAGAGAGGGAGAGAGAGAGAGAAGAGAATAAACAAGTTAGTTCTTCAAGCTTCCTACCTCGGATCTTCGAAGTCCGTCGCTCGGATCAACTCGGACCAAGAGTTAAAGTTGATCACTGCAACGAGGGCTACGTCTACGTACCAAGAAAAGTGAATTTCACCAAAGATCCAAGAGGGAACTTTGGAGAAATCAAATGTTCTTGGGCTTTGGTTGGTGTTCTTGGAAGTTCTACTACTTTCTACACGCTACAAGAGGTAGGGTTCTTCCTACTTTAGTTTTATTGCTACCTTTTGGGCTGATTTAAGAGACTGTTATGTGGCTGTATAGGGACTATTTTTTTGTGGCTGTTAAGGGGCTGAAATTGTTGGCTATTAAGGGGCTGAAATTGTGACTATTTTGGGTTGAAATTGTGGACTGTTTTATGGCTTATTTATGGCTTGTTTTATGGCTTGTTTAGGGGCTCTTTTGTGGCTTGTTTCGGGGCCGTTATGTGGCTTGTTTAGGAGCTATTGTGTGGGTTGTTTTTGTGGGCATATTATATGTTTATATTATGCATGAAGATTAAGGATGTTATTGCTTGATTATGTAATGACATGCTTGGTTGTTGTTGTTAGATGAAATGTTGATATATGTGTGTTAGTATATTGACATTGTGATGAGTTTTTGGAGGTTATATGCGTATGATATAATTGTCCATGATACATGATGAAATTTGTGATTTAAATTTGGCTCATGAGCATCCATTACATTGAGAATGATATTGATTGAGCAATAGTGCATCACATTGCATTTGCATAGGAAAAATGCATCCATGGCCATGAGTATGGGTGTGTGAGTGCATGGTTGGATCAATCACCATGGCACACTTCTTCCCCCTCTGCGCAACCCCTCACCCCCTCCCCAAACTCCCCTTCTTTGCTTGCTAAACACACCCCCTAAAGACACATACACACACAACACAATACACACACACACTCTACCATCTTTGCCCAACTTCCCCCTCCCCCCCACACACACATATACTTTTCCATTTCTGCCCAAACCCCCCTACACACACTCTACCATCTCTGCCCAACCCCCTCCCCTCCCGACACGAACAAGCACACATAACATAATACACACACACACACAATCTTCCCTCTTTGCCCAACCCACCGGAAAACACCCACACACGCATTGGACAAATTGGATTTTAATTTTACTTCGGTTTTGATTATTTGATGTGTCATGTATACACAATTGGATTTGTGAACAACTATAACTTTAGATTCGATTCAAATTGGATATGTCATTGAATTGAATTAGAATTTTGTGAACTTGATTTGAATTCGATTTGATTAGGGTTAATTTGGATTTGTGAACTCGGTTTGGTTAGGTTCAATTACAGTTCAATTTTAATTCAGTTTAATTAGGTTTAATTTGGATTTGTGAACTTGGTTTGATTATGCTATTTTTGATGTGGGTTTTGTAAGAAATTTTGATTTGATACACATTGGATATGTAATTGTAATGCCCCAAAATCCATTACGGGAGGCATTACTATATACAAACCGTCCAATAATGTGAGCAACTAAAAATAACCATTTAAATAATAAATCATTCATCCATCCAATAAATACCAAATACTAAGACAATAAAACATTGTAACTTATCCAAACTTACAATTCAAAACCAAAATATAAATAATGGTAGAATAACTAAATATAATAGAAATATTATTTCATAGCCAACTCTAAAAACAATCTAGACTACCAAAAAGCATCTCAAAGCCTTGATGTTGGGATCCACATGTTGATCCTATTTAGTCTCGAGATCAATCTGCTCATCTAATCCGACATCCTCATATTTGCCAAAATCTACAAATGTGTTATTGGAGGGGGTGAGCAAAAGCCCATAGGAAATTCCTCTCAAACTCAAGCAAGGTTTTAAATAAATAAAGCCAAAGGTAAGTCTCTTTTGAAAAATAACATATATATATTTTGAAATTAAAACCATGATAGTTATAGTGATCTCAAGTGTACAGAATACAATAAATCCATTGCAGGAATATCATTTAAGGATTAAAACAATCAATAAATAACTCAATAGTATCCTCTAACATTCTCATGTATGTTGGTTGCTTCTCAGGAATCTACACAACGATTTTATCTCATTCACACACCACAATCACAAAATCTCAATTATTTTCTGCAGAGCCAAATCACAAACCACTTTAGAAAGGACGAATATTATCTTCCACAACATTGACAAATCCTTCACAGGAAAGGTATATCATTCTTCGACCTCGAACCTACGTGAACAATAATGGTTACTCTCACAAATAACAATCTACTGCAAGTTTTAGCCAACAATCTCACCCCCGCTAGAATAGACTAATCTCTAACACTCTACGGCAGCTCTCGAAAGCAATTCAATTCTGTCACACCCAAACCATACAAGAGATGAAACCACAACTTTCACAACAACTATAGTCCTAACCAATCACAATTTTCATTAACAATTCAAGTATTACAATAATAAAGGAACAAAAATATGCAAGAGATCATAACAAGAAGCCTCACAATTTTGATATCCAAGTTCTAAGGTTTTGCCAAAAATCAGAATTTCTTGGAACAAGAACAAGTAGTTGATTGCAAACCTAATTTAATCAATAATAGGAATTTTAGAATTCAATAATCAATAGGTCTTTCACAATAAAACATGTATTTAGGAAAAACAAGGATTTCAAAAATTCAAGAACAATGTTTCTTGAACACAAGATATGTATCTAGTTGAAAACTATTGAAAAGGAATCAAGAATGAACATGTATTTAACATATAATAGTCAAGATGCTTCAAAACATACATAAATAATACCCTATGTCTCAATGAAAAAACTTGAGAAGAATCTCCTACATAAATTCTATAGTTTGTGATGCAAATCCTAGTGTTTTATATCCGTTTTCTATGCCAAAATCTCTTCAAGTATTACTTTTTCTCATTTCTTATCATCCTCTAGGGTTTTCTACGATAAACAATTGATGAAACTAAGCCTAAGGGTCATTCCTTAGTTATTTATAATATAAATATTGGAGAGAACACCCAAAACAAGTCAGGGACATGCAACACTTTGCTCTGTGCATCCAAACACGTGTCTTTTACTGTCCGGACGCATTTCTTTTTGCCTAAGTTTCTGCCAAATGCGTCCGAACATGTGTCTAATTTCGTTCAGATGCGTGTGACAATATACCCCCTATTTCTAGCTCGGTTTTGACCTATTTAAAAGCCCATTTACAATTTTTTTGTGAAAAACACTTTTTTAGCCCTTCAAGTCTACTTTCTATTATCCATCTTTTAGATCAATCAAACATTGGGATAAAGATTTATAAGAAAAATACTAAGGTAGTGTCGAATTTATTCCTACTCGAGTTTTCTCAAAAATTCATTTTTAACTCTCAAATACTTCCTAACTTTTAATATACCCCAGATTACATCTCCCGAGGTTTATCAACCTTCCGATTTTAATGGTGGCCTTATTTTGACCTAAAAACATTTCGAAACTCACCTATTTGCCCTTTCCTAGTTTAAACACCTTCAAAATTAAGTTAGATCCGAAAGTCAATTCACCCAAAACTTAAACTTCATGATCAATCTTTTAATAATGATTTGAGGTTTCTACCATCCTTTCATTCATCCAAGGAGAAATATTAAGATGATATTATTATTATTTAATTCTAATACGGGGTCTTACAGGCCCAATTGACCACAAGGCCTCAACGTATAGTAATCATGTAAACCTCAAATCCAAGATCAAAATATATTTCTGGTATTCTAAAATTTAAATTCATCCCTTAAACTAATACCATCATTGCAATTATTAGAAGTCCCCAAGATTACCTTCATTTCCCCAGCATTCATTTATCACATTTATTCTCAATTTTTCACCTATCCCTTATCCTCAATAATTCAGTGCTGCTGTCAAGACTAATTCATATTATACATAACTACTAAATCATCAACTTAATTGTATACTCATCAAACACCAATTCTCTTTTGAATTGATCAATCCTTTTAATAAACCTCATTTTTGCTTCTTACATGTAGCTTATCCAATACCATATCAAACCAACCCAAATTTCATCCCGCTAATAGGGTTACTCATCTCTCATATACTAGAATCATGGTATAACAAAAAACTTAGTAATGACCTTACTATAAGATTCACCTCGATTCCTAAAATAGATCATCCTTTTTAATGCATTTGTCTCTCAATAGCCAAGAGGAACTCACAATCTTTAAAATCTAATAATTTTTCTTCTAAACTATTCACTCCCACATAAATCAATATTTTAGGATCAACTCTTAAATTGCACACCCATGTACAATTTCTCACTATACTGTGGTTCATCTTTCCTTATGTTACATCTTGTCATTGAATTTACTTAGGGTACCATGACACTCTTTTACTATTCAATCATATAAATAATCATTAGTTTTAGTAGTTTAGTGGACATTACAAGGTTCTCAATAGTTATAGCCATCAAACACCGCATCTAGTTATCCAAGAGATCGATTCTCACTTTTCAACCTTATAGTCTTTATATTTAGCATTGTGACCACAACTAATGGTCAATTCCAATAATATTAAATCTAATCAAATGGCTTTGCTGTGCACTCTGATATAAATTTTTAATCCACCAATCCACAAGTCTGAACTAGCCATGAGATAAGAATTCATAAAGATTCGACCAATGTTCCTCAATTTAACAACATTAGTCGTCATAGCCTTAATAATTATTTATAAGATCTAAGACGATAACGATCTGCTAGTTACTAAGATTACCTTAGCCTTTTATCTCAAACATTCGTTTAACACTTTCTCTACTCATGTGAAACAATTTGCATAATTATCAACATTGATTCCTTAGATAATATACTTCAAGCATCACAAACTAAACGTAAAGACTTGTTTTTCAAGAATTAAAATCTTCAATTCTTGTCATACCAACAATCCTCAACTCTAACCTATTCAAACCTATCTTAATTATGGATTAAAAGAGTAAAGGAAAAAAAAAATTTCTATTCTCACCATGCAATTCAATACCTTAAAAGATCCCATACAATGATAGAAGTTCATACTAAGGATTGAAATCATCCTTATTGCAATAATTGTTTACTACATATGACCTCGAGCTTTTAACCTTTATAATCTTTAATTCTACAATATCGAGGGTCAAAGGTAACTACTACAACTTAATCGGGTTTCCTAGATTTTCCATTTTACATGTCCTTAAGTTTATTTTCATAAATAGACCTCTCTTTTCAATCAAAATTTGTAAATACAAGTCAACTATTAACTCCACACTCAACCAAGAGATTCTTGATTATTAATACTTTAGAGAGTCTAAGTATAATGAACTAAGTCTACAGTGAAATAAAATTACCTAAGTATAACGTCCTCAATACGTATTCTACATATGACCCTTCTAAACTTGTAATATTTCTAAAATAAATTTAATCAACTTTCCGTAATATTTTCAAACCAATATTGGTAACATCAAGTACGCGGTTATGAAACAACCTCCTGTCCATTTAAGAGTCATAACCACAATTCCTATCGTTATTCTAAAATAGACTCCAATTTTAGGTTACTTCACCTTATCTCTTCAATTGATCATATTTGAGAATTGTACAATCTCATACCATCATACTCATGCTAGAGGAAAACATAACACTCCCATGGTTCCCATCGTAAAACCAAAACTACATTCGTTCCACAATTTCTTTGACTTTTGAGTAACACACAACATTTTCCATAATCTACTTATTCAAAACTTAGTATATCTTAAAAACATCTAAGTTGACATTGCCTTCACACATCCAAATTGGGTTATCACCTCTCCTTGTCTTTAAAAAATATAAGTAACACTAATAATATAATAGAATACTTAGAATCTACAAGGCATCAAACTATAATCAAATTCTTTCTTGTTATTCATCAAAGAACTTCAATCAGTATGAGGGTGTCTCTAAATCAAATCCTAAATAGTGTGAAAGCTTTCTTAAGGATAAGTCCTTCAAAGTCTAAGAAGAAAAACATGGCACTTTGCTATCCAATGAATAGTATAATGCAGATTTTTGATCAACTTCAAAGAATAAATTGATTTAACTTAGGTATTTCTAGCATGTGTGACCTATATAGTTGGAAAGGTACATGAGTTAACCTTCTAACCAAAAAAAAAGATGCATAATTTGGACTTTTCAACAAAGAGTTATGGTTTAATTAGTGAAAGGTAGTTTACTTGACTAATGATTCTACTATAGTTGTCCAATTTGAGTTTGGGTGCCTTTCGTAACTAATCATATCTGATACCATCTCCAATATATGTAATATCACTAGCATAAAGATCCTCACCTAGCATTATTTACTAACTAAAAACCAAAATTTCATCCTTATTCTAGAATAATCTACAACTACATGATATCAAACTAGCATATCTATACCAAAATTTTCGTCAATTCCTATAAGTTAGCTAATTCATGAATTTGAACAAATAAATAATCCTTAAACTAAATAAGCAACAACTCACACTTATCCTGTAAACCTATAACTTCCAGCAAATTCAAGCCTAGAGTTTCTCTCAACCTAACCTAACACTTCAGAACCACAACCTACAGCTCCCACGTAAGACCTAATTTCTAAACTCTAATACTAAAATTATAACTCTCCAAAATCCACTTTGGAAGGCATTAATATATACAAACCATCCAATCATGACAACAACTAAAAAATAACCATTTAAATAATAAATTATCCATCCATAATATAAATACCAGATACTAAGACAATAAAATATTGTAACTTTTCCAAAGTAACAATTCAAAATCAAACTATAAATAACAATGATATAACTAAATATAATGAAAACATTATTTCATAGCTAACTCAAAAAACAATCTAGACTACGAAGAAGCATATCTAAACCTCAATGTCAAAATTCACATATTGATTCTCTTCAATCTCAAGGTCAACCAGCTCATCTAATCCGACATCCTACTCTCTGCAAAAAACTGTAAATATGTTGTTGCAGGGGGTGAGCAAAAGCCCATAGGAAATCCCTCTTAAATCCAAATAAGATTGCTCTCACAAACAACAATCCACTATAAGTGTTAGGTAACTATCTCACCGCACTTAACCTCTAACACTCTACGACATTTCTCGAAGGCAATAAAATTTTGTCACACCCTAACCATATAAGAGATGAAACCACAACTTCCACAACAACCGTGTTCTTAACCAATCACAATTTCAATTAATAATTCCAGTATTATAATTTCACAGTTCCTAATAAACTGTAATAATAAAGGAATAAAAATATGCAAGAGATCATAACAAGAAGCCTTACAATTTTGATATCCAAATTCTAGATTTTTTCCAAAAATCAAAATTTCTTGGAACAAGAACAAGTAGTTGGTTAAAAACCTAATTTAGTCAAAAATAAGAATTTTAGAATTCAAGAATCAATAGGTCTTTTATAATAAAACATGTGTTTAGGAAAAACTAAGATTTTTGAAATTCAAGAACAATGTTTCTTGAACACAAGGCATGTATCTAGTTAAAAACTACATGTTACTCGAAAATGAATCAAGAATGAATAGTTATTTAACATATAATAGTCAAGAAGTTCCAAAACATACATAAATAATACCCGAACTCTCAATGAGAGAACTTGAGAATAATCCCCTACCTTGATTCTGTAGTTTGTGATGCAAACTCTAGCGTGTTCTATTTGATGAAACTAAGCCTAAGAGTCATTCCCTATGTATTTATAATGTAAAAATTAGAGAGAACTCCCAAAATAGGTTCAAGAAATGCGACCCTTTACTCGGTGCATCCGGATGCATGTCTTGTCGCCTAAATTTCTGCCAAATATGTCCAGACACTTGTCTAATTCTGTCCGGATGCATGTGATAGTATACCCCCAACTTCCAGCTCAATTATGACCTATTTAGTAGCTCATTCAAAAAAAATTCATGAAATACTCTTTGTACCCCTTGAAATCTAATCTCTACTGTCCAAATTTCATACTAATCGGACCTTGGGATAAAGATTTATAAGCAAAATACTAATGTAGTTTCTAATTTCTTCCTACTTGATTTCTCAAAAATGCATTTTAACTCCTAAATTCATCTTAACTTCTAATTTCTCAAAAATGATTTCTCAAAAATGCATTTTGACCTAAAAGTATTTAGAAACTCACCTAGCCGCCCTTTCCAAGCTTAAACACCTTCGAAACAAAGTTTGACCTGAAATTCAATTCGCTTGAAACTCAAATTTCATGATTAATATTTCAACAATGATTTGAGGTTTCTACCATCATTTCTGTCATCCTAGGAGAAATATTAAGATGATATTATTCTTATTTAATTATAATACAAGGTCTTCCAGTAATTGAATTTGTGAACAAATATGACTTGAGGTTCGATTCAAATTTAATATGTAATTGGATTTGTAAACAACTGTAATTGGTTTGATTTGTTATTTTTGAATGCGAGTTTTGCACGAATTGTATATGAAATTGCTTTTTTTGTTTTTGATTCAAATGAAACAGTTTTAATATCTTGAACCAATTATGATATATGTCCAAGGAATGAATCAAAGTTATTACACTATGGAGTTCAACTAAATTTATAACAAAACCATTAAAACATGGTAATGTCGAACTTTTGGTAACTACATGCTAGCAATAATAGTGAATTTGGTTTAGTGCAATTGGTTACTCAATAATATCTTTAAAACTTTTCCACCAAAACAATGCATCCCACCGTTAATAATCTCACATCCAAGAGCATTAATAATCTCACTTCTCATACGTTTTTCTTTGAAAGAGTGTTGACCTTCATGGTTTCTATGGTAAATTTCATGTAAATACTCAATTATTAAAACAAAATGCATAGAAAAAATTGAAATTGTGGTAAAGTAATGAAAAAAACTCGCGCGATGCAAATTTTTCCATAAAATTCAATTTCCACCGCCTTAATTTAGACCTCATATTGTAAGTCTTAATAAGCCTTCAATTAAGCACAACATTTTAGGACACAAATAAAATACTACATCTTTGCCATAAAAAATTGAAATTTAATGGTGAGAATGCAAAATTCACAAAAACCACAGTCAAATTAAAATTATATCAAATAAATATTCACAAAAACCACAATCACAATAATTAGTACAAAAATCAAACAAAGTCGAAATAGGGAAAAAATATCTAGTAATAGGTTTTCCAAAATATCAAATCAAAACATCAATTTCGAATGATCCAAGGGCCAAATGCTCAAGTTGTGATGGATTAAGGATGAGTTCATTTTCTATTTTAGCGTGGAGAATCCTATAAAGGTCTTGAACCACTAACCCAAGGTTTCAAACATTGATTATTAGGATGCTTGAATATCATTTTGCACAAAAGCCTAAGTACTTCATATATATTTTACGGGAAACTGGGGGGTTGAATCCATTTTTGTATTCGAAAAATCTGATGGCTATAGAAAATATAGTTTCTTGAATCAGCGATGGACCCATTCCAACCCAATCACAACATATTTCTTAGAAAAATAAAATAGACTGAATTTAAAACTCTATTCACACCTTAAAGAAAACCCCAAGGAGAATAAACGTATGCCCAAGTGGTGACCACTGCACAAATGGAAAATGATTTAAGAAGTTGTTTACGGAGCTTTTTTTCTAGCTTCATACTTTTGTGACTAAAGGGCCTTTGAGTTGAGCTGAATTGCTTGGTTTTTTATTTTATACCTTTTATTGCTGCATTGATTTTGTGGAAGAAAGGGGTTAAGGATGGTGATTGTAATTGAATATGAATTTTTTAACCAAAAAAAAAAAAATTGCGTCCTTTTGTTATGTAAAATCTTATATGCCCGAGTATCACATTTTTTTGGTGTATTATGGGCCCGGCCCAAGCCAAATCCAAAATTACAAATTAAGCCTAGACCACAGATGTAGACAAAGCCCAGACCTACAAAGTCCCAGTCACAATTTCATTTGGCCCAAGCCCACCTTCTTAAGAACCTAGCACATCATTAACTCACATGGAACCTCCATCCGAGGAGAGGGAATCCATAGGGACGCAGTCATCAAGGTCACATCACCAGTCTCGCGAGATCACCTCGTCCGTTACGAGATAGGGCAAGTTTCAAAGAATCACCCCGCTATCACCTCGCTCGTTACGAGGATAAGGCGAGCTTCATGGAAGCACCCCACTCCTTGCTACAAGGATGACGCCTCAATCAGAGCCCCTCAGAGCCAACTTCACTTGTCTACAAATTGTAAGCCCCACCTAAACATATTGGGCATCACACACATCTCAGCACACTACACCTCTTGATTAATAAGATTCTCTGGCCACCATACAAATTCCTAGTGGAGTAGGTCATCCATAGAGAACCACCTACTCTTTGTGTTTGCTTATGTTGGGCCCTCTTTATTTCATTCTTGATTGATTTTTCATAAACATCTTTTGTGCATCATCAATTTAGCGCTGTCTATGGGAACGACTTAGTTTTCACCCTACTATCTCTCCATTTTCACCCTACAGTCTTTACAGCAAGGGAAAGACAATGATCCACCACATCTTGATGAGGTCCTAGCCTATCTGGCAAGCCCTGTAGCTGTGGCAAACCCCGTTACTGGATTACCATTACTAGAGACTATTCAGTTGTTGATAAACCAAAACCAGCAACCTCCAATTGATGTTTGTCGGGTACCCTCGAGGAGCCTTGCCTCAGCACCCAGGAGGGGTAGTTTTTAAGGCACAAAGGGAGATACCTCACTAGCGCCTCAAGCACATTGCCTAGTGAGCCAAGGAGCCTCGGCTCCCCATCCTCCTATGCCCACTCAATCTTCCCATTCTGGCAACCCTCCGTTCCAAGAGGACTAGGGGGAGTCCCAACATGTGGACCGAGGAAGCCACTATAACAACCCTTCAGAGGGCGTCCCTAACCAATGGGAAGGAGGTATAGAACCAACTAGACGAAGTCTTCAACTCCATCCAAATGTCAACACCAGAAATGCTCGAGTACCTTGTGAGGCATAGTGACACACCATTTGTGGCTAATGTGGCCAACTAGCCCCTTCCCTCAAAGTTCAAAATGCCTACAGTGGAAGTCTTTAACTACTCAAAAAATCCATTGGACCACCTTGACACCTATAAATCCCTCACGCAACTGAATAACATACAAAACGAAATTATGTGCAGAGTTTTTCCTACCACCCTTAAGGGATTTGTGCACTAATGGTTAGCTAAACTTAGACCAACTTCCATTGATTCTTTTGCTAAACTAAGAAAATCCTTTATCTCCCACTTTATAAGGGGACACCGACATCAGAAGCCTATTACCCCCTTGTTTACATCAAGCAAGATCGGGATGAAAGTCTAAGGAGTTACCTTACTCATTTTAACGAGAGACCCTCTAGATCGAAGAGCCAGATGACAAAGTCACCATGGCTGCCTTCATGGGAGGCTTATGCTCATCCAATTTTTTATTTTTAGTTTTGAAGCGCCAGCCAAATAGCATGTCAGAATTACTGTCAAAAGCTCAAAAATACATGAAAATCCCCAAAGTCAATAGCAGTCAGTCCACAAATGGATTACAAGGAGTCAATCACCTTGGCATGATTGACAAGTGTGCCAAGATATGAAACATAGGTATAGGCATCAAAAATCTCAAACCTACCTCTAGCACCTCTTTGTAGATGGCAATTGTCTCAGAAGAGTCATCAGATGCCAGCTCGCCCGTCTCAACCCGACGACACAACAAAGTAGGGGAATACCAAAAGTAGAGACAATCATAGCATCAGTATTGATGGTACTAGAAAAAGAGCTCACCTTAGAACTGTCATCATCAACGACCACTTTGTCACAAAGATTGCGTCATTGTGGACACGGGGTGCTGTTCGAATTTGATATAGACAATTTATGTGCAAGTATACACGATCAACAAGTAATAAAGTGATAAGTAGAGTATCGTTCCCATGAGAAATTATTACTAATAAGTTTCAAGTACTAACTTTATATCAATTCAATTTTATTTAAACAATTGGAATTGAAATATGAAATTACTAATTTAAAACTAAATCTAAACTTAATAATCAAGGGTTGAATTTACTAGATAAAAGAAGTTAAAATTACAACTTCCCCTAATACTTCGTATAAATTTTTCTAACTCTTTTTCTAGTCAATTAATCAAAATAAGTTGTTAACTGAGAACTCAAAGTTATTTATCAAACCTCTTCCGATAGTTAGATAAAATTATCTCTCCCAATTAAATTACTATATTCCTATGAAAAATAATTTGGAATAGATTCATTAAGTTCAAACTCTCATAAAAGGTACACATGACATATATGAATATTCCTATCCTATACACAAACTCAATTATTCAATCCGAAGAAGAATTAATCAGACGCATGTCATCATATTCCGATCTAAACTTAGAATTCATCTTCCAATTTCATCTAGGTTATCAAATTAATTTTTGGCCACACAATCATATACTAAGCACAAAATATGACAAACAGCTCATGTATGATCAATAAAACTAGAATCGAGAATAGATCAATTTAATTAAACATTAGGTTCCGTTGCAATCTTAATAAAGATTTAGTTCATAATGTAATTGAAAAATATCATTCTCAAATTAAACAATATCTTAGAAAATCAAGAAGTAAAAGTAAGAGAAAAGAATAAAAACTTAATTGCAATCTTCAATTCCTCTATTGCCTTCAAGTCCAATCCTTTTCATGTCGCTTCCTTCGATTCTTGTCTTCAAATTTCTTTTGATCCTTTGGGTTTTCCTATGTTAGCAGCCCCCAAAATTAATATATCCCTATTCCAACTCAAACTCTAACATATACGTAGCCTTATAGTTCAATTTCAGGTAAAAACAAGTCAGAATTCGCGTCAAGAGCCAACACAAGCGCCTAGGCACTGGGTAAACGCTGGGTAGGCGCTATCTAGGCAAAATATGGGCACCTAGGCATTGAAAAGGTGTTGGGTAGGCATTGTCCCCTTTTAAGCCTAAAGCTTCCCTTGTTGCTTAACCTTCAAAAATCCAACACTTAGGCTCCATATTGACCTTGTTTCCTTCCAAATGATCTTGTTTCTTTCCAAATGATAATCGCTACAAAATAACATCAAAACACACAAAAAAAATAAAAAGAACCTAAAATATTAGAAAACTTGAAATTTCATCAAGCCGAAAGTACTCAATTCATAGGTATAAAACTCACTCATCAAATACACCCAAACTTAAATATTTGCTTGTCCCCAAGCAAAATACTAAGAACAAAAACCATAAAAATTAATCAACCAACTACTCAAACAATGGATCAATATGAATTTGAATAATGGCCCCAAAAGTTACAACAAATAATAATTCACGGGAAACTTCAAAATAGTTCAAAATCTATTAATTTAACATACTCCTTAATTTTACCTCCGCTCATGACCCTTTAAATACATGTATATATCTGAACTATCTAGCTAGTCATTACTTAAGTACATTTATGTAATCAAATGCTTCATAGTAGATACTCAATATCAACTCTATGAACTTACGTTTCACGTCAACCTCCGCTTATTAAGGCAACCATACAACTAGAAGGTCCAAATTTTTTTTTTCTCATTGTTTTTTTTCTTTCTCTTTCGGTAAGTGCATTTTATGCTCTATCTCACCTCCTATTGAGCGAGTGCGTAT
Organism: Ilex paraguariensis; assembly: GCA_963454935.2. NCBI lineage: Eukaryota > Viridiplantae > Streptophyta > Magnoliopsida > Aquifoliales > Aquifoliaceae > Ilex > Ilex paraguariensis. The sequence goes on from CAUOFW020005824.1 coordinate 340,470, forward strand.
TAAGCTTCATCTCACCTTTTCTTGAACGAGTGCATTTTACACTCCATCTCGTTCTGAACATGTGTTTATTAATGAGTGCGTTTTACGCTCCATCTCTACTCACCACATGTCCCCTTTTCTTGTTTCTTGTTTTCCTTTTTTTTTTTTTCTAACTTATGAAAGATCAAATTGTAACGCCCCAAAAACCACCCTGGACAATATTACCATTTAAAACCATTCATATCATGAGAGCAACTAAATAAATCTATGATTTACAAACATTTTTAATTTAACAAAATTCGGGCAAAGTCTTCTTTGTACGGGGAACTCTACCCAAAAACTCAACCTTTGCATTTATACTACATTGACCACACCGGGTCCATTTAACCATCAAATAAAAATATTTCATTCATCATATGTACTATCCACAATGTCATCCCAAAAAGAATAAGCCAAGTTATGACAGTTACATCCCAAAAGAATTACACTCAACTTTAGCAGCGGAATAAACAAAATACTAGATTATTTATGATCGTAAATAAAATTTTTTAGTATAGTACAAAAATAACTATAGCCCTAGATGTCCACCTCAGGATCTAGAATCCCCTTGGGTGGGGCCTCCCCATGCCCCGGCTTGTCAGCTCCGAGGTCCTCCTATAGCACCAAATCTGAAAAATATTTAACGGTAGGAGATGAGCACGAAGCTCTGTAGCAAAATCTTTCCAAATCAAACAAGGTTTAAAAAAAATATATAAAACAGGTCGGTCTCATTTCACAAATAACATATATAACTTTGAAAATAAAAATCAGGATATTTAAACAGATCTCAAGTTTAAGCACCACAATAATTTAAGACATAAATGAATCCAATATCCAACAACTACTCCATTCCACCATAAATCGTTTCTCCCAAGTTCCTGCGGAATCCCATACTTCCCAAGATTCTTGTAGAAACCATTTATGGTACAATAAACAATAACCCTTTTTCTGTATTCGTATCTCAGGTATGAAGTAAGATTTCACATGGTCACCATAAAAAATATCATGACCCACGTACAAAACACACAATTTCCTTTTTCCACGATATCCCGTGAGTGATAATGGTTTAGCCTTCGCAAGGCACTAACCCCATTACGAGTGGTAGGAATAGTTCAACCCACACGGAGTAAGAATTCGTCTACCCACTCCATGATACCCGGTCAATAGTAACCCATGTTTATCCCCACAACCACACAAGAGATACAATACCAACTATTTTCTCAAATACAAATAATTTCATAAACCCCCAATCACATGGGTATTTCTCAAATCACAAGAGAATCAAATAATCCCAATAGAACATTATAAAAGAAAAGCATGAGATCATCATAAATATTATTTCATTACTCAACACAAAGCACTAGAGTTTTCGGAATCAACAATAATGGAGAAATTAAGGAAAAACCCCATTTTTCTTGAAAACTAGATTTTGAAGCAAGTAAATGAATTTTAATGGTTACCCAACCACCAAAATGTTTAAAACATGACAATAAATGCAAGAATACCAAGAGTCAAGTATATAATAATAAGTAATTAAGATTTTTAAAACAAAAGAATACATATAAACTAACCCTAACCTCAATGTAAGAGAATAGGAAGAATTCCCCTACCTTGAATCAAAGTTCCAAACCAAAACCCATGCTCAAGAGACCTCCTTTCCTCTATCTTCTCCTAGGGTGCTAAGAGGTTTGGGGTGAGAGTGGAGTGAAAGAAATAGAGGCAAATGGGCTGAAATCTGTGTTTTAAACACAGCAGTCCCGACGGGTTACTGTTCACAAACTGCAATTTGGATTTTCTCCAAAATTACGATTTTGCCACTAAAAATCTCCAATTTGATCCATATGACTACCCTAAGATTTTTCAACGTTCTGAATTCATTTTTAATGTTATTTTAACCTAAAAACATTTATTTTTATGATTTATTTTAAAATTAAAATAAATTTACACTCGAAATATTAAAATTATTATTTTATTCCTCCGAACCGCCATATGTGCTAACGGCTATCCCAAATTCTTATGATTTCAATATATATGGTTTATTCTTACGTCATTAAATATATACAAATCACTAAACAAGTAAATTACTATATTAATATAAACATGTGGGGGTTTACACCTTTAAAGTCTAAGAAGAAAGCAGTACACTTTACTATCCAAGGAACACCATATTGCATATTTTTGGTCAACTTCAGAGAATAAACTGATTTGACTCAGGTATTTCTAGTATGTGTGACCTATATGGTTGGAAAGATATAGGAGTTAGGGTTCTAACAAAAATAACGGTGCATAATTTGGACTTTCCAACAAAGAGTTATGATCAAATTAGTGAAAGGTAGTCTGCCAGACTGCTTGGTTCTTCTATACTTGTCTAACTCGAGTTTGAGTGTTTTTTGTCACAAATCCTATCTCATACCCATCTCCAATATAGGTAGGATGACTTTTATAAAGATCCATGTCTAGTATCATTCATTAACCAAAACCAAATTACCCTCCGTCTCCTAGAATCATCCATGACAACATAATGTAGAACTAGTATATTTAGAAAAAAATCTTTCTTCAATTCCTCTAAGCTAGCTCGTTGATGAGAATGCAAATGTCATATTTTTTTTTCTCTTTCATTATTTAGCCCTTTATACTTATTATTCTTATAGTTTGATTTAGGATGTAAATAAAGACGTTAAAAGTAGAACGAAGCTAATAGGATGATTGTTGATAGTATAGACATGTGGGGATTTATAACCCACCCCCCTTAAAGAAAGTTTCGTCCTCGAAACTTACCTCAAGTAGCGAATACGTGTGTGTACTTCTCTCGCATTTCTAGCTCCGGTTCCCAAGTAGCTTCTTCCACTCCATGGTGTTGCCACAAAACCTTCACTAGTTGGATGACTTTGTTGCGGAGCACCTTCTCTTTGGCATCGAGGATCTTCACCGGTTGTTCTTCATAGGTTGCTCCGTCTTGAATTTCAATATCTTTCAAGTCTACGACTTGCGTTGCATCCGATTGACACTTTCTCAACATCAACACGTGGAACACGTCATGTACCCCCGACAACTGAGTTGGTAACCGCTATTGATACGCCGCTTTGCCCACAACTTTGATTATTTCAAATGGCCCGGTATATCATGGCGCTAACTTTCACTTCTTTCCTAATCTAAATACTCCTTTCTTAGGCGACACTTTGAGGAACACGTAGTCTCCCACTTTGAATTCCAAGGGTCTTCGTCTTTGATCCGCATAGCTTTTCTGTCGACTTTGCGCTGTGAGTAGCCTCTCTCGGATGAGTTGAATTTTCTCAGTAGTCTCTCGAACAATCTCCGGTCCAAACAAACTACTCTCGCCGGCTTCCAACCAACACGTAGGGGATCTACACGGTCTTCCACACAATACTTCATATGGTGCCATCCCAATGCTGGCCTGATAGCTGTTATTATACACAAACTCCACCAACGGTAAGTGATCATTCCAGCTTCCTTTGACGTCCAACGCGCAAGCACGTAATATATCTTCCACAATCTGTATCACCCTTTCAGATTGGCCATCCGTTTGGGGATGAAAAGTTGTGCTGAAATGTAACTCTGTCCCCATGGCTTGTTGTAGACTTTGCCAGAACCGCGCCACAAATCGAGAATCACGATTCGACACGATAGAAAGTGGAACTCCATGCAAGCGCACAATCTCATGGACATACAACTGGCTCAAAGTCTCCAAGGTGTCCGTGGTCTTCATACCCAAAAAATGAGCGGACTTGGTAAGTCTATCCACAATAACCCATACTGCATTATGCCCGCGCGACGTCTGTGGTAAATCCGACACGAAATCCATGGTGATGTGATCCAACTTCCACTTTGGGATAGACAAAGACTGTAGTAATCCTCCTGGCTTTTGATGTTCGATCTTCACCTGCTGGAACACCGCACATCGTGCTATGAACCTTGCCACATCCTTCTTCATTCCTTTCCACCAATATTGGCACTTCATGTCCCTATACATTTTTGTGCTACCGGGGTGAATAGCAAACTTAGAGCGATGACACTCTCCAATTATCTCCTCCTTTAGGGACGAATCATCGGGAACGCATAGCTTCTCCCCATATCTCAATTCTCCGTTTCTCAAAGACCAACCCTCCATAGTTTCTCCATTCTCCAATTTAACTCGAATCGATGCTAATTCAGGATCCAAGCATTGCAATTCCACAACCCTACGTTGGAGATTAGGTTGAGCCACAAGGTTGAACAAACATGGTCGGGATCCATCTTTTCCAACCCATAGACCAAAATCTCCAAGGGCATCACTCATCTTCCATTTACATGCAAAAATATTAAGTTCACCCCAAGACTTTCTGCTAAGTGCATCGGCGACTACATTGGCCTTCCCCGGATGGTAGTTGAGTGTGAAATCATAATCTTCTCGATACTCAACCCACCTTCTCTGTCGAAGATTCAAATCTTTCTATGTGAACACATACTTGAGGCTTTTATGATCCGAGAACACTTGAAACTTTTTCCCATACAAGTAACACCTCCACAGCTTGAGAGCAAAAACCACAGCGGCAAGCTCCAAGTCATGAGTGGGATAATTCTGCTCATGAACCTTTAATTGTCTCGAACCATAAGCAACAACCTTGCCTCCCTACATTAGCATACATCCCAAGCCTCGTAGTGAAGCATCGGTGTACACATCATATCCTTCCCCACTGCTTGGAATAATGAGGACAGGTGCCGTCGTCAACCTCTCCTTCAAGGTGCGAAAGGCTAGCTCACACGATTGAGTCCACACGAATTTTTCTCCCTTCCTTGTGAGGCGAGTCATCGGCATCGCAAGCTTTGAGAACCCTTCCACAAACCTCCGGTAGTAGCCTGCTAAGCCAAGAAAACTATGTACTTCGGTCACATTCTTTGGTGGTTCCCACTTCATCACTGCCTCAATCTTTGCGGGATCAACAGCTACCCCTTGTTCCAACACCACATGGCCAAGGAATTTCACTTCCTTCATCCAAAACTCACACTTACTCATCTTCGCAAATTACTTATGTTCTCTCAATGTCTATAGCACAATAGAGAGATGGCGTCCATGTTCCTCGTGAGTCCGGGAATAGATTAGTATGTCATCAATAAACACGATGACAAACTGATCTAGATACGACCTAAATACCCTGTGCATTAAATTCATGAAGGCTGCTGGAGCATTAGTCAATCCGAAAGGCATCACTGTATACTTGAAATGACCATACCGAATACGAAAAGCAGTCTTAGGAATATCTTCCTCCTTGATCCGTAATTGATGATACCCTGTGCGAAGGTCAATCTTAGAGTAATATTTAGAACCCTTCAACTGATCAAATAGGTCGTTGATTCGTGGCAAAGGGTATTTATTCTTCACAGTAACCCGGTTCAACCTCCGATAATCCATGCACAACCGTAGTGTCTCATTCGTCTTCTTCACAAAGAGGACCAGGCTCCCCAAGGTGAAGTACTCAAACGTATAAACCCAATGGCCAACAAATGATCCAATTGCTTTCTTAGCTCCTTTAACTCCAAAGATGTCATTCGATAGGGAGCAATAGATATGGGTTCGATTCCCGGATAGAGATCAATCCTAAACTCAATCTCCCTATGTGGCGGTAACCAGGGTAGTTCATCTGAGAAGACATCCAGAAAGTCCGACACTATCAATACCACATCCTCATGGAATTTATCCCGATCGTCTCCCATCAAACTAGCTAAGAAACTCAAATGGCTTCTCGCCTTCGCTTTCAAAAATCTATTACTCGTAGTAGGAAATGGGTGAGAAGATTTGTTATCTTTCTTGAAAGTGAAAACTACCCCTCCCGGTAATTGAAATGAAATCCTCCTGTGAAAGCAATCCATCACCGCATGGAATTTTGACAACAGATTCATTCCGAAGATTATGTCATACCCCATCATGTCGAATGCAACCAAATCTACAATCAATTCTTGTTCCCCAATTTGAAGCATACAACCTCTACACACCCTCGTAGTATCTAACCGTTCTCCCGTAGGCAAGTCAATACTCAAGGCATGCTCTAGCTTCTCAAATTTCAATCCCAAACTAAGAGCATATGTATTACGTACAAATGAGTGGGTAGCACCGGGATCAAATAAGATTCGGGCCCAAGAGTTGTAAAGAAGTACGATACCTTCCACTACGGCATTAGAAGCATCCTCATCTGGTTGAGTCAAAGCAAAAACTCTCCCTTGATTGGCCCCACCGGGGGCTTGAGCTTGTAACTGTCTCTGTTGTTGTGGTCTCGGTGGTGGTGGCTTATTTGCTTGAATCTGTCCTGTCGCTTGATTGGTCCTAGGTGGAAGTGAGGGGCATTGATTTTTGAAGTGTCCAAAATCTCCACATGCATAGCAGCGACGTGGGTCGGTGCCGGTCCTCGTCTGGGTAGCTCCATCTCCTCGGGCTGTCAAAAGTCTCTGTCCACCTGCCTGGTCTGGACGACGGTATGGTGCCGCCCGCTGTACTCCACTGGTGCTAGTGCCCGTCCTGATCGGACCTCCCCTTGTGAAATTCTGTCGCCGCTGGGTGTCCTCAACATCCCTCTCCACAAGTGCGGCTCGGTCAACTAGATCCCCATAATCCCGAATCTTGAGAGCCACAAGCTTCTCCCTGATGGCAGGCCTCAATCCCTGCTCAAAGCGTTTGGCCCTTCTTACTTCTGTGGATATAAACTCCATAGCATAGCGGGAGAGCTCGTCAAACCCCTCTCATACTCGGCCACCGTCATGTTGCCCTGCCGTAGAGCCAGAAAATCGGCACTCATTCTGTCCCTCACTGATTCAGGAAAGTATTTGTCTTGGAAGATTTGGTCAAACTCCTCCCAAGTAAGCACGTCGGTGTTCCTTCTTCTCTTCACGGAGTCCCACCAATGGTCGGCCTCCCCCTCCAATAGATAGGTTGCCAAACCGACCCGAAGATCCTCGGTAACTCCCATGCCATCACACATTTTCTTCACCCGGCGGATCCACCTATCTGCATCCAAAGGGTTAGAGCTCCCTTGGAACGTAGGTGGACGTTGTCTCAAAAACTCCTGAAGGACGACCATCCTCCGATTTTCATTCCCGTTGCCCGGTACTTGGGCTAGTGGATACGCCCCACCATTGTGGTTGTTGTTCCCATTTTGGTGTTGCACCAAAGTGGTAAGCTCTCGTAAACATTGGTAGATGCCGTTTATGGCATCGGGAGGTGGTGATGGTGGTGGGTTTGCTTGGCCACCACGACCTCGTCCACGTCCACGTCCACGTCCACGCACTCCGTCCATCCTGCACACCAATTCACAATTTAGCTCCTTGACGTACAAGACATTCTAAGTATAGTTCTAGTCTAAGCATAACGTTTAGATAAACTTTCATCCAACAAGATAGTTTACCCTAGTCTTATTTCTCTAGCGGTGATCCATAACCTACAGCTCCCATGTAAGACCTAAAGCCTAGGCTCTGATACCAAAATTTGTAACGCCCCAAAAATCACCCTAGACAGCATTACCATTTAAAACCATTCATATCATGAGAGCAACTAAATAAATCCATGATTTACAAACATTCTTAATTTAACAAAATTCGGACATAGTTTCCTTTGTACGGGGAGCTCAACCCAAAAACTCAACCTGTGCATTTATACTACATTGACCACACCAGGTCCATTTAACCATCAAATAAAAATATTTCATTCATCATATATACTATCCACAATGTCATCCCAAAAAGAATAAGCCAAGTTATGACAGTTACATCCCAAAAGAATTACACTCAACTTTAGCAGCGGAATAAACAAAATACTAGACTATTTATGATCGTAAATAAAATTTCTTAGTCTAGTACAAAAATAACTATAGCCCTAAATGTCCACCTCGGGATCTAGAATCCCCTCGGGTGGGGCCTCCCCATGCCCCGGCTCGTCAGCTCCGAGGTTCTCCTCTAGCACAAAATCTGAAAAATGTTTAACGGTAGGGGATGAGCACGAAGCCCTGTAGTAAAATCTTCCCAACTCAAACAAGGTTTAAAAAAAATATATAAAACAGGTCGGTCTAATTTCACAAATAACATATATAACTTTGAAAATAAAAATCAAGACATTTAAACAGATCTCAAGTTTAAGTACCACAATAATTTAAGACATAAATGAATCCAATATCCAACAACTAGTCCATTCCACCATAAATCGTTTCTCCCAAGTTCCTGCGAAATCCCATACTTCCCAAGATTCTTGTAGAAACCATTTATGGTACAATAAACAATAACCCTTTTTCTGTATTCGTATCTCAGGTATGAAGTAAGATTTCACATGGTCACCATCGAAAATATCATGACCCACGTACAAACCACACAATTCCCTTTTTCCACGATACCCCGTGAGTGATAATGGTTTAGCCTTCGCAAGACACTAACCCCATTACGAGTGGTAGGAATAGTTCAAAACACACGGAGTAAGAATTCGTCTACCCACTCCATGATACCCGGTCAATAGTAACCCATGTTTATCCCCACAACCACACAAGAGATACAATACCAACTATTTTCTCAAATACAAATAATTTCATAAACCCTCAATCACATGGGTATTTCTCAAATCACAAGAGAATTAAATAATCCCAATAGAACATTATAAAAGAAAAGCATGAGATCATCATAAATATTATTTCATTACTCAACATAAAGCACTAGAGTTTTCGGAATCAACAATAATGGAGAAATTAAGGAAAAAGCCCCTTTTTTCTTGAAAACTAGGTTTTGAAGCAAGTAAATGAGTTTTAATGGTTACCCAACTACCAAAATGTTTAAAACATGACAATAAATGCAAGAATACCAAGTGTCAAGTATATAATAACAAGTAATTAAGATTTTTAAGCCAAAAAAATACATATAAACTAACCCTAACCTCAATGTAAGATAATATGAAGAATTCCCCTACCTTGAATCAAAGTTCCAAACCAAAATCCAAGCTCAAGAGACCTCCTTTCTCCCTTTCCTCCTTTCCTCTATCTTCTCCTAGGGTGCTAAGAGGTTTGCGGTGAGAGTGGAGTGAAAGAAATAGAGGCAAATGGGCTAAAATCTGTGTTTTAAACACAGCAGTGCCGACGGGTTACTGTTTACAGGCTGCAATTTGGATTTTCTCTAAAATTATGTTTTTGCCATTAAAAATCTCCAATTTAATCCATATGACTACCCTAAGGTTTTTCGACGTTCTGAATTAATTTTTAATGTTATTTTAATCTAAAAATATTTATTTTTATGATTTATTTCAAAATTAAAATAAATTTACACTCGAAATATTAAAATTACTATTTTATTCCTCCGAACCGCCATATGTGCTAACGGCTATCCCAAATTCTTATGGTTTCAATATATATGGTTTATTCTTACGTCATTAAATATATACAAATCACTAAACAAGTAAATTACTATATTAATATAAATATGTGGGGGTTTACACCTTCAAAGTCTAAGAAGAAAGCACTACATTTTACTATCCAAGGAACACCATAGTGCAGATTTTTGGTCAACTTCAGAGAATAAACTGATTTGACTCAGGTATTTCTAGTATGTGTGACCTATATGGTTGGAAAGATATAGGAGTTAGGGTTCTAACAAAAATAACGGTGCGCAATTTGGACTTTCCAACAAAGAGTTGTGATTAAATTAGTGAAAGGTAGTCTGCCAAACTGTTTGGTTCTTCTATACTTGTCTAACTCGAGTTTGGGTGTCTTTTGTCACAAATCCTATCTCGTACCCATCTCCAATATAGGTAGGATGACTTTCATAAAGATTCATGTCTAGCCTCATTCATTAACCAAAACCAAATTACCCTCCGTCTCCTAGAATCATCCATGACAATATAATGTAGAACTAGTATATTTAGAAAAAAATCTTTATTCAATTCCTCTAAGCTAGCTCGTTGATGAGAATACAAATGTCATATTTTTTTTTCTCTTTCATTATTTAGCCCTTTATACTTATTATTCTTATTGTTTGATTTAGGATGTAAATAAGGACGTTAAAAGTAGAACGAAGTTAAGAGGATGATTGTTGATAGTATAGACATGTGGGGATTTACACAAATCAAAATAATTTTTTAAAACTTTTTTTTTTACTAACCCATTGTAACCAATATTTCCACCAAACTTATAAGAATACCTCAATTCGCTTTGAATGATGCTTAAATAAGTTTTCTAATGTTTCAATGATCTCTTCCACAAGTATTTAACCAAATAAATTCTCTAAATAATAACTAACCAAATAGATGGGTATGCGCTCATGAATGAAAGGATCACAAACAGTGTAAAACCTACTAGTATGTCAAACTAAAAACTCAACATGTTCATCAATTTCCCTTGAATTAATTATTAATCTCATTCATCATTGGCCATGATCAAATTCAATCAACTCATTGCTCAAGTGGTACTAAAACACGTTATTTAAATGCATACCTACTAATGCAAATGCAAACAAGACAACTGTAACACCTCGCATTTTCTTTTATATATGTATATAGATATATAGTAAATAATTGTGATAAAAAAATGTGGATATATGTAGTGATGTGTGTTTGAATTTGGTAGATTGAAAAAATAGAGATTTAAAATGTTAGTGGAAATAATAGTTAAAATTTGGTTCTAATAAGTGAAAATATGAAATTTTAGGTCCTAGAACTTGTATTAAATAGGTTTGGTGTAGAAATATGTGTTGGAGAGGTTTGGGATGGATTTGGTTGGCTTAGGAACAGATTGGAAACGAAAAAGGGACGAAGACAGGCTGTGAACAGTGCACTGGCTGCAACTTCAAGCGCAATTTCGACCTTCATGCAGTCAATAGCTCTCAAAACTCAAAACATGAAATTTTTAGAGCTATTTCTTATCATTTCATAGCATCTTGAATCATTTCAATCTGAGCTCGGATGAGAGTTATGCCCAGATAACGATGGGCTATTTTGATAGCCCAATTAGCTTGAACAGTACATGTGAATAGTGCACTGGCTATAACTTCAAGCCCGATTTAGACCTTGATGCAGACAATATCTCTCAACGCTCAAAATATGAAAGTTTTGGAGCTCTTTCTTATCATTCTATAGCATCTTGAATCATCTCAATCAAAGCTCGGATGAGAGAGTTATGCCCAGATAACGATGGGCTGTTTTGACAGCCCAATTAGCTTGAACAGTGCACATGAACAGTGCACTGGCTGTAACTTCAAGCCCGATTTAGACCTTGTTGCAGTCAATATCTCTCAAAACTCAAAACATGAAAATTTTAGATCTCTTTCTTATAATTTCATTTCACCTTGAATCATCTCAATCGGAGCTCGGATGAGAGAGTTATGCTCAGATAACGAAATGATGTTGAAATAGTCCAATTAGCTTCGTTTTACATTTAATGTCTCCATTTGCATCCTAATCAAAATATAAGAATAATGAGTATTTTTAGGCTTCAAATAAGTATAAAAGGCTTTAAGAAGCACCCTTTATAACCTTTTATTTACAAACATCGCAAAACTTCATTAATAGCCGATTCGGATGAGTAAAATATAAACTTTAGTGTTTCGGGTGTAAGTTGACTTGGGTTTTGTGATAAATCATAAAAATAAAGGTTTTTAGGTTAAAATAACATTAAAAATGAATCTAGAATGTCAACAAACCTTAGGGTAGTCATATGGATCAAATTAGAGATTTTTAGTGGTAAAATCGTAAATTTGGAAAAACCCAAAACACCCTGTGAATAGTGTTTTTCGGGGCTGTTATGTTTTAAACTCATTTTCATCTCATTTTCTCTCATTTTATTCACTCCCCTCACACCCCCACACCTCTTGGAACCCTAGAGAGCATTAGAGAGGAAGAAAGGAAGGGAAAAACAAGAGACTCAAGGGTGATTCAAGATCAAATATTTTTGTTCTTCACACCAAAGCTAAGGATTCAAGGTAGAGGTTTTCTCTCATTCACTTACATTGAGGTTAGGGTATTTATATATGTATGTTTTGGCTATCAATAGTATATATATGCTATGAAATCATCCTCTCTTAGGCTTTTTGCAAGAATTACATGTTTTGAACAAAATAGGGTTTAATACCTATGGAATCTCATTTCTAGTTTTAAAACCCTAATTTTTGGAGAGTGATGTATTTTCTTCCTAAATAATTTTTTTATTATGGATTTCGAAACCTTAGTGCTTTGTGTTGGGTAGAAAAATGATGTTATTGTGATCTCATGTATTTTATTAGTTGGTTGTGGCATTGTTACATAATATATTTTGCAAATTTTGGATAGATGCTTGTAAATTGAGATGAATGTTGGAATTGTATGCTTGGTTGGGTTGTTTGTGATGCACATGAGTGAGATGTTTCTTATAAGGATGCTCACCCCTTCCCAAGAGGTTCCCGGTAAGGATGCTTGGGAAATAATATAGTGATTGGTGAGAGGTTCCATGTAAGGATGATCATCTATTTTCAAGAGGTTCCCGGTAAGGATGCTTAAAAAATAATGTAGTGATTGGTGAGAGGTTTCATGTAAGGATGTTCATCCATTTTTAAGAGGTTCCCGGTAAGGATGCTTGAAAATCAAATGTGGCCTAAAGTGGGGTGAAGGTTACCACAAAGTATGCCACCTACCGAAAGAATTATTAGAAATTAGTTATGGTAATTAATGGTTATTATTTGTATGTGGTACTCGTTTATTCATTTAAGTAATTTTTTTCAATAAACTTGAAATTCTTTTTAAATGTCACTGATTTATTTCAAATTATGTATCTATGTTATATTAAAATTGAGACCGACCGTTTTAAATGCTTTTCTAAACCTTTTATGGGTTTGAGAGAATTTTTCTACAAAGCTTTGTGCTCACCCCCTATCGCTAACATTTTTCAGATTACCCGCTTGAGTAGGAGAACGTAAGGGTCGAGAAGCCCGCTACTTGGGAGACTCTACTGGACGGGAGTGTGGATCCCGAGGTGGACGCATAGAGTGACCTCCTTTCCTTTTGTACTAGACTAGGACATTCTTTTGGAACATTGTGTAGTCTAGCTTCTTTTGTTTATTCCGCTGTGATTCTTTAATTAATTTTTGAGATATAATAGCCATGACTTGGGCTTATTCTTTTGGATAATGTTGTAAATATTCGTGGATGACAAATGCAATCTTGTTTCTTAAGAAATTATATTAGTGCTCTCATGATATGAATGATTTTAGAATGTAATGTCGTCCAAGGTGTGTTTTGGGGTGTTACAAAATTGGTATCAGAGCTTAAGCTTTAGGTCTTACATGGAATCTATAGGTTATGGAATCACCTCTAGAGCTTTAGGATTAGGGTGAATCAAATCCTTGAGTGAAATTTTATACACGTTCTATGCCTTAGCTTAACCTAATGTTTAGGATGTCTTGTACATTCATGAACTAAGTTGTGAATTGATGTACAGGATGAACGGCAAACAAGGACGAGGACGCGGACGTGGGCGTGGCTGTGGAGGTCAAGCGAATCCACCACCTCCAGATACCATGCAAGGCATTTACCAATGCTTGAGGGAGGTCACCACTTTGGTACAAAACCAAAATGGTAACAACAACCACAATGGTGGAGCTCATCCTCTCGCTCAAGTACCGGGCAATGATAACGGAGACCGAAGGATGATAGCTCTTCGGGAATTCTTAAGACAACGACCACCCAATTTCCAAGGGAGCTCCAATCATTTGGAGGCGGATAGATGGATCTGCCGAGTGAAGAAGATCTATGATGGCATGGGAGTTATCGAAGAGTTGAGAGTTGGTTTGGCGACCTACCTGTTTGAGGGGGAAGCCGACTATTGGTGGGATGCCATAAAGAGGAGAAGGGACACCGACACACTCACTTGGGAAGAGTTCGATCAACTTTTTCAAAATAAGTACTTCCCTAAATCGGTCAGAGACTGAACGAAGGCGAATTTTCTTGCACTACGACAGGGTATCATAACTGTGGCAGAGTATGAGCGGCAGTTCGACGAGCTCTCCCGTTACGCTACAGGATTTATATCTACTGAGGCTGAAAGGGCCAAGCGCTTCGAGCAAGGTCTGAGGCCGATCATTAGGGAGAAGTTGGTGGCTCTCAGGATCCGTGATTTTGGGGACTTGGTGGACAGAGCTACACTGGTAGAGAGAGACACAAAGGATAGTTAGCGACGACAGGGCTTCAGGAGAGGAGATCTGATCCGGACGGGTGCTAGCACTAATGGGGCATAGAGACCGACACCATACCGTCACCTAGACCAGACAGGTGGACAACGACTTTTAACAGCCCGAGGAGAGGGAGACACTCAGACCAGAGCCGGTATTACCCCACGATCCTGCTTTGCATGCGAAGGTGTGGAACATATTTGGATGTCGTGCCCATTTTTTTCACCTCAGGGGCCTATTTAGACCGCCAGATAGGTACCAGCAGCCCAACCACCACCACCGAGGCCTGCATCGCAGTGATTGATATAAGCTCAAGCCCCCGGCGACGCCAACCAAGGGCGAGTATTTGCTTTGACTCAACCGGAGGAGGACATTGCCAATGCCATTGTGGAATGTATCGTCCTTATTTATAATTCTTGGGCCCGAATATTATTTGACCCCGGTGCAACACACTCATTTGTACGCACGACATATGCACTTGATTTGGGATTGAGTTTCGCGAAGCTAGAGCATGTTATGAACATTAGCTTACCCACGGGAGAACGGTTAGATACTTGCCGAGTTTGCAAGGGTTACGTGCTTCACATTGGGGAGCACGAATTGATTATGGATCTGATTACTTTAGAGATAAAGGGGTATGATGTAATTTTTAGGATGAACTTGTTGTCCATTTTTCGAGCGATAATGGATTGTTTCTGCAAGCGGATTATATTTTAGTTGCCGGGAGGAGTCATTTTTAATTTTGTGAATAACCAAGATTCTTCCCATCCATTTCCTAATACGGGTAGTAGATTCTTAAAAGCGAAATTGGAAAGTCATTTGAGTTTCTTAGCTTGCTTGATGGGAGATGACAGGGATCAAATCCATACGGATGTGGGGTTAATTGTATCAGAGTTTCTGGATGTTATTCTCGAGGAATTACCCGAATTATCGCCACATAGGAAAATTAAGTTCAAGATCGATCTCTATCCAGGAATCGAACCCATATCCATTGCTCCCTACCGGATGGCACCTTTGGAGTTGAAGGAGCTAAGGAAACAGTTGGATCACTTGTTGGCGATTGAATTTATCTGTCTAAGCACTTTACCTTGGGGAGCCCCGGTCCTCTTTGTGAAAAAAATGGATGAGACTCGACGCTTGTGCACGGATTACCGGAGGTTGAATCGGGTTACCGTGAAGAATAAGTATCCGTTGCCGAGAATTAATGACTTATTTGACCAGTTGAAGGGTTCGAAATATTACTCCAAGATTGATCTTCGCACGGGGTATCATCAGTTCTAGATGAAGGAGGAGGATATTCCTAAGATTGCTTTTCGTACCCGGTATGGTCATTTCGAGTATACAGTGATGCCGTTCGGATTGACTAATGCCCCCGCAGCCTTCATGGATTTGATGCACAGAGTCTTCCGGCCTTACCTCGATCAATTTGTCATTGTGTTTATTGATGACATATTGATTTACTCATAAACTCAGGAGGAACATGCGCGTCATCTCTCTATTGTGCTACAAACATTAAGAGAACATAAGTTTTATGCGAAGATGAGCAAGTGTGAGTTTTGGATGAAGAAAGTGAAGTTCCTTGGCCATGTTGTGTCCGAGCAAGGAGTAGCGGTTGATCCCGCAAAGATTGAGGCCATGATGAAATGGGAACCATCGAAGAACGTAACGAAAGTACGGAGTGTCTTGGAGTTAGCCGGCTATTATCGTAGGTTTGTGGAAGGGTTCTCCAAGCTTGCGATGCCAATGAATCGCCTTACAAAGAAGGGGGAGAAATGTTTGTGGACTCAAGCGAGTGAACTAGCTTTTCGCACCTTGAAGGAGAAGTTGACGACGGCACCTATCCTCATTATTCCGAGCAGTGGGGAAGGCTACGATGTATACACCGATGCTTCACTACGAGGCTTGGGATGCGTTCTAATGCAAAGAGGGAAGGTAGTGGCATATGGCTCGAGGCAACTCAAGGTGCATGAGCAGAATTATCCCACGCACGACTTGGAGCTGGCTGCGGTGGTGTTTGCTCTTAAGTTGTGGAGATGTTATTTATACGGGGAGAAATTTCAAGTGTTCTCGGACCATAAAAGCCTCAAGTATATCTTCACACAGAAAGACTTGAATCTCCAGTAGAGAAGGTGGTTTGAGTACTTGGAAGATTATGAGTTCACGCTCAACTACCATCCGGGGAAGGCCAATGTAGTTGTCGACGCTCTTAGCAGGAAGGCTTGGGGTGAAATCAATTTTCTTGCAGTAAATAGATGGAAAATGATTGATGCATTGAAGGAGTACGATCTATGGGTGGATGGACCGGAGTATCAACCATATCTATTCAACCTTGTAGCTTAACCGACGCTTCGGCCAGGGTAATGGAGTTGCAATGCTTGGATTCGGAACTCGATTGGATTAGAGCCCGATTGGAGAATGGAGAGGAGATTGAAGGATGTTCTTGGAAGAATAGAGAGTTGAGATATGAGGAGACGCTATGTGTTCCCGATGATTCGCCCCTAAAGGAGGAGATACTAGGAAAGTGTCATCGCTCCAAGTTTGCTATCCACCTTGGTAGCACAAAGATGTATAGGGACATGAAGCGTCAATACTAGTGGAGGGGAATAAAGCAAGATGTAGCCAAATATGTGGCAAAATGTGCAATGTGCCAGCAGGTGAAGATTGAGGATCAAAGGCCAGGAGGAGTCCTACAGTCTTTGCCTATTCTAGAGTGGAAGTGGGATCACATCACCATGGACTTTGTGTCGGGTTTACCACGGACATCGCGCGGGCATAATGTAGTGTGGGTCATTGTGGATAGACTCACCAAGTCCGCTCACTTTTTGGGTATGAAGACCACAGATACATTCGAGACTTTAAGCCAGCTATATATCCGTGAGATAGTGAGGTTACACGACGTTCTGCTCTCGATTGTGTCGGATCGTGACTCTAGGTTTGTGGCGAGATTCTGGCAGAGTCTACAACAAGCAATGGGGACGAAGTTACACTTCAATACGGCTTTTCATCCCCAAATGGATGTCCAATCTGAGAGGGTAATACAAATTGTGGAGGATATGTTACGCGCTTGCGCGTTGGACTTCAAGGGGAGTTGGAGCGACTACTTACCGTTGGTGGAGTTTGCTTACAACAACAGCTATCAAGAAAGTATTGGGATGGCACCGTATGAAGCATTGTATGGAAGACCATGCCGATCACCGACGTGTTGGTTAGAAGCCGGCGAGAGTAGTTTGTTTGGACCGGACATTGTTTGAGAAACTAAGAAGAAGATTCAACTCATTCGAGAGAGGCTACGGACGGCGCAAAGTAGACAAAAGAGCTATGCGGACCATAGACAAATACCCTCAAAATTCAAGGTGTGAGACTACGTATTTCTCAAGGTGTCACCCAAGAAAGGTGTGTTTCGATTCGACAAGAAGGGGAAGTTAGCGCCAAGATATACCGGACCATTTGAGGTAATCAAAGCGGTAGGCAAGGCGGCATATCAACTTCGACTACCAGCCCAACTATCCGGAGTACATGATGTGCTCCACGTGTCCATGTTGAGAAGGTGTCACTCGGATGCAATTCCAATCATGAACTTGGAGGAGATTGAAATTCAAGATGGAGCAACCTACGAAGAACAACCGGTAGAAATTCTCGATGCCCAGGAAAAAGTGCTTCACAACAAAGTTATCAGATTGGTGAAGGTTTTGTGGCAACACCATGGAATGGAGAAAGCTACATGGGAATCGGAGCAAGAAATGCGGGAGAAGTATCTATATTTGTTCGCTACTTGAGGTAAGTTTCGAGGATGAAACTTTCTTTAAGGGGGTGGATTGTAACACCCCGCATTTTCTTTTATATATGTATATAGATATATAGTAAATAATTGTGATAAAAAAATGTGAATATATGTAGTGATGTGTGTTTGAATTTGGTAGATTGGAAAAGTAGAGATTTAAAATGTTAGTGAAAATAATAGTTGAAATTTGATTTTAATAAGTGAAAATATGAAATTTTAGGTCCTAGAACTTGTATTAAATAGGTTTGGTGTAGAAATCTGTGTTGGAGAGGTTTGGGATGGATTGGGTTGACTTAGGAATGAATTGGAAATGGAAAAGGGACGAGGACAAGCTGTGAACAGTGCACGTGAATAGTGCACTGGCTGCAACTTCAAGCGCGATTTCTACCTTGATGCAGTCAATAGCTCTCAAAACTCAAAACATGAAAATTTTAGAGCTCTTTCTTATCATTCCATAGCATTGAATTATCTCAATCGGAGCTCAGATGAGAGTTATGCCCAGATAATGATGGGCTGTTTTGACAGCCCAATTAGCTTGAATAGTGCACGTGAACAGTTCACTAGCTACAACTTCAAGCCCGATTTAGACCTTGATGCAGTCAATATCTCTCAAAACTTAAAACATGAAAGTTTTAAAGTTCTTTCTCATCATTCCATATATCATCTTGAATTATCTCAATCGGAGCTCGGATGAGAGAGTTATGCCCAGATAACGATGGGCTATTTTGATAGCCCAATTAGCTTGAACAGTGCACGTCAATATTGCACTGGTTGCAACTTCAAGCCTGATTTAGACCTTGATGAAGTTAATATATCTCAAAAATTAAAACATAAAAGTTTTAGAGCTCTTTCTTATCATTCCATAGCATCTTGAATCATCTCAATCAGAGCTCGGATGAGAGAGTTATGCTCAAATAACGAAACGATGTTGAAATAGTCCAATTAGCTTCATTTTGCATTTAATGTCTCCATTTGCATCCTATATCAAAATATAAGAATAATGAGTACTTTTAGGCTTCAAATAAGTATAAAGAGCTTTAAGAAGCACTCTTTATCACCTTTTATTTGCAAATATCGCAAAACTTCATTAATAGCCGATTCAGATGGGTAAAATAGAAACTTTAGTGTTTCGGGTGTACGTTGACTTGGGTTTTGAGATAAATCATAAAAATAAATGTTTTTAGGTTAAAATAACATTAAAAATGAATCCAAAACGTCGACAAACCTTAGGGTAGTCATATGGATCAAATTGGAGATTCTTAGTGGTAAAACCGTAAATTTGGAGAAACCCAAAACAGCCTGTGAACAGTATTTTTCGGGGCTGCTATGTTTTAAACTCATTTTTATCTCATTTGCTCTCATTTCCTTCACTCCCCTCACACCCCCACACCTCTTGGAACCCTATAGAGCATCAGAGAGGAAGAAAAGAAGGGAAAAACAAGAGATTTAAGGGTGATTTACGATCAAATATTCTTGTTCTTCACACCAAAGTTAAGGATTCAAGGTAGGGGTTTTTTCTCATTCACTTACATTGAGGCTAGGGTATTTATATATGTATGTTTTGGCTATCAATAGTATATATATGCTATGAAATCATCCTCTCTTAGGCTTTTTGCAAGGACTACATGTTTTGAACAAAGTAGAGTTTAATACCCATGAAATCTCTTTTCTAGTTTTAAAACCCTAATTTTTGGAGAGTGATGTATTTCCTTCCTAAAGGCTTTCTTTATTATGGATTTCAAAACCTTAGTGCTTTGTGTTGGGTAGAAAAATGATGTTATTGTGATCTCATGTATTTTCTTAGTTGGTTGTGACATTGTTACATGATATATTTTGGGAATTTTGGATATGCTTGTAAATTGAGATGAATGTTGGAATTGTATACTGGGTTGGGTTGTTTGTGATGCACATAAGTGAGAAGTTCCTTGTAAGGATTCTCACCCCTTCCCAAGAGGTTCCCAATAAGGATGTTTGGGAAATAATGTAGTGATTGGTGAGAGATTTCATGTAAGAATGCTCATCCATTTTCAAGAGGTTCCCAGTAAGGATGCTTGGGAAATAATGTAGTGATTGGTGAGAGGTTCCATGTTAGGATGCTCATCCATTTTCAAGAGGTTCCCAATAAGGATGCTTGAGAATCAAAGGTGACCTAAACGGGGGTGGAGGTTACCACAAAGTGTGCCACCTACCGAAAGAATTGTTGGGAATTGGTTATGGCAATTAATGGTTATTATTTGTATGTGGTGCTCGTTTATTCATTTAAGTAATGTTTTTAAATAAACTTGAGATCCTTTTCAAATGTCACTGATTTATTTCAAATTATGTATCTATGTTATGTTAAAATTGAGACCGACTATTTTAAATGTTTTTTCAAACCTTGTATGGGTTTGGGAGAATTTTTTTACAGAGCTTCGTGCTCACCCCCTATCGCTAACATTTTTCAGATTACCCGCTTGAGGAGGAGGACGTAAGGGTCGAGGAGCCCGCTACTTGGGAGACTCCACTGGACGAGAGTGTAGATCCCGAGGTGGACGCATAGAGCGACCTCCTTTACTTTTGTACTAGACTAGGACATTCTTTAGGAACATTGTGTAGTCTAGCTTCTTTTGTTTATTCTGTTGCGCTTCTTTAATTAATATTTGAGATATAATAGTCATGACTTGAGCTTATTCTTTTGGATAATGTTGTAAATATTCGTGGATGACAAATGCAGTCTTGTTTCTTAAGGGATTATATTAGTGCTCTCATGATATGAATGGTTTTAGAATGTAATGCCGTCCAGGGTGTGTTTTGGGGTGTTACAAAAATACTCCCAAACTTAAACTAAATATTGCCCTCAATGTATAAAGTAGGAAAAATTAAGACAGATGACTTCCCTGAGACTTCGCTAGTTCGAATCATCGTTAGTATCCTCATTGCCTGCTGAGTCAGGAGTGTATTCGGGAAACATAGGTGGGATGTTCTTGGCTCCTAGTAAGGCTTTGTGTGTGCTCCAACTTTATGTTCAATCCTTGGGACCTGCAAACAATTGACATACCAATTAAAATGCACTAATTAACTAACTAACTACATTATTTCTTATAAAAAACTAAATTAAAATAAAATGAAATAAAACTTAGAAACTAAAATTTGGGTTACCTTCCAATTAGTGCTTGTTTTATAGTCTTTAGCTTGACTACTTTCTGTTTCATCCTGGGTCGACATGGGTAATTGAGGTCTTTTCATAATCAATGTCGCCACCCCAATATTGCTTTAGTCTCTGCCCATTCACCTTGAAATTACTTTTCGAATTGGCTTCCTTGACTTCAACAGCCCCATGCGGGAACACCTCCTCTTTATATAGCTCGGCGTTCTCAAGAGGATCTGAAATACAACTTCCTACGAATACCCCATTCACTGCATCTTCCACCAAATCATCCCGAAAATATTTTTCTGGTTCCTTTGGAAATTTCATAGCTGAAAATACATTGAATGTAACCTCTTGATCTTGGACTCGCATAGTTAGCTCACCTTTTTGTATATCGATAAGTGTTCTCCCTGTTGCTAAGAATGGTCGCTCAAGAATAATAGGTATTTCTCTATCTTCCTCACAATCTAAGATTACAAAATCAGCTAGAAAAATGAATTTATCTACTTTAACTAGAACATCCTCAACTATGCCCCTTGGATAAGTGAGTGATCTATCCACAAGCTGCAATGTGATGGTCATAGGCTTCGCTTCCTTCAAACCCAATTGCTGATAAATTGAGAGTGGCATTAAGCTAATACTAGCTCCCAAGTCACACAATGCCTTCCCAAAAAATTGATTGCCCATTGTGCATGGAATTGTATAGCCACCCGGATCTTTGAGCTTTAGTAGTAGCTTCTTTTTAAAAATAGCACTGGACTCCTCTATAAATGCCACTGTCTCAAAATCGTCTAATTTTCTCTTCTTTAACAAAATTTTCTTCAAAAATTTCACATAGTTAGGTATTTTCTCCACTGCTTCTGTGAAAGGGATATTTATTTGGAGCTTCTTAAACACTTCCATGAATTTAGAGAACTGCTTATCCTACTTCTGTTTCTACAAACATTGTGGAAACAGCACGGAAGGCATAATAGGACTCAGATTACCTCCATTAGAACATGCAACTGGATCTTCTTCTTTCTTTTCATGTTTCACATTCTTGCTATCTTTTATTTTGTTTATCTTCAATATCATCTCCATGTGATTGTTTTGGAGTTCCACCAATAACCTTAGGTAACTCTATTCTGCTTCATAATGTAATAGCATTGTTGTGCTCCTTACCTTCCCTCTTAGGATTGACCTCCGTATCACTAGATAGAGTGCCTTGAGGTCGGTTCTTAATGGCATTAGCAAGCTAACCCATTTGATTTTTCAAGTTTTGGACTGATACTTTCACACTGTTCATCCTTGTCTCACTCTATGGTTTGTACCTGGAAAACAACTCCTCTAAATTGGACTTCTTTTCCTACTATGGTGGAGCTTGATTCTAAAAGCCTAGTGGGTATGATTGTGTTGGAGTAGAAGTTTGGGCTTGATTATTATTCCAAGACAAGTTTGGATGAGTCCTCCAACCAGGGTTATAATTGTTGAAATTTTTGCCAAGTTACTACCTGTTGAAGTTACCAACGTATTGTACCGACTTTGAACTAATTGCACATTGACTGGTCGGATGGTTCCCAACACATAATTCACAAACAACTCCCACACTCTGAATAGGCTGCACCTCTAAAGCATCAATCTTCTTGGTCAACGTAGCCATTTGTGTAGCCAATGCAATAACCGCATCGACTTCATAAATCCTTGCTACCTTTGCTTGATTGATCCTTGTAGAGAGCCACTGATAATTGTTGGCAGCCATCATCTCCAACAACTTATAGGCTTCATCAAAAAAAAATTTCATCAATGCCCCACCTACAGCTGCATCGACACTAGTCCGAGTAGCACTAAACAACCCGTTGTAGAATGTTTAAACTTGCAATCACTTAGGAATACCATGGTGAGGGCATTTTTGCAATAAATTCTTAAATCGCTCCCAAGCTTCATATAGAGTCTTAGAATCATGTTGTGCGAATAAAGTGATGTCATTCTTCAACCTTGCAATTTTAGCTGGTGGAAAGAATTTAGCTAAGAATTTTTAAGCTAAATCTGTCCATGTGGTAATAGAACTTGGCAACAATGAATGCAACCAACTCTTTGCCTTATCACGAAGTGTGAAAGGGAAAAGTTAGAGCCTAATCGCATCTTCAGAAATCCCATTGTATTTGAACGTGTCGCAAATCTCTAGAAAACTCACCAAATGATCATTTGGGTCATTGTTAGGCAAACCGCCAAACTGCGCTGAATTCTAAATCATTTGGATGGTACCTAGCTTGATCTCGAAACTGTTTGCTTGAATTGCGGGCCTTTGAATGCTCGATTTTATTTCTGTAACAAGCGGCATATCATAATCCCTTAGCGATTTCTATTCATCTTCAGCCATATTTTATTGATTTTTTACTTCTTGTAAATGCTTTCGTAAGTTTCAAAGCCTTCTTTCGATTTCATCTTCGTACAGTAGTAGCTCCTAACCTGTAGATTGTATTTGCATACAAAATTCAAGAGTACTTGTGAAAACAATTAAAACAAAAAATTAAATAAGTTTAAACTAAGATCAAATTGATTGAATTAATATTGAAATAATTACTAGAATAAATCCCCAGCAACGGTGCCAAAAACTTGTTGTCCGAATTTGATATAGACAATTAACATGCAAATATACATGATCAACATGTAATAAAGTGATAAGTAGAGTATCGTTCTCACGGAGAATTATTACTAATAAGTTTCAAGTACTAACTTTATATCAATTCAATTTTATTTAAACAATTGAACTACAAAATTACTAATTTAAAACTAAATCTTAACTTAATAATCAAGGGTTGAATTTACTGGATAAAAGAAATTAAGATTACAACTTCCCATAATGCTTCGTATAAATCTTTCTAAGTCTCTTTCCAGTCAATTAATCAAAATAAGTTGTTAATTGAGAACTCAAAAATTATTTATCAAACGTCTTTCAATAGTTAGATAAAATTATCTCTCCCGATTAAATTACTATATTCCTATGCAAAATAATTTGGAATAGATTCATTAAGTTCAAACTCTTACAAAAGTTACACACGGCATATAGGTATATTCTTATCCTATACACAAACTCAACTATTCAATCCGAAGAAGAATTAACTAGACACATATCATCATATTCCGATCTAAACCTAGAATTCATCTTCCAATTTTATCTAGGTTATCAAATTAATTGTTGGCCACACAATCATATACTAAGTACAAAATATGACAAACAACTCATGTATGATCAATAGAACTAGAATCGAGAGTAGATCAATTTAACTAAACATCAGGTTCCGTTACAATCTTTATAAAGATTTAGTTCATAATGTAATTGAAAAAAATCATTCTCAAATTAAACAACATCTTAGAAAATCAAGAAGTAAAATTAAGAGAAAAGAATGAAAACTTAGTTGCAATTTTCAATTCCTCTCTAGCCTTCAAGTCCAATCTTCTTCGTGTCGCTTCCTTCAATTCTTGTCTTCAATTTTCTTTGATCCTTTGATTTTTCCTATGTTAGCAGCCCCCAAAATCAGTATCTCTTTTCCAACTCAAAACCTAATATATATGTAGCCTTATAGTTCAATTTCGAGTCAAAAACAAGTCAGAATTTGCGTCCAGAGCCAACAGAAGTGCCTAGGCGCTGGGTAGGTGCTGGGTAAGCGCTAGGTAGACACTGTCTGGGCAAAATATGGGCGCCTAGGCACTGAAAAAGTGCTGGGTAGGCGTTGTCCCCTTTTAAGCCTAAAGCTTCCCTTGTTGCTTAGCCTTCAAAAATTGTAACGTCCCAAAATCCACCTTGGACGACATTACAAATTAAATTCATTCACATCATGAGAGCAACTAAATAAATTCATTAATAAAAAAAAATTCATTCATTAATGTAATATCTACAACATCATTCCCAACATAAACATGCCAAAACATGGCTATTATATCTCAAAAGAATGTGATCGACTATGATAATAATATCTCAAAAGAATCACATTTAAACTGGCAGTGGAATAACAAAAGCTTAGTCTTTAATAACAATTCAATAAAATAAGCAAGAGATCAGCAAAAGATAAGCTTTTATTGTTTCAATCAAGCACCAGAGTTTTGAAATAAAGATCAAAGGAAGAATCAAGAGGAAAAATCCATCTCTTTTAAAAACTAGGGTTTTATGACAAGAAAAGAAATCTCATGGTTATATAAACATAGCTTTGTTTAAAACATGGTAATGATTGCAAAATTCTCAAGGAATCATGACTTCATAGCACATACATATGATTAAGAGTGGAAACATACATGCCCTAGCCTCAGTGAACAAGAATGGAAGGAACCCCTACCTTGGTATTCTTGAAAAACTAGGGTTTTGATCTTCTTGAAGTGGAAATCCCTTTTGATCTTGTGTTTTTCCCTTCCTTTCTTCCTCTCTAAGGTTTTCTAGGGTTAGAGATGTTGAAATGGGGGTAAAAAAGTTGTCCTTAAGTATTTATAGATGAAGGAAGACCGGCTATTTTGCGACTTAAAATTTCAAATTTTTAGAAAACCTTCCAGAAGGTTTCTCATCGACCTTCCGGAAGGTTTCTCATCGACCTTCCGGAAGGTTTGTCTACTGGACAAACATTTTCATTAACCTTCCGGAAGGTTTCTCATCGACCTTCCGGAAGGTTTGTCTATTGGACAAACATTTTCATTAACCTTCCAAAAGATTTCTCATCGACCTTCTGGAAGGTTTCTTATCAACCTACTGGATAAGCCTTTACCTTAACCTGCCGAAAGGTTTTTCATCGACTTTCTAGAAGGTTTTGCCTGTTTTTCTACAAATCCTCCCTTCTTCATTTCCAAGCCCTTCCAATTCCAACCAAAACTTATATAACATACTTTTGTACATCAAACCTAGTTGGTACAAGTTCTATTACAACGATTTCATATATTTGCAAGTTAAAACTAAGTTTTAACTATTATTTACTCAAAATTTTTCTATATTAACATTTCAAAAGAAATAATTACTTGCTATATAAACCTATATACATATATAAACATAAAAAAGTGGGGTTTACAAAAACCCAACACTTAGGCTCCAAATTGACCTTGTTTCCTTCCAAATGATGATCCCTACAAAATAACATCAAAACACACAAAACAAATAAAAAGAAACCGAAAATATTAGAAAACTTACAATTTTATCAAACTAAAAGTACTCAATTCGTAGGTATAAAACTCACTCATCACGGGGCAACACTGGATCTGCCACCATCACCTCTCACTGCCTCGCTGCCTGCACTCAGTGCTTCACTGCTCACATCCAAGCTACCAACACCCAGGCCGGTGCCCAAGCTGCCATCACCCACACCAACAAACACCTAAGCCCCAGTGCCTAGTCCTCTTGTGCCCCACACCTACTGCTGCACCCCATCTCCCAAGAATACCTCGCCAACGTGCACCTGTGACCTAGTAATTGCACCCGTCTGTACCATGTTGCTGGCTTGCATGCCCTTGTTCATACTTGCCTGCACACCACTGCCTATTTGTGCCTGTGCACCCTTACCCACAGCGCCGCCTTGCCTTGTTCGACACTCACCCTCTCCTCCTCACGCCGCTCACCTCAACTTGACATCTCACTTCTCCCTTTCACCTCAGATGTGTATAAAGAAATCTTGAGATTACTCCTTCTTTAGTCCTCAAGATGAGTATATGGGTGTCCTATTTAAAGGACTAGTCTACTTCTAAAGTTATCAATTGCTACAAAGGCTCTTGCTGCTAAAAGGGATTTGTTGCTAAAAGATAACCAAGACAACATGATAAGGTTTCAAGAACACATGAAAAGGTCTCTTATTGATGCCCTCTCCCCCTAATCTCATTGGACTTTGGACATGGAGTGCAAATAATGAGCCCAACACAGACCAGGCCCAGAATTAAAGAGCAAGCCAATACCATAGATGTAGACTATGCTTGGGGCATAAATGCAAACTAACAAATACCCAATCACAATTTTAGTTGGGCCAAGCCTACATTCCTGAGAGACCCAACCCATCATCGGCGCACGTGGGAATCTCCATTCGAGGAGAGGGAATCCATAGGGATGCAGTTATCAAGGGCACATCGCTAGTCTCGCAAAATCACCTGGTCTTTTACAAGATAGGATGAGTTTTAAGGAATCATCCCACTATCACCTCGCCCATTATGAGGATAAGGCGAGTTTCACAAAATCACACATTCCCTACTACAAGGATGGTGCCTCAATCAAAGCCTCTCAGAGCCACCTTCACTTGCCTATAAATTATAAGCCCCAGCTACACATAGGGGGTATCACATACATCTTAGCACACTACACCTCTTGAGTAATAAGATTCTCTGGCAACCATAGTCATTCCAAGTAGAGTAGGTCACACAAATCGAACCACCTAATCTTTGTGTTTGCTTATGGTGAGCCCTCTTTATTTCATCATTGATTGATTTTGCATAAACATATTTGGCGCATCATCAGTATATATAGTTGTTTGCTAAATAATCTCTCTCTCTCTCTCTCTTTCTCTCTCATGTCTATGGTCATGGTTAGGTAATGATTGGTTTGATTACCACTGTGGTATCAATTGTTTTCATCACAACATTATATATGTAAGATCATTATAATACAACCTAAATTCCTTACTCACATACTATTCAACTAAGTCTCATGATTATGTAAACATAAATCTTTATTGTTAAGGAAACAAATTTTTAAACTTGCTTATACATTTGGTATTATGTTATTGCGCATTTAGTAAATGATTTTGCTAAGGCAAGATTGTGAGGTGATAGTTTCTATATTTTTGATTGCATGTTTAGTTCTTTATCTATGTTTATTTTATTTCTAGCCACCATAGTGTACTAACTATCGCTGTAAAGTCACGATATTAAAAAATGAAAGATTTCACCATTTTTGGTCATAAAAGTTTATACCTCTAGTATTTTTTTTTTGTCAACGCAAAATGTTTACATATTTATTTCACTTTTATTTTCACTCATCTTCTTACAGATGGATAAAGACTTAGAGCAAACTGTAAGATGAGTTTCATTTCACTCATATTCTTGATAATTGTTTCGCATATAGTTTGTGTCCATTTATAATGCGTCTTTATGTATAGATTAAATTGCTCAACAAAAACAATGTTGGTGTTGTGATCTGCGACGAGTGTGAACTCAATTGCATCCTTATTTTTAAGGTAGTGTCATGACACATCAATTTTTTTTATATATTATTCTTTTTATTTTCTATATCATGATTTCACTTAACTATGCTTATTCTCTAAAAGGTAAATGAAAGATCAATCATAACTGCCAAAGCAAAGTCTAAAGGAAAATGAATGACAATCTCTTTTGACAAAGGAACAGTAAGTACATCATGCCAAGTGGCATTACATTGTAGTTAACTTTTTAAAATTTATTGTTTTGCCCAGTTGGTAAATTATTTAATAAAGTATAGTTGGTTTCCTTCAAAATATATAATATTTACAAAACAAAACTTTCAATTCACATTTTAGGCATCCAATGATAATGTTATATCAAAAGCTACCTTAGCCTAACGTGGAAGGCGCGGACAGCAAAGACATGATGGTGGAAAAACAAAAGAAACTGAGTGCTCTAAAAGTCAATTAGCACAACGTGCACGCCGCGAACAAGATATAGTAGGACTAAGTACATATGTTAAACGGTAACAAAATTTACTCCTAGTAAAGTTTAGTATTAAGTGTGCGCTAGAGGGCATGAGTTTTTCCACAAGCTATTTATTCATAACCCACATTTTAGGAAGAAAATTTCCAAACTCATTACATCAATTATTTTTTCTGAATTTGTTCTCATAGCCATGTTTAAATCAATTATTGTTTGATGGGTCCTCTGTTATCAAAAAAGATCAATTGATTATTGATTTGAAAAATTAAAGAATGAGCCAAATTATGCAGTCCATTAAGACTTGTGCCAAACACGTGCTAGTCTCTCATCGGTGGCGATTATACTCCACAATGGGTAGTTTCTTATCTGCTCATCAAAGAATATGCAGTTGGGAGACCCACAAACTCAAAACTTGCCATTAGAAAGGAAAGTGGAATGTGCTGGCTACTTCATGAAAGGCCAGTTCCCCCTACTTGCAAAAGAAACTATCAAGCAAGTCCTCTTACAAATGCAATAAGAGGATATGGATAAAAAAGAAGGGTAGAAGAGACAAAGGCAAGAAAAAAAAAACAGAGGAGAGAAATTTTGGAGAGAGGGGAGAAAAAGAGACAAAGAGAAGAGTTGCAGCAGATTTGGAGAAATGGTTAACCGAAGAAGAGTGCAAGGAAAAAAAAAAGAACAAAGAAGAAAAAAAATTTGAACATATTGATCAGGTAAAAAAAATTACGTTCATTCTCTTGCTTGCTAATCTTATCTCTTGGATTATTTTGATTACAACATGATTGGTTCAAAACTACATCATCCCAAACAACCGTAGCGATCCTGAACAACTATGACAATCTCAATTCCCTTCAAAGTCACAAATTTAGGAGTTTCCAACTCTTTAGGTTTGACACAACTGTGAAATTAATTCTCTCCCACTCACTTCGATGCTCTTCAGTCGTCTATAAAATTCTCTGACTCCTTTGGAGCTGCCAAGTCTCTGACTCTTAAAGCTATGGCACTGGTGCAATCAAGACTTACCATTGGGTCTGACTCATCTGATGCAAACAAAAAAATGAACTTTGGGACTAATGGAGTTTTAAACTCCCTGTTATCTCTATTGGGTCTTTTGAAATACAAATGGTAGTAAAGCACATTGCATTTTTTTTTAACTCCTCTCTTTCCCATCATGAACATCTGCTAGAAACCAAAAAAAAAAATGGCAATGAGTTCAGTTCTTTCAAAAGACCAGTTTAAAAAAACATGCTGCTTTGGTCTTTCAAAGACGATTTTAAAAGAGCAATGGATTTTTTTAACTCATAAGAAAGTTTACAGCAATTAAGAGCCTTTGGCTCTTCAAAAATTCATGAATTAAAGGAGTTTCTAAGTCCACTACTTAAAAGGAGTTTTCAACTCCACTTGCTCAAAGATGAAAATTGTATGTGGCATCTCCAAAATTCCAAACCTCGTTACCTATCAAAAAAAAATTCATGCTCTTTCATCAATAGTTCAAGGAGCTTCCAACTCCTAAATTACTCGTGGAAATTCAAAGAGTTTTCAACTCCAAAGGATCACTATGACAAAAAAAGTTCAGAATTCTAAACTCTTCGCGGCACCAACATTGCCTTGGGCTCTTCTCGGATCAAAAGAAATTTCATGGAGTTTTTCGACATTTTTTCGCAATAAGTGACACTAAAAAAAACTAGACTAGGCCTAGCTATAAACAAGAGTCTTAGACTCTTTAACTATGGCATTTGCAAATTATTCATGGACAAAGAGTTTTAAACTCTTAAGAAAAGATGAAAAGAGATGTAAGAGTCTTCACTGGCTTTACAAATGTGACTAAAAGAAAGAAGAGTCTTTGGATTCAAGAGTCTTTGTCTCTTCAAGAATTTGTTTTTCAAGAAATAGAATTTATAAGGAATTTCTAATTCCTACAAGAATTTCAGTCACCAATGGCAACTTAGTTCCATGTTTTCGAATCCTGCTCAAGTTATAGCTCATTAAAATTGATATGGAGTCTGTAACTCTTTTTAAGTGACAATTTGATCATTCAAATCCGTCACTATTTTTGGAGTTTTAAACACCTACAAATTGAATAGTGTAGAAATTAAATTAAAGAATTTCTTACTCTTTACTAGTTTTGGGGGTTTAAAACTCTTTAATGATCTTTATAAAAAAGAGTCTTGGACTCTTAAATAGATTTTTGAGTTTGTAACTCACAAAAAAGTCACTAATTTTATGTGGAATTTAATTCCATCAAGTCACAATCTATGTGAATCCTAAATTTCACGAAATTCAAAGTCATTTTAAATACAACTCAAGTCCATACCAAAGAATAATGGGTCATTTACCCATTTCAACTTAACTCAAATAAAATTCCAAATTAAATGGGTCATTCACACATTTAAAACCCCACTCAAATTCAAAATTATTTCCTAAACTACGAATCGACTTGATCCCAATAATGGGCACGTAGAGCAACCAAGGCAATTAACCTAGGTCCAGCTACCATTACAAATAAAATACCCTTGTGGGGTAAAAGCTAATGCGTGGTAATTTCTCGTTGGAATCAAAGGGCATTCTCTTGAAATAAGAGATTATAATTAACGGATATATGTTATATGGAATGGGTTCAACTTACATTAATAAAACTCGTATAATTCCTTGTTATATGAGTGAAATCGTGTTCAACAAAATATTGAAATGGGTTAATTACACTAGAGGTCGTCAAAGTATGGGATTTGTCTCATTTGGGTCCCTAATGTTTCAATTGCTTTGTTTTGGTCCCTAAAGTATTAAATATGTTTTTATATGGTCCTTCAAGGAGACAATTTGTAGATTGTCAATGATATTTTATCATAAAATTGTCATGTAATACTTAAATATAGAAAAAAATAATTTTGATAGCTTTTAACAAAAAAATGTGTAATATAGGTAGTTTTTGACCAAAAGTTGGATAGTTCATGATAAAAAAACTATACAATTTAGGTAGCTATTTATACAAAATTTGAGTAGCAATTTGGTCAAGAGTTATTCAAATTATTTTTTTATCTATATTTAAGTATCACGTGACAAGTTTATAATAAAAAATTATTAGCAATCTAAATGTTCAATACTTCAGAGACTAGAAACATATTCAATACTTCAGAGACTAAAATGATGCAATTGAAACATTAGGGACCAAAATGAAACAAATTTCATACTTTGGTGACCTCCAATGCAATTAACCCTATTGAAATTTTTGTCCAACATGGTTTTTGGCATGCCCTGTGGGACCCATTTTCCCTTCATCTCTAATACTATTTAGTGCTTTATTTTTGTTACCTTTGTAGGTTCATAATGGCACCACAAGTAACTGTTTATTATCACAAGCTCCCTTCATCAATGCAAGTTCATGGGAAAAATTCAAAAAAGGTGAATTGTCATGCTTCTTTCAAGATCAATCAATCAACAATTTGGGGAGCAATTCCAAAGGTTAATGATAGGATCCAAGGAAGTAAAATCACCAAAGCTACACCTAAGAAGGCTACCCATAGGGTGATTCAAGAAATCACCTCAGTCTATCAACCTACTCAAATATTGATTGCAACCATACCAATTAATTTTTCCTATATTGTATCAGTGATGGCAACCTTTGTGGAAAGCAAGGAGAGTACTCCTCCTTCTACTCCAAGGGTGAATGCTCCTAAGGCTTCTTAGGATGGGCTATCACAAGAGAAGGCTACACCAAAGTCTATAGCTATTTGTCAATCAAAGGTTACATCCTTAGTACAATTTATTCCAAGAGCATTTGAGCCCAGTTCACCATCTACATCTGCTAAAGGAAAGAGTCCAAAACTTTCCTGTTCCCAAATTTAGCGATCAAATTCGAGTATTTTCATCAAGGTCCTTTATAAAAGGAACCCTTCTAAGAAAAAGGGATCCAATAAGCAATCAAGGGGCCCAAAGACCAAAGCTATACCTACAGCTTCCATGTCCCCACTGACTGCCATAAGTGTTGAGCAATTCAAGAACACACACTCAGACATGGAAAATCATAAATGGGCTTTCATTTATGGATACATGTATGCTAAGGAAACTCGCATTTCATCAAGGGCAAACTACCTCTCAAGAGAAGGGATGCAAGTTTACACAGGGCCTATCACCTGGTCAAGAGCTCGGATAATGTCTTGGCCTCCTTTTGAGGAATTTGCGATCGCAGATGAGTTCTTGACAACTGAACAAGAATGCTCATCATCACAAGCTACCTCGGAGGAATCAATAGCATCAAATCAACATGAACAACCCATCAATTCAATGTCAAGTTCAAATAATCCCCTTTATGGAGATCCTAAAGTTTTCTTCCAATAAGAGGATTTTTTGGATGAGTTAGGACATCAGTTTCGAAAAAAGCTAAACATTGATCAAGAATTTGACTCAAAGGATATGCCAGTTCTTGTTACTGGCACGTCAAGTGTAATGCCTCAAAAACCACCTTGGACGATATTATAATTTAAATTCATTCACATCATGAGAGCGACTAATAAAATTCATCAATAAAGAAATTACATTCATCAAATGTAATCTTACAACATCATTCCCAAAAGAATATGCCAAAACATGACGATCATATCCCTAAAAGAATATGATCAACTATGACAATTACATCCCAAAAGAATCGAATTTAACTCGCAGCGGAAAAACAAAAGATTAGTATTTACATAATCTCAAAAGAAATTTCCTTGTCTAGCTCCTAAGAGAGTATAACCCTAGACATCCACCTCGGGATCCATGAGCCCATCTAGTGGAGCTTCCCAATGTATCAGCTCCTCAACTCTGAGCTCCTCCTCTAGGTGAGCACTAAACTTTGTAACAACATTCCTCCCAAAATCAAACAAGATTTAAAAAACATAATAAATAGTTCGGTCTCATTTTTTAAATATCATATATCAATTTTTGAAAAAAAAAATGGGACATTTCAACGGATCTCAAGTTTACGCAATAGCAATAATTTAAATGAACAGTAAAAATAAATTTTCCAATAATAAACCATTTTCAACCATAAATCATTTCTCACAAGTTCTTATAGAGTCTCATACCTCTACAAGCTCTTGTAGGAAACCAATTCCACACAATTACAATAATCGTTCAATAGTGTCATCTCATATTCTCATGTATGTTGGTTGTTTTCCATGAATCTATATAACGAATCTACCTCGTTCACCCAATCATAATCACACAAACCACTTTAGGAAGGACATATACTATCTCCCACGGCATTGATGAATCCTTCCCAAAAAAGGTATACCAACCCTCAGCCTCGAACTTATGTGAACAATAGTGGTTGCTCTCACAAACAATAAACCGCTACAAGTGTTAGGAAATCATCTCACCCCCACTGAGATAGACTAACCTCTAACACTCTACGGCAGTGCTCGAATGTAATTCAAGTCCATCACAACAACCATACAAGAGATGTACTAACATCTATTTTCTCAAATCACAAGTCAATCCAAAAACCCCCAATTTCAATAGGTATTATTTTTCCAACATAACAATTCAATAAAATAAGCAAGAGATCAGCAAAAGATAAGCTTTTATTGTTCTAATCAAGCACTAGAGTTTTGAAATCAAGATCAAAGGAAGAATCAAGAGGAAAAATCCATCTCTTTTAAAAACTAGGGTTTTATGACAAGAAAAAAAATCTCATGGTTATATAAACATAGTTTTGTTTAAAACATGGTAATAATTGTAAAAATCTCAAAGAATCATGATTTCATAGCAAATAAATATGATTAAGAGTGGAAACATACATATACATACATGTCCTAGCCTCAATGAACAAGAATGGAAGGAACCCCTACCTTGGTGTTCTTGAAAAACTAGAATTTTGATCTTCTTGAAGTGGAAATCCCTTTGATCTTGTGTTTTTCACTTCCTTTCTTCCTCTCTAAAGTTTTCTAGGGTTAGAGATGTTGAAATGGGGCTAAAGGAGTTGTCCTTAAGTATATATAGTGGAAGGAAGACCAGCTGTTTCGCGACTTAAAATTTCAGATTTTTCATTAACCTTCTAGAAGGTTTGCCTATTAGACAAACCTTTTTCATTAACCATCCGGAAGGTTTCTCATCGACCTTCTAGAAGGTTTGTCTACTGGACAAATATTTTCATTAACCTTTCGGAAGGTTTCTCATCGACCTTCTGGAAGGTTTGTCTACTGGACAAACATTTTCATTTACCTTCCGGAAGGTTTCTCATCTACCTTCCGGAAGGTTTCTCATCGACCTTCCGGAACGTTTTGCCTACTGGATAAATCTTTACCTTAACCTTCCGGAATGTTTTCATCAACCTTCCAAAAGGTTTTACCTGTTTTTCTACAAATCCTCCCTTCTTCATTTTCAATCCATTCCAAGCCCTTCCAATTTCAACCCAAACTTCTATAACATACTTTTGTACATTAAACCTAGTTGGTACAATTTCTATTGCAACAATTTCATATATTTACAATTTAAAACTAAGTTTTAACTACTATTTACTCAAATTTTACCATATTCATTTCAAAGGAAATAATTACTTGCTATATATACCTATATACATAGATAAAGATAAAAGTGTGGGGTTTACATCAAGCATTGAGGAGCAATTAAGTGAGATGCAAAGAAAATTGTAGAGAAAGATGTTGAGATAGCTACCCTTGCAACCCAAGTGGCTAGCCAAGCTAGCGCCTCAGCATGAGAACATGTTCAAACCATTGAAGAGGCTCAAACTTCTATAACGCCAGTTACTAAAGCAGATTTAAAAACATTAATTGCTGACAGAAGTCAAGAATTCCAAGCATCCATGACTCCACCAGTGCTTGGGTATCATAGGTCATATCCTAGCTATTACAATACCATCCCATTTCCTCATGGTTATCAAAAACCAAATTTTGAAATATTTGATGGAATTAATGGGTCATAGCAAGAGCTTCTCACTCACTTTTATTCAGCATGTGGGGAGTCAGCCTTATCTGATGCCTTATGCCTTGTGCATATGTAGAAAAATATAAAAGGAAACAAAAAAAGAACTCTTCAAGACTTAGCCATTTTTAGCTAAGGCAAAACACAAGAAGCAAGCCATTTTTGACTAAGACAAGGAAGACCAAGAAAGGAAGGAAAAAAAATAGAAGAAAAGAAAGAGAGGAAAAGAGTTTGGGTGTTGGTCTTGTGGTGGTGCAAGAGGTAGGCTATAAGGAATCATTTTCTTTATTTTTTTTTTTATTTCTTGGAAAAAAAAAGAAAAAAAAAAACATAGTATGAAATTATTATTTGAGATTTAGGAATTTAAGCATGCATGTTGGGTGTTGTTAAAGATTTGGGAATTATGTTGATAAAATAGAATGGAAATTAGTTAAGCATGTATGTTGGGAATAACTTGAGATTTGAGAATTTTGTTTATGTATATAGTAGGGTGTTGCAAGTAGATATTAAAATGATGTTTGATTATGTGTGTATAATACCATGGTTTTTGGTAAAGAAATTGATATAAGTTGTAGGTGGTTATATAGCATAAAATTTTGTTAAAAAGAAATTCAAGTAAGATTGTTGTATAGAAATGGAATTTAAACTAAGGGTGATAATGGTTTAGTGGGTAATCTAGCAATGGTGTAGAAATATTTCTTGAAAGGTATGAATTCATGGGTGTAAAAAATTACAAAGAAATATGTAGACTTTATAATGTTATAGGGAATTATGTAGATTCGAGTATATTTTGTGAGAAATGGTAATGTTGTGGGAAATAGATAGTTTGGATGTTTTGAGTTCGTACAATTAGTATGATAATGAATTCGAAAATGTTAGCTTAATTTAATTTAAAAGAATTTTACTCGATTTACTGGGTAATCATTTTTTTGAACAATTTTTTTTAATTAATGGCAACGAGGGGAGGACATAAACCTAGCCCCTTTACATAAAATAATGAAATTTATTAAGAAGCAAAAAAGAAATAAAATTAAAATTAAAAATAAAAACGAAGCAATGATATGAGAGTTGTAATTTTAAAATTGTTTCCCATAACCAAGATAGAGTTCCTCGAACTGATACCTTCTATCCACCATTCCATCTTAAGTTTTAATCCCTTAAAGCCCTCCCGTAATTCCTTTCCTTTAGTTGATTTATGAGTCCAGCTATAGAAGTATTAAACCGAAGGAATCCTCAACAGACTTCGAGTATAAAAAAGCCAACGTATCCAAAACTGAATCAGCTCCTTAAATCTTGAAAACTTAATCTGCTGAGCAAGGAAAGAATCTTCCTCAAAAGAACCCAATATTTCTACCTAGAATCATGTTTGATCAGTTCCATTAGTGCCTGAATCCTATATGTTAGTCTGCTTTGGAATTTTGAACACTAGCATGGATTTGGATTTGGACCTTGTCATCATCCCCTAACTAGAACATTATACAATTCCAATGCCAAAGTATCTAGACTCTCCTCTTTTTGTTTTCTTTTCTCCTCCGTAATATTGAGTCTTCTCAGCAATCTTTTGGATGTAGCCATAAAATATTCATAATCAAATGTAGGCGTTAAAACATCCTCCACTCCATCAGAATAAAAACCTCTTGTGTTTTCATGAACAGCCGGTTTTTGACATAGTCATCTTTTGAAAAAATGCCCTTTGATTTCAATGCCTGATGAATCTCATCCCTAGACATTTTTGGATTAAATTCCGCTTGACTGTGGACTCACTGATGACTGCCTCCATCATTTGCTTAGTAACAAACTTTGGCTTGTGTAAAGAATAATCAATGGAAACTTATTTCAAAGAATCTTCAATACCATAATCAGGATCATCATTTGAACTGGAAAAAATCTCACCAACCTCACCATCCTCATTGTTCAGATTAAGCAAATTGAAAGTGGCTTTTCTCATAGACTTGTTAGATGTAATCATTCCAGAATCATGAAACAAGGAATCCCCAAAATGCTTAATTGGAATAGTCATAACCTCTACTATAGGATCAACATCTTCAGAGTTTATTAAAATTTGAGTTGCCTCCTCCCTTACTTTGCCCAACTGATGGGCTGGTAAGTCTTGAGATAATAGCTGCACATTGTTAACTGAAAGTGACGGCTTAACCAACATTACTCCATCCTCATTTCCACTAGACTTTCTCAGTGATTTCTTAAGGAGCATCCACTTCTGCTTCTCCTTCCTAGCCATACTCTTCTTATAAATCTTATGCACTTTTAATTTTCTAGTCTTTTGTACCCTTATCTTTCTAGGACCCCTCTTATGCTTCCTGTCTTGGGTCTGTATCAACTCTACGCTCTTCATGTTGCATGTTGATTTCTCAGTACCAATTGATTCCAGATTGATATCATTCTTAAGAATAACATGATTATGAGTTTCTCCATTGCCATCCACACCATGTTTTTGATCCAAAACAACTTCATTAACCTTTTGCCCAGCCTCTTCTTCTTCTGGTATATTCTCCAAAACAATTTGCTCCTTCCCTTTCTCCTGTTCCATCCCTTTTCCTTTCACTCTATCCTTTGTCTTCCTCTTCTTCCTACATTCACTTTCCAAATGGCCTTGCTTAGAACACCCAATATTTTTTCTCTTTCTCATAAACTATCCTTTGTCATTGATCCTTCAATCCACCCATATTAAGCTTGACGCGATCTGGGTTTTCCTTTAATAGATTCAACAATACACACACTCTTGCTACACTTGGTCTTGAAAAATTCAGTGTTGGACCATCAATTGCCAACACCTTCCCAATGGGACTCAATAGTATTTCCAAACACCGTCTAGGAAACAAATGCAATGGCAATGAAGGAAGAGATACCCACATAGGCATAATAGTTGGTTCAATTTTAGACTCAAATTCTAGAAACCATTTGAAAAAATGAATAGATGACCATTAATGTAAGCTTTGTCCTTTAGTAAAACCTTTATAAGATCTTCATAAAGACTAAACTTTAACAGTACATGTCAAGTATCCAAGCTTCCTAGAGAAAACTCACCTTTAAGAAACCATTTAGATTTTATAAAATCTCTAATATAGCTTAAAGAAGGGCATCCATATGAACACTTACCAATGACAGCAAGTTCTAGTGGCTTGAAAGCCTCCGTCATCTCTTCTCTTGTCCAAACCACTGTCGTTTCCCCATTGTGAGAGATCACCCTTTTAGTTGGCTTTGCTAAAATAGTCTTAGAAGACTGTGTATCTGGAATGCCACAACCATGAATTTGCTTTTGGAAGAAAGACATATAAGAAGGGATAGGCACCTCAGAGATCAAGATCTTAGTAGCTTCCAATGACGATAAAGCAGTGACATGATTATTAGATGTAGGGATACGTAGATGTGATGAAGAAGCAATAGGAATGGACGGATCTGGTGGCTTTGGGGGAATAGGGTTATGATGAAGTGTTGAAGGCGTAAGAAAAGAAAATTCTAGAGAGAAGGCAGAGCTTCTCTCTCTAGAAAAAAGCCATAAAGACTCAATAAATACTCATTTTTTTTTAACAATATTATCGACTCAAAAATCAATTCAAGTAGATAATATTATTTGATGTGATTGAATTATATGAATCGATGTGATGCAAATATTAAATTTTGTTTGAGTAAATTATCTCAAACTCAATTGATGTTATGTGTTTGAATGAAATTGTAGACATCGAGTGTGTCAGCTCCAGAGACAAACATCACAAGAAACGATGCACAAAAGGCACCAACGAAAGGGTCGTCCACACAGTAGAGCTTTGCACAAGGTAAATGAACTATCCTACAATCATTTTATATTCAAATAATTAAGTTGTTAGAATGATAATGTTACAAGTTTAGTTTGTGATTTTTAATACATAAAGGTGATGATTTAGTTAGATTGTGGAAGAATGTAGTGAGCTTTCGTGGTTTAATTAGTTAAAATCCGTCCCTATGATGAAAAGAATGGAATTAAGAGTATAGATTAGAACACGGGCTGTTTTGGGACTAACATTTGTTGCTATGTGACGGTTTGTCTGTGTGACAAGTGTCTACGTGATGGGATTCGATTATGTGATTGAGATGTCTGAGTGACGGACGTCTGTGTAACGAGGTTCGGATACGTAATGGAGTTGTCTAGGTGACAGACATTTACATAACGAAGATTATCTTTTTGTGTGATGTTTTTGTCTGAATGAAGAGACATAAAACTATCTGAATGATGAGACACTGAACCGTTTGAATGACAAGACATAAAACTGTCTAACTGACAAGACTTGTGTCTTTGTGACATAAGAACACTCGCACATTAAGATCATATAAGTGACAAAAATTAATTATCGAAAGGAACGATCTAAGTGACAAGAAATAGTTCGAGTATTTAAAATATCTAAGTTATAAATTAAGTTTTGCAGCCAAATAGTCTAGATGACGAAAACGAAAGTCGTTGACAGTCACAACTTGTTCGAAATATAGAAGTTAGTGACAGAGAATAAAATGTCTAGATGTTGGATTGCATCCTTAAACCAATTGAATTTTGTGGGTATGTTTCATGAGTGGCGAAACAAGATGTCTCACTGTGGGATCGTTGGGTTTTTGAGACAAATTTTCGTAAGAGAAATTACGAGGTTGTAGTTAGTGTATTTCTGAGGTTGGGTTAATACATTATAATATTTGTTGAATATTTTTTTTTTATGATACAACTGAGTACTTATTTGGAGTTTTCTTTAAACTTGTCTAGGTAATTTTGATTCACTAACCTGAAGTCCACTGCCGAAGTCAAAGATCGAGTCGGGAGGGGTCATGCATGAATCTGTGTGTGGTTAAATTTTTGGACTTTATACTTAACTTTTAAATGTTATGGATGTATCTTAACTACTAAAACTATATTTTGAGAAGTATTTACTTCATATGGTATCAGACTGGTGTGCTCACTTTTGGTGTAACCCTTATGTTTATATTTAGTAAGTATTGGACCGATGTACTTTTCATGTTTGAACTTTTGTATAAGAAGTTAATGGTGTCGTTTTACCATAGATGGCCTATAAATCTCAAAGACAAGTTTTCACAACAAGTATATGGTGCATTTATTTCATATTATTGGAATAAGACCAAATCGAGGTTTTACAGTTATTCCAAAGTGTTACAATAAACCAACAATTAGTGTAATTATTTATTATTTATTTTTTTAAGAATTTCAATCTAAGACACATGCATTCATCATAAAAGTTTTGAGGTTTCTTATTTTTTTTCTATTACAAAACATGAATTTTTCAATTTTTTTCTTTGGGTTTTACCAAGAGGAGAAACTGAACAAAATAAAAAATAAAAAATCATATTGTTAAGTGATTCCGATATAGGGGATGATGTTTAAGATGATTCCAGCGACATCTTTACTAAAAATCTCAAAACTCTGGCAATTTTGCTTCAATTTTTCTCCTCCAAAACCCTATGTTTCATTACAATGGAACGATTTTGTGTTTTTTTCTTCTTGAAAGAAAGGTAAATCCCGAATTTTTAATTATAGTGGCACAATGGATATTTATTTTCAAGCTTCGTGTTGTGAGACCCGATTATGCATTGCATGCATATTAGCATAATTTTGTGGGCTAAATTATAATTATGTAAAATTATTAAAAGGTTAATTAAATTAAATCTTTCATAAACATGATATGTGTGAGCATACATTGGGTATGTGGACCCTGTTAGTGATGTATCACTGAGATCTATTTATAGAATTTCATGTGTGAAAAAAATAGTGGGTCGATTTCAAAGTTACTTAAAAACTTGGGGGAGGCAAACATAATTACCCAAAAAGGGATGAGTCATCCTAATATGTGTCAAACTATGGGTTTATTATGGCTAAAGGGTTATGTGTGTGTATGTGTCGTATGTGTGTGTGTGTGTGTAGTGTAGTGTAAAGTGTAAAGGTGTGTGGGTGGGTGTAATACATAAACCTGTGTGTGTGTTCTAGGTTGTTGAAACCATGAGTGAGGGTGAACATGAAAAAGAGTAGAAAAATATATATGGGTGTGTGGCTCTTAACCATGAGCAAACAACCGAGAGAGAGGAGAGTAAAAACAAAGAAAATCAAACATAGGGTTGTGTGTGTGTCTACTTGAACTGAGTGCAAGGAGGAAGAGAGGGAAAGAAAAATTAAGGTATGTGGGATTAAGTTTAAGCATGTTGTGTGATTAATTTTAGTAGGTATGTATATGTGTGGGTTGTTTTGTTTTAAATTAGTGGTGGTTTTAATTTAATTTAATGGCCTATTTTAGTTAATTTTATGGGCTATTTTATTTTAAGCTCAAAATAGATTTTTTTTGATTTTAAATTAAGTGTATTAAACATAGGTTTGGGTCTATTAACCATGGATTTTAAATAAGTATACAATGAATGTGAGAAAAATAGGGGAAATAAACACTCGGGATATTTTGAGTAGGCTAAGTCGAAACCGAAATTTATGAGTGTGAAATAGAGAGTCTAAGGGTGCAATTAGGGGGCTTTTTTGCATGAATTATTGAGTGTGTGAGTTTAGATATGATTGTTTTAAAAAAAACGTACGATAGAAATTGAAAATGGATGTCGATAATGCCGAAACCCTAATTTCTAAATGTTATTATCACATATGTGAATTTTAATCCGAATGACCTGAAATTTTACATGCAGCATTTTAAATAATTCTTGATGTGATAATGTGACTTTCGAATGCAAACGAATATGATATCCAATGCGAAATATATGAAATGCTGGAAGTGCAATTTTTAAGATTTTGGGTCAAAATGTGTGGAAATGGGCCCCTAGTCAATGTGTTTGACCTACTTAATCTTAATTTTGATTAATGTGAGTGATTTTGGAAATTTGGAGCGAAAATGTGATCCCTATAACAAAAGTGCTGGTGTGTGAGTGGATAACCGAAGTTATTGGGGCACTTTGGGGTGTATCATTTTGTATGCATTAGTAAATGATTAACTATTAAAGGTGATAAACATATTGATATTGTAATTAAATATGTGTTAGGTGGAACGGGTGTGACAGTTAGTGTTGGAACAGATACAGTAACACCGAAAGGATCCACCGATAAGACCGAAGGGCCATAGATCTATACATTTGGGGTGGGTATATGACTTTATATGTTTTGAATATTTTATTATAAGATGGTAGTAAATGATAGAATTTAATAGCAATTCCCCAAGATTATGTGCTACATGCTTATGTGATTGAATGATGTTTTGTACTGTGTATTGTGTACTATGGAATGTGGCACACTGTTTGAGACAGGGGCATCAATGCCTGATCAGTGAGCGTGCAGTGGTGTGATAGCACTATGGTGTTCCCGGGAGGTTCGGGAGACATGGATCCATGTGGGATCGATTACCTGATGAGGGGTAGTATGGAGGTGATGTGGCTTGTGAATTCTTTGGAATTAGATTGATGTTGTTGTTTAATACATGTATCTACGTAATATCTACTTACTTCAATGTATTACTATCATTTTCATTTCATATACAGAATGTATACTCACTGTGAACGTGGTTTAACTCACACCCCTATAGCTTCTCCTTTTCAAGTACTATAGAGGAAGATGTAGACTAGTCCACTATACAATGGATTGAGTCTTGTACAACATTAATGTGATATTACTTAGGTTGAGTGTTTGTATGACTAATTATTAGGTTGTGTATTATATTTGCGATAAATTATTATGGCAGTTTAATAACGTATAATTGTAAACAAACTCAACAAGCATACTTTGAGTTGTATGCTATGTGAATGTGAAATTTTGTACATATATATAACCTAAAAAAAATGGTATATGTGTTATATATATAGTACAGGTTATGAAATAGGTATTACCATCATGCTTAATAACTAAGATGATGGGTGGTGCTGCTCCACCTGTGAGATTATTTGATATTTTATTAATCTAGATTATATATACATAAAAAGGTGTATCAAAAACCTAGTCACGTATCATTCTTGCGAGACCGAGATGGGTTGTGACAAATTAGTTGGTATCAGAGCTAAAGTTTGTAGTTCAGTAGTCGAGTTAAGTCTAGTGTGACAGTGGACTTGGGGATTGGTCTGTTTAGGTGGGGTGTTGGAGGTTCATGTGAGTGTGTGGAATATATACTACATGCTGTCATGACCCATATGCGATACTCACATTTGTTACAGTGCTACATGGAGGGAGAAGGGTCCTCTACTCGGGCTAGAGATAGAGAAAAAGACCCCAGGGGGAAGAGGAACCAGGTGAACAGGGGGCTAGGCAACTGTGGGAAGCAATAGCTAAATATTTTGAGCAACACACAATGCAAGTGGAGGCAATGATGCCTAAGGGTACATTGTATGTGTAGTTTAAAAAGCTTGAGCCACCACTATTTACGGGAACTGTAGGTCCATTGGAAGCAAAGAATTGATTATGACATATTGAGAAGATATTCAAGGTGATGAGAGTTGGCGAGGAAGATAAATTGATGTTGGCCACTTTTATGCTAGCAAAGGAGACCCAGTATTGGTGGGAGGCTATAGAGAGAGCATTGATGCTAGTATGCACTAAATGGGAGGCCAATTCAATTGCTAGAGTTCCCACATGGCAGCAATTTACAGATGCTTTTGACAAGAAGTATTTTTTCTCGAGTTACCGATATCAAAAAAAGAATGAATTTATACATCTGCAACAGGGAAATTAGTTAGTGTTGGAATACGAGGGAAAATTTAGTACTTTGTCCAGCTTTATGCCTTCTGTTGTAGCAGATGAGGGGGAAGATGCAAAAGATTCCAAATGGGGCTACATCACAATATTAGATCATGTGTTCTAATGCTAGAATTAACAACATTTTTAGAATTATACAACAAAGCTTTGATTGTGGAAGCTGATCTGAAAGAGATAGAAAGTGCAAGTGAGCAGGCAAAAAGGGGAAGATATGAGCCAAGTGGACAGAGTTCCCAAGAAAATTTCTTTAGCAGAGTCTGGAGAGGAATGTTTCTAAAGGGTGCAAGTACGAAGAAATCAGTAGTTCCATTCTAGAGTTGAGGTCAGAAAATGAGTGGATCATCTACATTTGCATCGGGTCGAGAGATGGGACAGTCTCGAAGGAGTGTAGTTACTTGTTACCGTTACGGGTAGATTGGGCACATTGTATGGA
The DNA here is from genome assembly GCA_963454935.2 of Ilex paraguariensis. Classification (NCBI taxonomy): domain Eukaryota; kingdom Viridiplantae; phylum Streptophyta; class Magnoliopsida; order Aquifoliales; family Aquifoliaceae; genus Ilex; species Ilex paraguariensis. Next base: position 385,249 of record CAUOFW020005824.1, read on the forward strand.
ACTGTCCTATGGAGGGACCAGAACCTGCTATATCACAATGTTACTTTTTATGTGTCCAAGAGGGACATATGCAGAGAGATTGTCTGCAGTATTCTACCCAAAGTTCATCGATGGGCAGTGCATCTACGGTGTCTCGAGGAGCAGCGAGTGGCAGAGGTCGAGGACGAGGAGGCAGTACTGGAGGTGGCACTAGAAGTAGCGGTGCTGGTAGCTGTGGATGAGTAGACCTAAGTCTGGAGGTTGTGTCTTTGTACTTACCTAGCGGGATGATCAGGTGACCCCGGAGGTGGTCACTAGTATGATATCTATTTTTGGTCAACAAGCACAAGTACTTATAGATTTAGGTGTCACAAATTCATTTATATCACTGTCATTCTCCATGCATGTTGATAGACCACCTACTCTATTAGATTGTGGAGTGACTATAGCTAGTCCCACGGGTGATTGTGTGACAACTGGGATAGTATATAGGGAGTGCCTAGTTCAGGTGGGTAATAGAAAAATACCTGCAGATCTGTTACCTTTTGAATTCTAGGATTTTGATTTGATTTTAGTTATGGATTGGTTGTCTGCATATCATGCCACTATTGACTATTTTCATAAAGAAGTAATATTTAGAATCTTACATGTTCCTTTGTTTCGATTCTTTGGAGAGCTACGCACTGAGCCGAGGATTCGATATCAGCAATTAAAGCAAGGAAATTACTCGAGAAAGAATGCTATGGGTACTTAGCTTATGTAAAAGATACTCAGAGAGGTACTCTTGAATTGAAGAATATTTCTGTGATTAATGAATTCGTTGATGTGTTTCTTGAAGATTTACCAGTGTTACTGGTTTATTAGGAGGTGGAATTTACTATTGAGCTTGTGCCACGAACTAGTCTCATATCCATTACTCCATACAGGATGGCTCTAGCTGAATTGAAAGAACTTAAAGTGCAGTTACAGCATTTGTTAGATCGAGGATTTATACAGCTTAGTGTATCTCCTTAGGGTGCACCGGTATTATTTGTAAAGAAGAATGATGGCACTATGAGGGTATGCATTGATTATAGACAACTGAATAAGGTGACTATCCAAAACAAGTATCCATTGTCGCATATCGATGATTTGCTAGACTAGCTATAGGGTGCTCGGGTGTTCTCAAAGATTGATATTCGGTCAAGTTATCATTAGTTGAAATTAAGGAATAGTGATATATCAAAGACTATTTTTCAGACCAGGTATTAACACTATGAGTTTCTGGTAATGCCTTTTGATGTGACTAATGCTCCTATTGTATTTATGGATCTAATGAACCTAATATTTCAACCATATCTTGATTTATTTGTGATAGTTTTTATTGATGATATATTGATATACTCCTGTAGTAAAGAGGAGCATATGCAACATTTGAGGGTGGTACTGTAGACATTGATGGATAGGCAATTATTTGCCAAATTCAATAATTGAGAGTTTTGGTTAGACAGGGTTGTATTTTTGGGGCATGTAGTTTCTGGTTATGGTGTAAGTGTTGATTTAGCTAAGATTGATACTATAGTTAACTGAGAGAGATCGAGGACAGTGACAGAGATTCGGAGTTTTCTGGGATTGGCAGGTTATTATCGTAGGTTTGTACAAAATTTCTCCATTATAGCTATGTCTCTGACCTGATTGACTCAGAAGGGTGTGAAGTTTGAGTGGTCTAATAGATGTGAGCAGAGTTTCCAAGAGCTAAAGACCAGATTGACGACTGTACCACTATTGACCATTCCGTCAGATAGTGATGGATTCGTGATTTATAGTGATGCCTCACATCAAGGTTTGGGTTGTGTGTTGATGCAGTACAGTAGAGTGGTAGCTTATGTCTCCAGACAGCTGAAACCACATGAGTGCAATTATCCTACCCACAATTTGGAGCTTGCAGCTATTGTATTTGCACTGAGATTATGGAGACATTTCCTATATTGGGTTACATGTGAGATTTATACAAATCACTAGAGTTTGAAATATGTGTTTACCCAAAAATAATTGAACCTGAGGCAGCGACGCTGCATTGAGCTTATTAAGGATTATGATTGCACTATTCATTACCGGCCAGGAAAAGTAAATGTTGTGACAGATGCTTTGAACTGAAAATCATCATATAGATTGGCTAATTTGCAAGTAATTTGGAGAGGTTTATTTGTGGATTTGAAATCTTTAAGAGTGTAGTTGGGAATAGGAGAGACTACAGCTTTACTTGCTACACTAACTTCAAAACTACTACTGGTGGAGAGAATCAGAAAGGCATAGTAGTATGATCTTCAGATTGAGAAATTGAAGAAAGAGGTGAAGGCTGGGGTGAAAACTGATTTTATTGTTAACAGTGCTAGTGTTTTGTTATTTGGTTCTTGGTTATGTGTACCTAATGATGTAGGATTAAAAGAGAGATTCTAGAGGAAGCACACAGTTCAACATATGTTATGCATCCAGGTAGTACAAAGTTGTATCGTGACCTGAGAGAGCATTATTGGTGGCCTAAAATTAAACGAGATAGTTGAATTTGTGACACGATGTTTGGTATGTCAGCAGGTGAAACCTGAGCATCAGAGACCAGCCAGGTTATTACAGTCTCTATTGATTCCAAAATAGAAATAGAAGCATATCACTATAGATTTTTTTTTGTAAGTAATTTGCCCCGTACACAAAGAGGACATAAGGTCATTTGGGTGATAGTTGATAGGTTGATGAAATCTGTTTATTTTTTAGCTATTAAGATGTCCTATTCCCTTGACATGCTAGCTAGATTGTACATTGATGAGATTGTGAGATTGTATGGTGTACCTGTATCTATTGTGTCTGACAGAGATCCACGCTTTATTTTGAGGTTTTGGTCTAGCTTACAAACTGCGTTGGGCACTATTTTGAAGTTTCGTATAGCATTCCACCAACAAACAAATGGACATACAAAGTGTACTATTCAGACATTAGAGGACATATTGAGAGCTTGTGTCATGGACCTTAGAGGTAACTAGGATAATTATTTGTCTTTGATTGAATTTGTTTATAATAACAGCTACCAGAGTTCAATTGAGATGACACCATATGAAGCTTTGAATGGAAGAAGGTGTAGGACACCAGTGTGCTGGAGTGAAGTGGGTGAGAGGAAGTTATTGGGTCTAGAGATTGTGCAGGTGACTGCTAATCAGATTAAAGTCATACATGAGAGATTACAGAGTGCACAGAGTAGGTATAAAAGTTATGCAGACAATGGCCGACATGATTTGGAATTTGAGGTGGGTGATCGGATATTCCTACAGGTATCACCTTGGAAGGGGGTCATTCGTTTTGGCAGGAAAGGAAAGTTGGCTCCTAGGTATATTGGTTCGTACAACATTGTAAAGCGGATTGGAGCTGTTGCATATAAGTTGAAGTTACTAGTGGAGTTGTCCATGTTGCATGATGTATTCCATATTTCTATGCTATGGAAATACTTGTTGTCCCCATCACATGTGCTGACTTCAGAACCGATGGAATTAGCCTAGGATTTGACTTATATAGAGTAGCCAGATCAAATTTTGGGTAAGAAGGAGACAATATTACGCACGAAGACAATACCGTTAGTAAAGATTTTGTGGCATAGTCACTCAGTAAAGGAAGCAACCTGGGAAACTGAGGAGAGTATGCAGGCTCAATATCCACATTTGTTTAGTGCAAGTAAGTAATTTTGAGGACAAAATTTTTATTAGTAGGGGAGAGTTGTGAGACCCAATTATGCATTGCATGCATGTTAGCATAATTTTGTGGGTTAAATTATAATTATGTGAAATTATTAAAAGGCTAATTAAATTAAATCTTTCATAAACATGATGTGTGAGAGCATACATTGGGTATGTGGACCCTATTAGTAATATATCAGTGAGACCTATTTATACAATTTTATGTGTGGAAAAAATAGTCTATGGATTTCGAAGTTACTTAAAAACTTGGGGGGAGGCAAACATAATTACCCAAAAAGGGATGAGTCATCCTAATAGGTGTCAAACTATGGGTTTATTATGGCTAAAGGGTTGTGTGTGTGTGTTTTAAGGTGTAAAAGTGTGTGTCTGTGTAGTGTAAACTGTAAAGGTGTATGGGTGTGTGTAACACATAAACCAGTGTGTGTTCTAGGTTGCTGAAACGGTGAGTGAAGGTGAACTAGAGAGAGAGGAGAAAAATATATATGGGTGTGTGGCTCTTAAACCATGAGCAAAAAACCAAGAGAGAAAGAGAGTAAAAACAAAGAAAAGGAAACATAGGGGTGTGTGTGAGTGTCTACTTGAACCAAGAGCCAGGAGGAAGAGAGGGAAAGAAAAATCAAGGTATCCGGAATTAAGTTTAAGCATGTGTGTATGATTAAATTTAGTATGTATGTATATGTGTGGGCTGTTTTGTTTTAAATTAATGGTGGTTTTAATTTAATTTAATGGGTTGTTTTAGTTAATTTTATAGGTTGTTTTATTTTAAGTTCAAAACATATTTTTGTGAGTTTAAATTAAGTATATTAAACATAGCTTAGGGGCTGTTAAGCATGGATTTTAAATAAGTATACAATGGATGTGAGAAAAATGGGGGAAATAAACACTCGGGATGCTTTGAGTAGACTAAGTCAAAACCGAAATTTATGGGTGTGAAATGAAGAGTCTAAGGGTGCAATTAAGGGGATGTTTTGCATAAATTAGTGATTGTGTGAGTTTAGATATGATTGTTTTAAAAGAAACGTACGATAGAAATTGGAAATGATTACCGATAATGTTGAAACTCTGATTTCTAAATGTTATTATCACATGTGTGAATTTTATTCTGAATGACCTGAAATTTTGCATGCAAAACTTTTAAATAATTCTTGATGTGATAATGTGACTTTCAAATGCAAATGGATGTGATATCCGGTGCGAAATGTATGAAATGTCGGAAGTGCAATTGTTAAGATTCGAGGTCGAAATGTGTGAAAATGGGCCACTTGTCAATGTGTTTGACCTAATGACTCTTAATTGTGATTAATGTGAGTGATTTTGAAAATTTGGGGAGAAAATGTGATCCCTAAAATAAAAGTGCTAGTGTGTGAGTAGATAGTGTAGTAACCGGAGTTACAGGGATACTTTTGGGTGTATCATTTTGTATGCATTAGTGCATGATTAATTGTTAAATAAGATAAACATATTGATATTATAATTACATATGTGTTAGGTGGAACATGTGAGACAGTCGGTATTGGAATAGATACGATAACACTGATAGGACCGAAGGGCCATAGATCTGCAAATTTGAAGTGGGTGTATATTTTTATATGTTTTGAAAATTCTATTATAAGATGATATTAAATGATAAAATTTAATAGGAATTCTTCATGATTATGTGTTACGTGCTTATGTGATTGAATGATGTTTTATATTGTATATTGTGTATTGTGGAATGTGACGCACTGTTTGAGACAAGGACGTCGTTGCCTGATCACTGGGCGCGCAGTTGTGTGCTAGCACTGTGGTGTCCCCGGGAGATTCGGGATACACGAATCCATGTGGGATTGATTACCCGATGAGGGGTAGTATGGAGGTGATGTGACTTATAAATTCTTTGAAATTGAATTGATGTTGTTGTTTGATACGTGTATCTGCGTAATATCTACCTACTTCAATGTATTACTATTATTTTCATTTCATATACTGTATGTATACTCACTGAGCACATGGTTTAGCTCACACCCCTATAGCTTCTCCTGTTCAGGTACTATAGAGGAAGACGCAAACTAGTTCATTATCCAAGTGATGGAGTCTTCTACAACATCAGTGTGATATTACTCAGATTGAGTGTCTGTATGACTAATTGTTGGGTTGTGTATTATATTTGCGATAGTTTATTGTGGTAGGTTAATAGCGTATAATTGTAAACAGACTCAAAAATTATACTTTGAAATGTATATTATGTAGGTGTGAAATTTTGTACATGTATATAACTTGGAAAACAAAAATTATATATGTGTCATATATAGTACAGGTTATGAAACAGGTATTTCCATCATACTTAATGACTAAGGTGATTAGTGGTGTTGTTGCACCTGTAAGATTATTTAATGTTTTATAAATTCAAATTATATATACGTGAATAGGTGTATCAAAAATCTAGTCGCGTCTCATCCTTGAAAGACTGGGATGGGAGGTGACACGTGATCTATTATTACCAGGAAACCGGTTTGTTTCCAATCCAGCCTCATAACTTTTTTTACTTTTAATAAATGATATTTTGGTCTATTCTCAAAAAATACACTTAAAACCAAGTAAATATTTTTAATGTATTTTATCTCAAATACAATTAAAGCCGGATAGGTTGATATTCTGGTTGGGGGCCTAACGTACTCAATTTTTTTCACAATGATCAGTTGTTGGTTCTTTATATTTATGCAAAGTCTTTGCTTCAGACAGCAATAACATCTATTCTTTTTAGGCTAAATCTACGGCGGATCTAAAGTTATAACTTGCAAATATTAAGTTGTATTTTTTTAAAGGTGAAATTATAATTTTTTGAAATAATTCATGATTGATCGTAAGTGTAATTTTACCTTTAAAAATTATAATTTTCATCATTAATCATAAAGTTTTAGGATCGATCATAATTTTTGTAATTATAAATTATACCCTAACAAATTATATTTTAACTTTAAAAAATTGTAGTACGATATTACTTTCGATACCATAATCTCTCTTGCGGCTTCTATCGAACAAACATTCAGAGGAGTGTGAGATTCCTTTTGATATTAGCCTAAAAAGTTCAGTGTTGATCAATCTGCGAAATTTTCTTGGTTTTAGTTTCATTCATCAGCACAAATTGCAAGGCTTTTTCGGTGAGAAACATGTAGTCTCAAGGTGAAGAGCAAGCCATTGATCTTAGTCATCTTGGATTGACCCTCGGGTTGGTTCTTTGCTTCGTTTTTGGGGGTGGGTAAGAGACAGCTGGGGCACAAACCCCTTCATGAAGTAGACTCAATGTTGGGTAGGGCCTTCAATCAACCAATCACCCTATAATCTCCAAATGATGGGTTTGCTGCACCATCTCCAATCACCATTTCCATAAAGTCGTAAGTTTTTCCAATGATCCGCAAGCTATTTTTTTTTTCCTAATAATTCAGTATGGTTGTTTTATACAACAAATTTTGATTTTGTATTCAAGCATTCAAAAGTAATTTTTTTGGTTAATAATATTTTTGGTCCCTAAAGAATATATTTTTTGTCAATTTAGTCCTCATTGTATCAATTTTAGCAATATAGTCCTTAAAATATTCAATTCGTATCATTTTGATCCCTATATAAATGAACTGTTAAATTTTTGAAGGAATACTCAAGTGTGAGACACGTGACATTATCTAAAAAATGACACGTCACTTTCGTCAAAAAAATTGACAGAACATAAACGGACTATTAAATTTTTGATGGAATACTCAAATATTGGACACGTAATACTACCTAAAAAAATGACATGTCACTTCCGTCAAAAAATTTAACAGATTATTTGATTAGTGACCAAAGTGACATAGATTAAATAATTTAGAGACTAAATTGATACAATAAAAACTACACTAACATAAAATGCATATTTTAAGGACTAAAAGTGATATTAACCCTAATTTTTTTAAGTTCCATAGTGTGTCAATATTATAGTGCCATAAACACTAAATCGTACAATTTACACTAGGAATATAAAAATTAACAAGCATCCAATCTGAGAATAATACTAGTAATTAACCTTCATTATGAACAAAAGAAGAATCATCGAAAAGACCATCAGAAAGAGGTATGAATACCCGAGTACTCAAAGAGATGAACATAATAGTACTTAGAGACATGAACATAATAGATGATGAGCCCAAATTTTATTGGACCCAATTAAAATTAACCAGGAAGCCCAAGTACTCAGAATCAAAGACAGAGTCCAAGGGAAGTTGGGCTAATCCGTCAGGAGAAAATTTAAGAAGGCATCAAGAGGCGAATGTCCAAGAGGCGGATGTCTAAGAGGTCAGCACCCAAAGCACTTGGGGCACCACCCAGGGGTCACCCAAGCGCCCAAGGTTGCCCCTTGTCTTCCTACGTCCTCTTGACTGCAAGGCAAGCCCAAGCATACTCCGATTCAAGTTCAAGGTCAAGACCAAGTCTAGGACCAAGCTCAAGATCGGGATCATCCTCCGACGGAATAGGGACACAAGCTAGAGAATATCAGGATACGGAGATCTAGTCCTACTAAGATTATACTAACCGAAATTGTGGAAAGACTTCTCACTCACTTCACTGCCTCACCGTTTTACCCTAACTATATAATGTACGCCCACTCAACATTTAGGGCACGCCTCCGAAGCCTCTACACCTCCCATTGTACACCCTCCTCTCTCCTTCTCCAAGAACTATAATACTCCTACAGATACTCTCTCCAGCAATTTCATCCATTAATAAAAGACTCACGCCACCGCTGCCATTTACGAGAATGGAGTAGGTCACCCGGACCGAACCACTATAAATCCATGTGTTAGCCCTTTATTTACTTTTTTATCATTATTTGCTTGTTTATTGCTCATTGACTACACCCATTCATATTCTTGACAGTTGATTTTGCACAACACTGATTCGTGCATCATCAGTTTGGCGCCGTGTGTGGAAAACCGACTAGTTTTCCTACTCTTTTGATCCATGGCAATCACTACCAGATCAATGAGCCAACAACTGGGAGACAATAACTCGACCCACCAGGAGGAGGCTCCGCCTCCCCTTGCACCTGTAGAACCATCTATTACTATTACTTCCGCCGCTGGACAGTAGCAACAACTCCTCCAGACCATGCAGCTGCTGGTGAGCCAGAACCAGCAAATCATCCAACCCATACTCTCCTAAGGAGGCGTCGCCCCTCCCCTCGCAGGAGGAGTCCCACTCCCCCCACCAGGAGAATAGCAACTGTCTATCCTTTCTGGGCGCCACGCAGCCCCACACCATGGGGCCCCTCGCCAAAACACTCCAGGACCACGCTAAGGTGCCCCTCGCCCAGTCCCTCCTCAGCGTGCAGGGAGTTCACGAGTGCCCCATCCTCATGAACCTATGAAGATCAGAGAGATACAAAACCAACTCGGCGATGCCCTCAACGCCATCAAAGCATAGACGCCTGCAATCGTGGACTACTTGGTAAGGCGCACGGATACCCCTTTCATTACTGATATCGTTAACTACCCTCTGCCCTCAAAATTTAAGATGCCCACCATCGAGATCTTCGATGGCACCAAGGACCACCTAGATACCTACAAATCCCTCATGCAACTCCACAATGTGCCTAAGGAGATAATGTGTAAAACCTTCCCTACCACCTTGACGGGGTCTGCTCGCCAATGGTTCTCCAAGCTCAGGCCTTTCTCCATCCGCTCCTTCGCCGAGCTCAGCAGGTCCTTCGTCTCCCACTTTATTGGGGGACACCGACATCAGAAATCAGTGATCCAACTGCTCACTATCAAGCAGGATAGGGAAGAAAGCCTTAGAGACTACCTTACTCGTTTCAATGAGGAAATCCTCCAAGTGAAGGAGCCATATGATAAGGTGGCTCTAACCGCCCTTATTGCCTATCTTTGCACCTCCAGCTTCATGCTCTCAGTCCTTAAGAAGCCACCCTCCAGCATGCCCGAGCTGCTGTCTAGGGTATAGAAGTATATGAATGCCAAGGACGTCACCAAGGCTCGTTGGGGTGAGTCCTCTCGAGGAGGGGAAAAAAGGAAAGACGGTCAAGAAGACAGAAGAGAGATCAAGAACAAGAGAAAGAAAGCCTAGAGAGTCTCCGTGAAAGACCGCCTCAAACCATTACCACCAAGAGACCGACAGCCATTCACTCCACTCAATGCCTCAGTGGAGCACATTCTCTTCCAGATTCAGGACAACCCCACGATCCATTGGCCTGGGAAGATGAAGTCTGACCCGAAGCGTCGAAATCTCAGTAAGTACTATCGCTTCCATCGCGACCACGGACACGACACGGACGACTGCTTCCAGTTAAAGAAGCAAATCGAGGAGCTTATTCAGCGCGTCCAGCTAAGACAGTGTGTCTTTAGTCGAGGAATGACCCCTTCACGCAAAGATAGAAAGCGCCAGCAACCCCTCGGTGAGATTCACACTATTGCCGAAGGGTTAGGAGGAGGAGGTGACTCCAACTCTGCCAGGAAGGCGCACGTCCGTAGAGCTAGACAGTCGGAGTCTTATGACTCTCACCCGCTGAAGACACCTCAACACGGAGAGGAGGAGGTCATCACCTTCTCAGTCAGAGACCCCGAAGAAGTCTAGGTCCCACATGATGACCATCTGATCTTGACCTTGATGGTGGCTAACTACTAGGTCAGGAGGGTCCTAGTTGACAACGGCAGCTCAACCGACATCCTGTTCGTCACTACCTATGACAGCCTTCACCTTGGCAGAGAAAGACTACGGCCAGTCAAGACTCCCTTGGTTGGTTTCTCAGGAGAGAGAGTCCATCCCCTGCGATTCATCACCCTGCCTGTTACAGCAAGGACTACACCTAGAAGCTCGACTATAATGGTAAATTTTCTTGTACTTGGTTGCCCTTCTACTTACAATGTAATTCTTAGACGCCCTACCCTCAATGCCTTAAAGGCAATACCCTCAACTTACCACCTTCTCCTCTGTTTCCCAACCTCCAACAAAGTTGGGGAGATAAAAGGAGATCAGGTCTCAGCCAGAGAGTGCTACGTGGCCTCTATGAGGGCTAAGAGACCATATGAGACTCTCCAAGTCGAAGTACTTGACCCCAGGGATGACAGCACCTTGGAAAGGGGTGAGCCCGCATAAGAACTTTAGCCTCTAGTGCTCAGCGATAGACTTCTAGAGAGAAAGGTCTACATAGGCTCCTCACTCTACCAGAAGCTGGCATCTGCCTTAATAGACTTCCTTAAGCAAAACATAGATGTCTTTGCCTAGTCCCACGAAGATTTGGAAGGTATCGACCCCGAGGTGGCCTCCCACCGACTCAATGTTGACCCTAGAAATAAGCATGTTCGCCAGGAGTTGAGGAGTGTGAATACTAAGAGAGGGCAAGCCATGGAGAAGGAGGTAGATAAGCTGTTCACGAATGGGTCAGTGAAGGAGGTAGCCTACCCAGACTGGCTATCCAATGTGGTAATAGTGACAAAGGCCAATGCGAAGTGGCGCCTCTGCATGGACTTCACAGAGCTCAACAAGGCCTGTCCCAAGGAAAGTTACCCTCTGCCACGCATCGACATACTCATTGACGCCACTATAGGACACAAGCTCTTAAGTTTTCTAGACGCCTACTCAGGGTACAACCAAATTAGCATGTTCCCCCCGAACCAGGAAAAGACCTCGTTCATCACCCCGAGAGGCACTTACTGCTACAGGGTGATGCCTTTTAGGCTCAAGAACGCTGGCACCACCTACCAACGCCTCATCAACAAGATGTTCAAGACCCGGATTGGGGAGACTATGAAGGTTTATGTGGACGACATGCTGGTGAAAAGCATAGCTGCAGCAGACCATGTAACGCACCTACAGGAGACTTTCAATGTGTTGAGGGCCTATAGAATGAAGTTGAATCCTAAAAAGTGCACCTTTGGCTTCGATTCATGAAATTCTTAGGCTTCATGGTCCACAAAAGGGGTATTGAGGCCAACCCGGATAAAATCATAACTGTCTTGGAGATGAGGTCCCCTGTCTCAACAAAGGAAGTCTAGTGCCTCAATGGGAGAATAGCCACCCTCAACAGTTTTATTATTTAATCAGCAGATAAATGTCTACCCTTTTTTAAGATCCTCCGCAAGTCCTTCGCGTAGAGCCTAGAGGCCGAGGAAGCCTTCTAGAAACTCAAGGCTTACCTCACCACACCACCATTGCTCTCCCATACTGTACCAGGAGAAACTCTCTACCTTTACCTCTCCTCTTCACCCTCTTTCGTGAGCTCAGTCCTTATCAGGGAGGATGGAAGCATCCAAAAACTCGTATACTATGTAAGCAGAGCCTATCGAGGGGTAAAGGTAAGGTACTCAGAAATAGAAATTGGCCCTCGCCCTCGTTACTACAGCTAGACATCTACGCCACTATTTTCAAAGTTATACCATTGTGGTTGTCATGGATTAGCCACTCAAAAGAATTTTAGGGAAGCCTGATGTCTCTAGCAGACTGCTTAAGTAGGCTATGAAGTTGAACGAATTCTATGTGTAGTACCAGCCGAGGGCTGCCATCAAAGCACAGGTACTAGGAGACTTTATAGTAGAGTCCACACCCTTACAGAAGTCACAAGAGGAGGTACCAGGCGCCCCTGCGGCCACCTACTCAGTGTACACTAATTCCACCCTCCAAGAGACCAATCCAGATGCTGCCCAAGGGGAGAACCACTACCTAGAGAAGGAACAGGAGGTAGCCTCGTAGACTGGGCTACATTGGGCATCACCCACTTGGCCCCTGGCACCACTTACTTTGCTAGGAGCGCCACCCGCCATGCCATGGGCGTCGTCCAACCTACCTAGGGCCTCGCCCTCTTAGCCCTCATCACACTCTCCTTGCTCACCTCTCCAAACATTGCCTCCATCACCCACTACACTATTCTGGAAACTTGATGTAGATGGGTCCTCCACCAGCGAGGGTGGTGGAGCTGGACTAGTGTTGATTAGCCCGCACAGCACTCCCTTGAAATACGTTGTCACCCTCTACTTCGCCACATCAAACAATCACGCTGAGTATGAGACTCTCGTATCCGGCTTGAGACTAGCATTAGAGATGGAGGCCCTCAACTTGACTGCCTACAGTGACTCGTAGCTTATAGTCAACCAAGTGAGGATAGATTTTGAAGCAAAGAAAAAAATGATGTAAGAGTACCTCTTGGTGGCCCAAGCCTTACTTGCAAAGTTTTCCTACTTCGAGATCCACCATGTACCTTGAGAAGATAACGCAATGGTTGATGCCCTCGCCAAGTTTGCCTCTGCCAACCTACTTATGGGCCCGGCACTGATAGGTCACCAATTTGAGCCAAGCACCACCAAACCAGGAGAGGGCAAGGTCCACTGCGCATCCTCGAAGTCCAATTGGATGACTCCTATCCGTTCTTACTTAGAGGAAGACACTCTCCCGGACAGCCTAGTGGAAGCCAGAAGGATGAGAATGAGAGCATCCAGGTATGTCATCCTACAGAACACCCTCTACAAGAAAAGTGATTCTCTCCCACTACTTCGTTGTCTCACCCCCGAAGAAGCTAACTACATCATGAGGGAGATCCATGAGGGAATATGTGGGAATCATTCGGGAGGGCGTGAGTTAGCCCACAAAGCAATCAGATAGGGATATTATTGGCCCACCATGATCCGAGACACCCAAGACTTTGTCAAGAGATGTGACAAGTGCCAAAGCTTTGCGACCATGCCCAGGCAACCACCACCATTCAAAGCCCATGGCTCTTCTCCATGTGGAGGATCAACATTCTAGGTCCCCTCCCTGTGAGTCGAGGCCAATGCAAGTTTGTAGTCATAGCCATCAAATACTTTACCAAGTGGGCAGAAGCTGAAGCCTTGGCCAGAATCACAGACCAGAAGGTAAAGGACTTTGTATGGAAAAATATAGTCTGCCACTTCGGGATACCGAACGTCATTATAAGTGACAACGCCAAACAGTTTGACAACAAGCTCCTAAACAGTTTCTATGCCGACCTCCAGATCAAGCAGCCCCATTCTAGCCCCACCCATCCTCAGGCAAATGGGCAAGCAGAGGTCACTGTTAGGACCATACTCCGTAACTTGAAAGTCAGGCTAGAGACCTCAAAAGGGAAGTGGGTAGAATAACTCCCAAGAGTACTATGGACCTATCGGACGACACCAAGGGGTCCTACAGGTGAGACACCTTTCTCTCTAGCCTATGGCACAGAGGCAGTGATACCAGTTGAAATCGGGGTACACTCGCTTAGGGTTAGGCACCATAACCCTACCATTAATAAAGAAGGCCTCTACATTAACCTCGACTTGGTGGAGGAGGAGAGGGAGACAGCCATACTCAAGAATGCAGAGTACAAGCGTCACATGACCAAGTACTACAACTCGAGGGTGAAGCCTCGTGCCTTCTTACCTAGGGACCTGGTCCTCAAAAAGGTCATCTTGTCTACCAAAGACTCCCGAGAAGGGAAACTGGGACCCAACTAGGAAGGACCTTACACAGTCACTGAGGTGGTAAGGCCGAGTACCTACAGAATCCAGAATTTTGAAGGAAGGGTCCTGGCCCATTCATAGAATGCAGAGCATCTAAAGAAATACTACCAGTAGCTGGAGGCAATGAGTTATAACTTGGCAGTCACTATTTAGAATTTTTGTCTATTGGATAATTTCTTATATTAGTCAATTTTTATGTTAGTTGATTTTTCTCAAATATTTATTTTGAACAATGTAATAAAATTTCCAATATTTTCTCAAAAAGTTGTATTTCATCCAAGTCTATGAGCTTTTTACAAAATGATAGACATAGTCTGTCAACAGAATGAAAAATACAAAGCGCCACACCCCAGTGACTCCCACTATCTTCACTCACATAGTCCTCATCATCAGTCTTAGGGGCCTCATAAGGCCGATAGTTAGAAAAATCATAGGCAGGGAATGCTACTGAGACTTCTTCCTGAACTCATCATAGTCATTAATAAAGGCACTAGCCCTGGCCCTCTCAGCAGCATTCCTCTGAGCCTCTGCCCTAGTAGCTCTCTCAAGCACTACACGGAGGTCAGTCTCAAGTCGATCAGCCCTCTCGTGAGCCAGCCTCAACTCCTTAGCGGCATCCTCTCGTGCCTACCACTCGAGCCTCAACTACTTCTCAGCATCCTCTTGTGCCTGCCGTGGAAGCTCTGTGGCATCCTATCGTGCCTGCTGCTCAAGCCTAAGCTACTCCTCAATAGCCTCTCATGCCTGCCTCTGCATCGTCCAGCCCTTGACTGCCTCCCCGATCCTCAGGGTATTATCAAACAAGCAGGGTAAGGCAGCCGCCACCTAGAGACAATAAAAAATTAAAGCACGAAGAAACTCATAACTAAGTCAAGATATGACAAAGAAAGCCATATACAAAGCGGGAGTGCAGGACATACCAAAGCAAAGCCCTCTACGATGGCATTGACCACGCCCTCCAGACCCCGAGAAGCAACCTCTTGGGCTTCAATAACAGACACAAAATCATAAATTCTCTCCCTTGCCAACCTTACATCTCGTAGCATGGACGCTGAAGCATCACCCAAAGGGAAGCAACTAGGCGGATCCTCCGTCTGGGTCGAACACTGCGTCAGGCCTCGATCCCCGTGGCAGTACTAGAACCATCTCTGGGAGATGAGGAAATACCAACCAAAAAAAGAGGAGGAGCATCTTCGAGACCTTCCTCTATGAGACTAGCCTGTCTAGGGGGCCCCGACAGAGAAGAGCTAGGGGTATTAGTCCTTGCCCTCTTAAAAGGAGGAGGAGGAGAAGGCACCACCCTCGAAGCACATACGAACTCCACCAACGACCTATCAATAAGGGGACTTGCAAATTCAACGTAAGCCAAGAATTCTACAACACTGTGTTTCTAAGAAAGACAAGTAGAGAAGTTGGTACCTTTTTTCTTCGGCCTTAAAAGAGCCATGGAAACACCGGCTACCATCATAATTTTCTGAAAACTCCCTGAATGGATTGTCACGAACCATTTGGAGCAATCTCTCCTGGTCTCTAAATAGGGTCAGCGGGGCTGCAAAAAGACAATTGCACTATGAGAACAAAAACGTGGTAATTAAGACAGAAGTTAAAGGAAAAACACTCATCTAGTTTGGTATTCGAAACTGTATCCCATCGAGAGGGCACGAGGTCGCGATCGGACTCAGAAGCCCACTCGCCTCTTCCATTTATAAAGGTTGGACGTGAGCCCGGTGATGAACTTGCCCGATCTTGGGGCAAAGCAATACCATCCCCGGTGGGGAGCGGGGTTCTCAAGTAGCATATATATAGCTAGAAACTCCTCGACTGGCGGAGGGATGGTAGCACTATGTACCAACCACCACAATGAAAAGAATGCAAAAATCACTCTCCAACCATTAGGAGCCAGCCTCCCCAGAACCAATGACAAGCGTCCGAGAACCTGACATATAAGCCCAGGAATAGGGAACCATAGGCCCACCTCCAACATGCCCTCGTAAACAACAATCTCACCCGAAGAGTTGCAACATGTGGGTTCGTCGGCCTCAGCACGACAATAAGTCACGCAAGGTGGAATACGGTATGAAAATAATATTGCAGCAATATCTTCCTCACGATCAAATAAAGTAAGTATAGAAGCTACCTTGGAACCGTCACTTCCCCCGGCGTCTGGACCTCTGTCAGGGTCCCCAGCAGTCCCCCTCTCATTTGAGTAAATATCCGCAAGAAACAAGTTCAGACCATTGCTAAAGAAAGTGATTATGACAACAAAAGAATAAAAAGAATATTGGGAAGCCTACCTCGAGAGCTCGTATTATCCAAGTCGTTGATCAACCGTTTCCTGGCCTCACGAGGGGAACACTGAACCCTACCTGAAATGCCTAAGGTGCTGCCTGGGGTGCTGCCCTATGCACGATGGTCGTCACCCGGGATGCCTGGGGCACCACCCAGCTCAGGGTAGGCACCGATTGTCTCTCTTAGGGATCCTTCTTGCTGCTCTCCGACACCTTGGGCTACTCCTACTATGGTGAAAGGATTGTTTGAAGCCCTCCTACTTGTACCTGGTCCCGTGCTAACGGTCCCAAAGGGTCTCTCACCCGTTGCCGAGACCAACCCAAAACCACCATAAAGAGAGAGACCCGAACGTCCAAAGCCCGAAAGGGAGTCACCCAAGCCCTTGGTGCCGCCCATGGAGGCCCCTACACTCCCCATTCGCTGCTCATGTGCACCACTGCCCGCGCCACAATGGGCTTCACCCGAAGCATAGGCGTCACTCGCTTGAACATGGGCGCCGCCCATTGTGCCTCCTTCCTCATGGGCGCCACCTATGAAATCAAGGCCATCATTTTTCCTTTGGTCCGCCTCACGTGTTCTTAAGCTCTTAATCTCCATGGGTATTGACAGAGGGAGAATACTAAGGAGTTGAATAGTAGATTCAAGGACAGAAATGGAAGAAGGTGAGATGAATAGTAGCCTTGAGGAGTGTTTAAATACAGAAGGAGTGACTTCTTGAGCAAAGCTTCTTGAGGAAGCCTTAGCAAAGCTTCTTGGGGAAGCTTAGTGAGTTAGCCTCTTGGAGAAGCTCAATGGGTATGGAAGGACTCCATTTGAGAAAAGCCTCCAGAAGTGAGAAAAGAAAAATGAGGAAGGGGGAACAACGACCTCTATTTATAGACGAGGATATATATATATAAAAAAAAAAAAAAGAGGAAGACAGACGCCCAACAAGCCAAGGAAGAAATTAAAAAAAAAAGAGAGAGAGAGAGAGAGAAAGGGGACAGCACTAAGGAGGCCGACGCCCAGGCAGACCAAGAAGACCAAAAAAAAAGGCTAAGGGGACAACACAAGGAAGGGCAACGCCCAGGACAGCAAGCCAAGGAAGAAATACAAAAAAAAAGAGAAGAAGAGGAGGCAGGAGCAAAGGGTGACGCCTAGGACAGCAAGCCAAGGAAAAAAAAGAGAAGAAGAAGAGGAGGCAGTAACAAAGGGCGGCGCCTAGGACATCAGACCAAGAAAGGAAGAAATAAAAAAAAAGAGAAGAAGAGGAGGCAGTAACAAAGGGGGACGCCCAGGACAGCAGACCAAGAAAGAAAGATAAAAAAAGAAGAAAAGAGAAGGAATAAGGGGTAGCGCCTAGCCCAGACCAAGAGAAAAAATGAAAAGAGAGGGAGGCCCCACGCCTAACCAGGAAGCCAAGATCAAGAAAGAAAGAAAGAAAAAAAAAAAGAAGAAAAGAGAAGGAAGAAGGGGCAGCGCCCGGCCCAGACCATGAGAAGAAAAAAAGGAAAAGGAGGCCCAAGCCCAACTAAGAAGCCAAGACCAAGAAAGACAGAAAAGAAAAAGAAGAAGAAAAGATAAGGAAGGAGGGGCAGCGCCCAGCCCAGACCAAGAGAAAAAAAAAAAAAGGAGGCCCAACCCCAACCAGGAAGCCAAGGCCAAGAAAGAAAGAAAAGAAAAAGAAGAAGAAAAGATAAGGAAGGAGGGGCAACGCCCAGCCCAGACCAAGAGAAAAAAAAAAAAAAAGGAGGCCCAACCCCAACCAGGAAGCCAAGACCAAGAAAAAGAAAAAGAAAAAGAAAAAAGGAGGCAGGAAGACCAAAAACCAATAAAAAAAAAAAGGAGTAAGCAAGCCAAAAAAAAAAATCAATATCGAAACATTCGGCGTGTCCCTAATGAAACAATATCGGGGGAAGCAAGAAAAATTCCAACTCACCCAGATGGAACAAAGTACATGCCATCGACCCCTTCCTCTCAAAAAAAAAAGTCAGAGGCTTGGGACATAGGGGGCAAATGATGAGCCCAAATTTTATTGGGCCCAATTAAAATTAATCACGAAGCTCAAGTACTCAAAACCAAAGACAGAGCCCAAGGGAAGCTGGGCTGATCCGTCAAGAGGAAATTCAAGAAGGCATCAAGAGACGGACGTCTAAGAGGTCAGCACCCAAAGCACTTGGAGCACCGCCCAGGGGTCACCCAAGTGCCAAAGGTTGCCCCTTGTCTTCCTACGTCCTCTTAACTGCAAGGCAAGCCCAAGCCTACTCCGATTCAAATTCAAGGTCAATACCAAGTCTAGGACCAAGCTCAAGATCAGGATCATCCTTCGACGGAATAGGGACACGAGCAAGAGAATATCAGGATAAGGAGATCTAGTCCTACTAAGATTATACTTACCAAAATTCTGGAAAGACTTCTCACTCACATCACCGCCTCACCGCTTTACCCTAACTATATAATGTATGCCCACTCAACATTTAGGGTACGCCTCCGAAACCTCTACACCTTCCATTGTACACCCTCCTCTCTCCTTCTCCAAGCACTATAATACTCCTGGAAATACTCTCTCTGACGATTTCATTCATTAACAAAAGACTCAGGCTACCGTTACCATTTATGAGAGTGGAGTAGGTCACCCGAACCAAACTACTATAAATCTTTGTGTTAGCCCTTTATTTACCGTTTTTATCATTAAATGCTTGTTTATTGCTTATTGACTACACTCATTCATATTCTTGACTGTTGATTTTGCACAATACTGATTCGTACATCATCAATAGATATCTGATGATGGGGCTCGAAATTAATTGAATTGGATTCCACAACATATTTAGGTGAAGTTCAACAAGTGAGTGAGTATCTGAGAAAATGTAAGTGTAGAGGTGTATGTTATATGTATTCTACATGAAAAAGACAAAATATAAGTAGTTCACATTAGTCAAAGGACAAAAATTACATTCACGGTAAAAGAGACTCTTGCTCTTTGAGGATTATATTGCTTGGAGAAGAAGGTTGTTATTACAGAGTATTTAACTTCAAACTTTTATAAGACATTGCTTAGGTTTCACTTGGTAGCTTCTAGAATGCTCCCTCGTGCACTGTGTCACTATTGACTATTTGTAAAATTGGTAGTTAGGGTTTCGTTTTTGTCCTTTTTGGCTATTCTGTAATCTTTTCTGTGTTTGACTTTATCTTCGTGTTGTGGTACACAAATCCTTTTTGAATCCACTACTTGCCGACTGTAGTACTGGATTCATCTCCACTACTTGTGAGTTTTAGCTCATCAGAGCCGTCAAGTAATATTCTCTTGTCCACTGTCCACGTCTCACGCTGTAACTTTTGTAGATTGGCCCTGCCAAGCTTCTGAGTTCTGAGCCTACTATTGTACCAGACTTGTTACACTGAGCTTCCTTGTAACCGATCTGCAATTCAGTTTGCACTCAAGGTACTTCATTTAGACAAGTTGCTTGGGCCGTTTTCTGCAAATCCAAAGGGTCTTGAACTCTAAAAAGGTCTTGCACTCTAAAAGGGTTCAAATTTAAACTAATCATTATCAATATCATTCTTTATTTTCGCCGAGGACTGTTTTCGATGACGTTTGAGAAAAATTAGAGATAACCAACTAAATTAGGCCCCGTCAATTAAGTAGATGAAACTTTGAAGATGTGGTTTGACATTCAAATAGCATGAACATAAAACATAAGAGGATCCCATTTGGCACATAAAGCATGCCATGGTGATCATAATGTAGATGGAGTACATGATTCATGACATGGATACATATAAGGACGATGGTCATGGTGGAATAATGACAAACATGCTCATTCTGGAATGATGGTTGATCCCCGCATTAACAGGGGTCACGTATTCTCAGGCAGTTTTATAATTTGGTTCACGTTGGACTGTTCTGAATATAAATAATGCAAGGGACTGCTAAGAGTTGACCTTAAGACTGACAATATTGATTTCTTTCAAGTACCTTGTGGACCCAATGACATTAACGATAATTTAGGTTTTAGTATTCCAACCATGCAAGACCAAACTCTGTTGTTTTCAAAGCCCAACATCCTGCAGTCTCCCTGTACCTTCTTTATCTTGTCGTATTCCTGTTTGAATTAAAAATACCAAGGATAAGGTTACATTAACCCGGAGATATTGTATCGAAATTTAATTTATACTATTAATTTTCATTTGCAGAATCTGTAATTATTTATTAAAAAAAATTATATCATAACAAAATAATAAGATATAAAAATTATACCCATAACTTATTTTTAATATATGATTACTCGAGTTATGGTATGAAAAATATAATATTTTTGTACCAAATACCAATTAAGGACAACGTAAATAATGAAGCTACACTATTTTAAAAGGGTACCAAAGATTGAATAAACAGATATTTAATATGATTTTTTCTTACCAATAAAGAGATGGATGAATCCAGAAATTTAGCCTGGAAATAGTGAGTCTATGTAGTTTGAGAGCATTCATACCTAATAGTCGTACAACAAGAAAGATTCTTCAAACTTTTGAGTTATACGATTGGCCGATTTAGTTACAAATTTGTGCAATCAAATTATCCTGGTTAGCATTCCTCCTCTTACATCGTGGGATTGATGTCAAGTAGCCTAAAAATTAAAGGACCACCCAATCTGTAGGTCAGGAGCACCACGTAAATACTACAAATAAAATAAAATAAAATAAAATTTGAAAAGGGAATCTTAGAAATGTGCAGCATATAGTAATAATAGAAGTGTTGTTTTACTAGGTGCGGCTCTTGAGATGAAGCAAAGACGAATCTGTGAACAGACAGCAAGTATCATGGGCACAGACTTCCCAACACCTTGCCTCTATCAACTACATTTTAGGGTTTCTATAAATTTCCTTCACCCGCCTTCAAAACAGGTACAATATGCCGGGCATTTAAGTGAAGAAAAAAATTTACTCTAAACTTGGTTTAATAGAAAATGGGTTGTATTAAAATGATGAATCTCAAAGGTTTGGGAAATCGGTTTGCTATGCTATTATTAGCAATAGATAAGTTCAAACTATATAAATTCGATCTCCCTTGATTTTCAGTCTCCCGAGTTTAAATTCTTGATTTTTTTTCTAGGAGAAATAATGCATTTGGCTGTGTGAGACATATATACTTATTAATGTAGAAGAAATGCAATTGAGCATTGAGACATAATTTATAGATTTAATTCATTGTGGTCATTGGATTAATTTGCACCCAGTCACATTTTCAATCCATTTGCAACGATGAATTAGGTTCTTACATTGAACACAAGTGTAACTACTTCTATGGTAAAAGGATATATATACCATCACAGAGAAATGCTAGTAACTTAAAAGTATGACCTAAAATACAAATCTAATGATGTTGCGGTGGACATGATTAGATAGCATTATTGTGATTATAACTGTTTATAATTTTTAGTGGAATCCTATTATTTATTTATCACATCACTACATTACATTTTAAGATTTTAATATTATTATTCTCCATGGTAATGGCCAACTACTGAAGTAGATTGAAAACCATATTCATGGCAGGGGCTTCAGTTAATGTTGAAACTTAATATTTATGCATTACAAATCCAAATAGAATGATATAATATGATTAATCCCTTGCCTGAATTTGATAGTAACCATTACTAGTACCTTATGTATGGAGCGTTTGTTTCTATACGATCCAGATTGAGCTTGGGTCAAAGTACCCGTCTAGGTTTTACCATCCCTTGCACACTATCCCTCTTCGGAGTTCTACTCTTAACCTTTGACCACCTCATATTACCAATCCAGTTTTTCACTGTCCAAGTCTTACACACATGGATATATACATACATGCACTACCACACGTATGTCAGGATGATCTAAGCAGGCATGAGTTGGAAATGCTCGAGGACATGTCTTTATCTATGCTTGGACTTTGGGGAGAGAGAGAGAGATCTTCTTTCTATTTCCTTCTCTTGGTGGAACTTTGGATTCCCATGAGTTGAATGAATTTGCTATGCATACCAAAGCTGTGTAAGCAGGTTAGGCATGTCGAGAGAAAGGAAGGGGATGATTGTCCATAAAGTGAATCTGATCACATCTAATTGAAGCGTTCTATTTACTTATCAAGCTTGGATCAAAGCATGAAGGAAGATCAAAATTGCGATGGTTCAAAGAGGAATGATACGGACAAAAGCGAGGATGAGGGAGAAGATGAAAACAACCCTAAAACAAGTGCAAGCTCAAGTAACAGTATAGTTGAGGAGGGTAAGAAAAGGACGAGCTCTGCTGGGGTGAGACAGTATGTTCGATCCAAGGTCCCAAGGCTAAGGTGGACTCCTGATCTACATCTTTGTTTTGTAAAAGCTGTCGAGCGACTTGGGGGTCATGAAAGTAGGTTGGTTTATGGTTTGTGTTCTTTGGAATTTTTTTATTTTGAATATTAAAATTACTTGCAAGTTATTAATTTGTTGTAGGAGCAACACCAAAACTAGTTCTGCATCTAATGAATATCAAGGGCCTTAGTATTGCTCATATCAAGAGCCACTTACAGGTGATATAATTTTTACAACTCATCCATAACCCTTTTAAGTCATTTATCACTCATTATGATGGGTTTCTCCCCTTTTTTGTTGGGTTTGTTGGAACAGATGTATAGGAGCAAGAACATTGTTGATCAGGGCCAAGGTATGCCAACATTTCCAGATGGTTGTTCAAAAATTGTCAAATTAGGGCTATATTTCTTTGTTCTTTTGTCATTGATGTTTTGATATTATTGTCTGTCATTGACTTGATACTGAAGTCATAAACGAGAGAGGGTATCATCCTACGGGGAACACAGATCACCTTCTGTACAACCTTTGGCAATTTCCCGATCAAAGGATTAGGTCCAATTTCAGGTATTCAAAGACACTAGCGAACGTCTATGTGCTTTCAGATGCACCATCTCTCTCTCTCTCTCTCTCTCTCTCGCACACATTTGTATATATTATATGCCTTTTTAACACCATGTAACCACTAACCATTTTCGGTATCGAGATGATTTTTCAAGCAGCCACGGAAAGTGGATGTTCAAGGCCCCCAGATCTTTTATGACAGAGGGCATGGATAACAGAAATGGAACTGGCTTTCAAGGAACAGTGTCAGATTGGAAACACTGTAGAGGTATTGGTACAAACACAAGGAATGGGGCTTTCTACATGTATAGGAACTCATCTTTCACTACACAAAATTGTAAGACGTCCCATGGGTTCCAGGAAGAATTTAGATTATCAAATGGTTTTGCTGCCAACCAAAACAACGCCAGTTCAACCGTAGTCGAACCCATTACCGCAAGGTCTGCAACGCGATTGCATGGAACTAATATAGGAGAAGAGAACGTGAAAGGCTTCATCAATTCAGTTTCCCCAACAATCTGGAGCAGTAAGGGAGAAAAGCTATACAAACAACAGAGAAAAGCTCCAGACGATGATGGCCTAGATCTAAATCTGTCATTAAGTGTGAAATCAAGACAAGAAGTGAAGACAACACCATGGTATGAGGAGGAAAAAGATAGCAGTTTGTCTCTTTCTTTGTTTCTTCCTTCAAAGAAAGAAGACCAAACTATAGATTTAAACATGTCCATCCAGATGAAAGACGAAGATATTACTAAGAATCCAGGTTTGGCGAGTACTCTGGATCTGACTACATGAATTGCAGGAATTCTAGTCAGATCTTGTTGGTACTTGCACAAGATCAGGATATGTAAAGATGACTGTTGTGTAAGGACATTGCAATTGGCAAGGTATTTTCAAACACTATGCATCATGAATAAGTTTTAAGTTCTTCTCTAGTTGCATTTTGCTAGTTTTTTGTCTGATTTTGTTTTTCTTCTGACTGCTTTCTTTCCTATATCAACATTTATATACTTTTAAAAAGTTTACTAAAATTTCTTACCAAACTCATGTGAAATGTTAGATTAGTAGATCCTATTACCTTTTTCAATAAAACTATTAATCTAATCATACACATTCATTTGATAAGAATATTTTGGTAAGCATCGTTAATCTTTCAATAATATCTTTTTCTTTTTTGGGGAGAGAAAGTAGTTATAGGCTGTAATTGTAGTTTGAGATTTTGATGTTTTGACGTAGAGTCATCTCTAGGCTGGTACCTGTCATGGCTAATTGTTATTATTCACCTTTCATGCTACTTAATTTGGCTCATTTCTAGTTATGACAACCCCTTTTTTTTAATACCATAAACAACTGCAAGTATACTGAGACAAGTTTTTCCCTCATTTCTTGAAATTTTTCTCATTTTTAGGCATTCCCTCTTTCAAGGGTTTTTGTTAGGGTTTCAAGTACTTTCAACGTGACTTCTGCAAGTGATTTCATATTACGGATCAATATACCAAATAGAGACTATCTAGACATGCTAATAATCTATGCTCCATATCATGTAAAAAGTTCAACACTGTATGTTAGAGCAAATCTTTTTGCTTCATTCAATGGAACTTTCCCCAACAGAAGTAATTTATATACACATGGAGCATTTTTTTTTTCCCTTTTCTGGTCTGTTTGTGTGTGCCTGTGTGAAGGATATACAGCTATGTTTTTCATTGTTGTTAATAGATACTCTCTATTCAATTGTAGCGATTCATTAAGTCAATTTTTAAAATTTATTTATCATTTTTTATACAAAATATGTTTACTTTGGAAACAAATATTGGGTGTAACGGTTGTATTGCGTTATCATGTTAACATACTAACAATTCAATAATAAGACAACATGTGGGCAAATGACTCTCACATATGTAGTTAGTGCATGATATGAATTGGTAGTCATTTAATTTTGTGGGATTCACTTGCGCACATGTTGTTTTATTATTGAGCGATTACACTCAATATTTACTCGGGCTGGAGCAGCAACTTCTAGAGAATTTTTTATCCATTTGATAATAAAGTATAATTGGTGAGTGATTAAATAGCACATGATTTCAACTATTCTTTTTGAGGAAAATAAGAAAAAAAGTATTATAATATATTAGATTTTTTTGAGATTTTCATGAATAGGTGACAAATTGACAATACCTAGCATTCCAAAATTCACATTGGACCTTCTTCAATCTGAGTAAGTACTTGGCAGAAGCTTCGTGTTTGGCATTATAGGTATTTGGTTATTCCTCTCCCTCTCCCCTGCAGTGTAATACTGTTACTATTAAAAAAAAATCATATTATTCCTACTAATGATTGCATGATATCAGAAACATTCCCATAGATGACAGTTTAATCGCTTAAAAAATCACAAGACACTTTTTTTTAACCAAAACTTAATTTTTGTTTGGGGGGTAGTATACGAGTTTAATTTTCGGTAAGTAATATAGGAAATTTCATTACAATCTAATAGGGCACAAAAATCCCCTAACATCAACATACAAAAAAAAGAAAAAAGAAAAAAATGGATTATACCATTTTTGTTAGAATGGATAAAAATCAAACTTTTTTGTCCTGATAATACCGAGTTTCTTGTTTTGAGGGGAAATAGACTCCTAAGTTTTGGACTCACTGGGTTTGGGCTCACTAGGTTACAACACTGATGAGCCTGAATCCTTTAGATGCTGCTGATTGTGGATTGGGTCGATGCTTCTGGGCTTTTAGTAAGACAGAACCTTTCAACGTGGGCTTATTACCATCCGGGTAAAAATATAAGAATAGTTAATTAGGGTAAGGTCCCTTATTTGTTGTGTAAACTAATTTTAGTTTTACCGAATTTTTAGGATAAAAAATGGTCCTCCGATATTTTTAAAAACTTGCATGCGGTCTTTATGTTAGCACGAATGTTAAGGGATTGGTTAGTTACTAATTTTCATTACCTATTTTGCCCTCATCACATAATTTCAACTTAAAATATAGTTAGTTTCTCTTTTTTTGCCCTTATCAATTTTAAAACTCAAACTCGTAAATCAAGCAATTTAAACATTATGATGACGTCTGACAATCTGTGTTTATGGAGAAGAAGGTACATTAACGATATGTATTTTAATATACCTATCTGATTATTTGTATTTTAGTATACATATTTGACGATCTATGTTTATGGAGAAGAAGTTACATCAATGATTTGTATTTTAACGTACCTGTCTGACATTTTTTCCTTCCTGTTATTTTTTATTACTCCCTGTTATTTTTTGACTCGAAGGTATATATATATAGTGTACCTGTCTTACAATTTATAATTTAGTGTATTTTTTTACGATTTGAGTTTTAGTGTAATTGTATGACGATTATTGTGTGCTTATTATTTTTTATATTTTTTTTGCTTACTTGTTATTTTTTTGCTCGAAGATGTATATGAATTGCGTACCTGTTTTTTTTTAATGTACTTGTCTTACAATTTATGTTTATGGAAAAAAATGTGCATTATAATGACGTAATTTTTTAGAATATGTGTTTAAATTAGGTGATGACATTGTTATTATTTTTTACAATTATAAATGACGTTTGTTATGTTCTTACTTTAACTTTTCAACAGATACCTAAGGCAAAAGAAAATTAGTGAGTGAGGTTTTGTTTTAAATTCTATTGAACTTGGGGACCGGCATCTAAATCCCTGAACAAGAAAGGAGAAATTTCATTTTCTCTTTTTGTTTTTTGTTTTTTTAACCTGCCGAATCCGATATAGATTCAGTGATACTAGTTTTGCTATAATTGGAGTGGTTTCATTTTAATCCGAACCACTGGAGTTGAAGTATAGCCTTGTTTGAAAAAAAAAAAAAACTGCAAGGGGCCGTGAGGTTTGCCCAAACACGTGCAAGACCTCAAATATAATTTTTCCAAATGAAAAGGTTGATAGAGATAGGGATGTCAATTTT
The DNA here is from genome assembly GCA_963454935.2 of Ilex paraguariensis. Lineage (NCBI taxonomy): Eukaryota > Viridiplantae > Streptophyta > Magnoliopsida > Aquifoliales > Aquifoliaceae > Ilex > Ilex paraguariensis. Next base: position 412,548 of record CAUOFW020005824.1, read on the forward strand.
TCATTCGACACATTAACACGATAAAAATCGAATACGAAATTTAATGAGTCGGTGAGAAAAAAATGGGTTAACATGTTTAAACCTAAAAAAATCATGTCCAGTATGGGTCATAATAGAGTTGATCCGATTTTGACATGATTAACTCATATATTTTAAATGGATTGGCCTGATTTGAACTCGATCCCAACCTAACCTTTTTAACAGTTTATCTAAGTATATAAAAGCAAAAAAAAAAATTAACTCTAAACTCATTTCATTTCCTCTTTATCTACTGTCGCTGCCTGTTCGTCACTTGCACAAAAGCACAAGCACAATAAGCCATTTACTGGAGAAGAATAAGAGCTTCACTCCGACATCGCCAATCATCCCTCCTCAGGGCTCCGACGTTACCAGTCGTCACTCCTCAAGGCTTCGACGCAAATCTCTATCTCTTAAAAATATCTCAAATCCAGATCTCCTCAAGGTTCTCTCTCTCTCTCTCCCTTGTGCACAAAGATGTAGTTTTTGCATACCCATTTGGTTTTGGCTATTGCAGTGATATTTGATCCTCCTTATAACATTCAATTTGTTGAATTTTCCTATGAGGCTTTCTGGTGATGGCTCAAATTGAGTTTAGCCATGTTGGTAAGAAGTCATTCTCTTTGTTTGGTGAGTACATGCACAATTCTTCTAAGGCCAGTTCTTCGCAATCATCATCTTTTCAGGACGTGAATCATGGTTCTTGTGTTTGGGGTAGTCAACAACATCTTGGCAAGAATCAGAACAAAGCTAAACTTATGGTGATATGATTTTTTTTATTTTACTTGCGTTGTGTTAGTATTATATGATTTATTCTCTTTTAACTTGTTTTATATCCATTATTTTGTTAAAAACAAATGTGTAAAATTTAACTTTTTTCTCTCCTTAGGTCAACTATAGGAGTTTCTTTCTTTTCTCTTCCCATCGTCCTTTTCGTTGTTTCCCATCTTCGTCTTCTAATCGTCATCTTGTTTTGATTTTCTTTCCCGTTGGTTTATAACACACAGATCAAGTATATTTAGATCTATGGTGCTCAATCATAGTCTCGGTTTTCCTTGCTACTATTCAGACTGTTGTCTCCCCATCTGGGTTTCACTGTGTTTAGGTCAGGTTTTCTTTTTGAAGGAAGCACTATGGAAGAGGGATTGATTAATAAGCTTCAGAGTTTCTCTCTTACAAAGGAGGAGGAGGTGGCTATTGATTTTAATACCGAAGATATTGCAAAAGGGTTGGAGGAGTGTGCTTTGAGTATTTATGCGAAGAATTTGACAGAGAAATTTGTTAACTCAGTTGCCCTAAAGAACACAATGTCAGGGGTTTGGGGGTGTAAAGATCTGAGAGTTATGAGGATTTCATCTAATATCTTTCAATTTTTCTTGAAGGAGGAAAGGGTGATTCACAAAGTCCTGTACCAAGGCCCATGGTGTTTTGATAATTTTCTGCTTATCACCAATAGATGGTCCCAAGGTATTGATGTTAATTCAATCTATTTTGATTTGGTTCAATTTTGGATTCAGGTATATGATCTTCCTCGTGAATGTATAACAAAGGAGATGGCAATCAAAGTTGCTAGCAGTTTTAAGGAATAGGAGGTCATGGAAATATGTGAAGAGTTTGGGAAGGGGAGTAGATTCATGAGGTTAAGGTTTGCTGTGAACATTACAGTACCGTTTCGTCGTGGAATTAAACTTCGAGATAGGGTGGGGGAAATCCACTTTGCCTTTTTTCAATATGAAAGGCTACCATATATGTGTTATTATTGTGGTAAAGTTGGGCATACCATGAAGCTATGCATTGGGCTAAAATCGAAGTTGGAGAAGGATGAAGGGATGGATAATCAATATGGTCATTGGTTGAACGCTACTGTTACTAAATCGAAGTTGGTTTTGCGGCACTGGAATGAGGCTGGTTCATCAGTGATTATGCCGGTGGCTTCTGCTCTGACCCCAGATTTGGGGCTTGATCACAAGCAGTTTCAAGAGGATTCTAGGCATGATGACAGGTGGGAAGTAAGGGGTAATAATCAGAGAGTTTCCACTATAAAGGAGGGATTAACGGAGGAGGTAATTTTCTCTCAAATTTGTAGGGATGTTTTGATGACTGGTTTAAATATGGAAAGGAGGAAAGGGGTAATTTCTAAGGGGGAAGAGGTTTTGGGTTCCACAAAAATAGTACAAGCCTCTATGGTGAGTGCACTTCATGAAGTGGGCCTAATCTCCGATTATTCAAATACGGGTCATATGAAGCAATCGAAGTATGTGGCAAATATGGGCTCTCTCATTAAAAATCTGAAAGATTTTATCCAATCAGAGGATAGTTCTTTTTCTGGTGAAAGGTTTTCTTTCTCTGAGTTAAATGTTGGGGGCAGTAGAGGCTTTGAAAAGGGTTGGTAAAGGTAAAGGTAAAGGAAAAGGAAAGTGGCCTCGTAAGGCTAAACCTTCTATCCCGGCTGAAAACTGGGAAATACAGGAGGTTAAGGTGGGTGGTAAGAGGCGGGGAGAAGAATCAGGGTGTTTAACCAGTCCTGGTAAAGCCAATGTTTCTTTTAAGAAGGCTCAAATACTGTAATCTACACTTTTTCTTTCATTATCATCGGCGGAGACTGTTGATCAGCCCCGTTGGGAGCTATGATAGGCGTCTGCTGGAACTGCCTAGGGCTTGGGAATCCTCATGCAGTTCGTGCGCTTCATGATTTGGTGAAGCGTAAAGAACCCAGTTTGGTCTTTTTGATCGAAACCAGACTATTTTCTGATGAGATTGATACATTAAAGTTTCAGGTTGGTTTGTCATAAGGATTGGCAGTGGATTCGAGAGGTAGAGGTGGGGGTCTTGCTTTATTGTGGAAAAGGGGAGTTCAAATTAGTGTTAAAAGTTTCTCGAATTTTCATATTGAAGCAGTTATCAATGAGGGGCTTCCTAAGTAGTGGCGTTTTGTGGGTTTCTACAGTCACCCTAATGCTAGTTCTAGAAAACATTCCTGGAGACTATTGAAGTTATTGGGCCAGAGATCTAGCCTACCATGGATTTGTGGGGGAGATTTCAATGAGATTATTTCTTCGGAGGAGAAATGGGGTGGACAGGATCGGCCAAGTTGGCAAATGAAGGATTTTCGTGAAGGTATTGATGTCTATCAATTATAGGATATGGGTTTCAAAGGAAGCCCTTTTACATGGTGGAATGGGAGTGTCCATCCTTACTCAATTAAAACGAGGTTGGATAGAATATGGGCATCTGTTCTGTGGTCCTCATTGTTTCCCCACAGTAGTGTCGAACATATACCCACTATGGATTCGGACCATTGTCAAATCCTCTTTCAAGTATCCGATTCAGAAGAAGGTAGCACAGAAGGGAGGAAGAAAAAATGGTTTCGGTTTGAGTCGATGTGGCTCACTGAGCCATCTTGCCTAGATGTAATTCACCAAAGGTGGTTTGGTTTCAGGTTTGGTTCGCCTATTCAACACTATCTCAGTAATATGAGAAGTTGCAGAGTGGGCTTATTGAAGTTAAAGTATGAGAAGTTCGAAAATATTACTACAAAGATTTGGTCGAATAGAGAAAATATATCTAGGTTACAAGCTTGAGTCATTACGGAGAATACAAGAAATGAACTAAGGGAGGTCCAAGTTCAGATTAATAACTTGTTGGAAGCGGAGGAAACAATGTGGAGGCAGCGTTCTAAATCATTATGGTTAAAAGAGGGTGATAGAAATACCAACTTCTTCCATGCTCAAGGCGAGTTCAAGGAGACAGAGAAATCTGATTACAGGCCTGTTCAATGAGGAGGGTCTTTGGGTGTCAGAGCAAAAACAGATTGAGCAAGTAGTAGTTAATTATTTTACGGATATATTCAGGTCGGCGCAGCCTTCTTCTCATCAGATTGAGCTAATCACAAACATTGTTGATCCGAGTGTTATACCTGATATGAATTGTATTCTATTAGTAGAATTTTTACCTTCTAAAGTTGTTGAAGCTTTGAGTCAATTTCATCCAAATAAGTCTCCAGGTCCAGACAGTATGGGTCCGATTTTTTTCCAAAAATTCTGGACTGTGGTGGGTGCTGATGTTACAAGAGTTGTCTTGGAGTTCCTAAATACCGATAACCCTTGTGATAGCCTTAATTACACAAACATAGTTCTTATACCCAAGATCCCTAACCCAGAAAACATGACACACTTTCGCCCTATTAGTTGTATATAGGCTAATAGCGAAAGTTCTTGCAAACAAACTGAAGAGAATTCTACCCAAAATTATTTCAGAGTTCCAAAGTGCTTTCATCCCAGGACGACAGATTACTGATAATGTTCTGATTGCCTATGACCTCAACCACTATCTAAAGTAGAGGAAAAAGGGTGGTAAGGTATACATGTCACTCAAACTTGATATGAGTAAGGCTTATGATAGAATTGAGTGGAAATTCCTTGAAGCAATGATGCATAGATTGGGTTTTCATGAATGTTGGGTGAAAATCATTATGAGGTGTGTTTCGACAGTCTCCTACTCGCTTATAATCAATGGGGAACAATCAAGTGTTTTCAGGCCGCAACGTGGCTTACGGCAGGGAGATCCTCTTTCGTCGTATTTATTTTTGTTGTGTTCTGAAGGTTTCTCGGCACTCCTAAGAGCAGCTGAGATTAGGGGAAGTCTTCAAGGAATGGCAGCGGGTCGAGGAGGGCCAACTTTCTCCCACTTATTCTTTGCGGGTGATAGCCTTCTTTTTGCCCAAGCCACTAAGGGGAATTGTGAGGTTGTTATGGAGTGTCTTCACAAATATGAAATGGCTTCAGGACAAGTAGTTAACTTATCTAAATCAGCTGTTGTTTTTAGCAAGAATATATTGCCTCATGTTCTGGGGGAAATTCAGCATATGCTCCAAGTTCCTATTGTTGGACACCATGATAAGTATTTAGGGCTTCCTTCAGTAATTGGTAAAATGAAACGAGCTATTTTTGACTCTATTCGCGAGAGGGTTTGGGTGAATGTACAAGGTTGGTAGGAGAAACTCTTATCTAGTGCAGGCAAAGAGGTCCTTATCAATTCGGTGGCGCAAGCTATTCCAACATATGCTATGTCGTGTTTTAAGTTACCTTCTACCTTATGTGCAGAGTTAAATAGTTTGATGGCGAAGTTCTGATGGGGTAGTAATGGCTCTAAGAGGAAAATTCATTGGATAGCCTGGGAGAGGCTTTGCAGACCGAAGTCTAGAGGGGGGTTTTGGAATATTGAAGCGTTTAACTACGTCCTTCTCACAAAACAGATATGGCGGCTTTTTCAATTCCCATCGTCATTGCTGGGTAGGGTATTGAAGGTTAAATATTTCTCTCATACGTCAATTATGGAGGCTCAATTGGGTAATAACCCTTCTTTCACTTGGCGTAGCTTGCTGGATTCTAGGGAATATGTGGTGGAGGGTCTAAGGTGGCAGATTGGCAATGGGAGAAATGTCAGAATAAAATCTGATAGGTGGATTCCAAGACCAACAAGTTTTATGGTTATCAGTCCTCTCTTGGGGTTAGCAGACGATGCTGTGGTGAGTTCCCTAATTGATTATGATTTAAAAACCTAGAAGGTTGATAAATTACATGAGATATTTTTGGAGTTTGAGGCCGAGGAAATTCTTTCAATTCCCATTTGTCCAAGTCTTCCAAATGACCAGCAAGTATGACAGTATACTAAGTCGAGGAAGTTCTCGGTCAGGAGTGCATACCATTTGATCATGGATAACAGAGGTCGTGGTGGCGCAAGCAGCAGTCAAGGACAATGGGGTGGTGCATTTGTGTGGAGTTTAAAGATACCGAACAAAGTAAAGCTGTTTGCATGGAGGGCAATTCAAGATATATTACCAACACAATACAACCTAGTTAGAAGAAAGCTAAATGTTATTAATAGTTGTTTTCTTTGTGGTGCTACCTATGAATCTTCCATTCATGTTCTCCTAAAGTGTCCCTTAGTGAAACAGGTATGGTTTGAATCTGAGATTAGGTTCCCAGAAGGTTCAACTACTTCGGCCCATAGCTGGTTGGTGGCTGCCACAGGAAGACTATCACAGTTGGAGGTAAGTCGTATGTTAGTTATTTGCTGGTCAATTTGGTAAAATAGAAATAAAGCCTGTTTAGATGAGGCTGTTCAATCCCCTACTCAAGTAATAGACTTCTCTACTTCATAACTATATCAGTACATGGAGGTTCAGAATTACAGAAACCGAAATAACCATTCACTTTCATGTGCTAGTTTGCCTTGCTGGTCTGCGCCTCCTAATGGTTTTGTGAAGATAAATTTTGATGAGGCTATTTTTAGTTCCATTAAAGCAGTAGGGATTGGGGTAGTTGTCAGAGATTGGGAGGGTAACTTCATAGGTGGATTGTGTAAGTTAGTAAGGAGTTCTATGAGTGTTGATTGTGTTGAGGCATTAGCTGCTTTTCATGTTGTGGAGCTAGATGTGGAGTTGGGTTAAACAAGCATTATTTTAGAAGGGGATGCTAAATCAATTGTGGACGATATTAGGAGGGAGGAATCAAATCTGTCCAGCCATGGTGTATTTATTGAACAGATTCAGAAGAGTGCTTCACATTTCCATGAATTTTCTATTTCCTGGGTGAGGCGTTCTGCTATGGCAGACAAATTATCGCGTTATGTTATTTATTGTAATAATCTCGTTCTTTGGAGAGGGGAACATCCAGAATTTTTGGATTCCCTTTTCCGGAATGATGCTCAAGTTTAGTTTCTAATAAAGTCTATCGTTTCATATCAAAAAAATAATAACTTGTTTTATATCCTTGAATGTAGGAATTTGACTCGTATGAAACTAAAGCATTCATTTGTAGTGCACAGAAAACTCAATTACAATTGTATTTGGATGAGCCTAGAGTTGATAGAATGAAAAACTTAATATACTTGCTTTTTAGAAATCTCACCAATTTTGGTATCCATAACTTACTCTAATGACTTGTGATGTGTTAAGTCTTCCCATTTCTATGGTTGCCTCATAATCGACATTTAGCACCGGTGGTAAGATTTCTGATTAGTATCGTAGCTTTGAAGCCAAAAATTGTTGAGGCTTTAATATGCACAAAAAATTAGTTGTTTGAAGAAAGAGGTAAACATAAGTTGTGTGGTTGCTTTATAATTCTTGTTTTAAATAGTGAAATCTTAATTCTCATGCATATATATTTGTTTCATTTAGATCATGCACTAAATGATTTGGACATTACAGAAGATATGATGAACATCAATGTTGTCCAAGATGGTTCTACCCTGACCAATGTTGATTGTTGATTGAAGGTAAATTGTCAATTTTAATGTTGAACCTAATGGTTTACCTTAGTCTTGTTTGCTTTTCTAGATTGTCTTATTTGTCTTTTCTGATTAAAGTATTTCTTCTTTTGATTAGAATCTGTGAAGTGTCAAAGTTTGGTGTTACCATCAATGCACCATGCCTTGCTGAAGGAGCTGCAGCTTCTTATTTTGTTTTAGTTTTCATGTGATATATTAAATCATATGATCAAAACTGACTTGCTAGTTGTTACTGCTTGTGTTTGCTACTTCCTGTTGTTGTTTATTCGCTACTGTTACTTATTTGCTACAACATTTTGTTTTAGGGTTTTTTGTGAGTCGGTACTATTTATTTGCTATTGCTTTTGTTTTAGGTTTTTTTGTGAGACAGTAATTAATTTACCTCTTAATCGTGGAAAAGTGCTCAGCACAAAATATTTTATATAAAAGTACTTTTTTTATGAAAGAAATGTTCATAAGGTAACAATTACCTGGCACAAAGAGTGGATAAGTAAACTGTCATAAATTATGCAACAATCCCATTAAATTCGGCAACTGCTATATCCCTCAAATTTAAAAAAAAAATTACAAAGTCCTTCAATTTTCAACTAAAAAAAAAAACACAAACGTTAAAGCGCCATTGAAGACCAATCTTTCTTTTGTTTTGATTTAAATTGCCGATAATATAACGTTACAGTGATACATGACGGTATAACATCTTCATTAACAATTTAATTACTGACAAAAAAGTTGTGAAATTACATTCAATGATTCATACACAATCTAAATAGTATGCATCACATAATATTATATCACAAATGTGACATTCACATATATTATTTTTAATAAATGGTTGTGTTACATCATAGTGTAAAATTGCAAAGTGATATTGTTATTAGATTTGAGAACAACCAAAACTGTTCAACATTAAAAAATAATATATAAAAAAAAATTTCAAAATATGGGCCAAGTCTTTAAGTTATATTTCATGTTGTATAATTTTAAATTTCAAATATGCTCAATCACTTAAAATATAAAACCATTAATATAATAAATCAAATCCTATAAAAAAAAATAGGACTGCCAAACTAATATGCCTTCAAATAAGGAAAATGGTATTTTAATGAAAAAAATATTTAAAAATCTGTCAATGAGTACCTAACTACAATTCATTTCAAGCCTAATGTACTAATCTATAAAATATTTTAGCCAATATATTTTCTCACAATTAAGTAGTTTAAAAGGTACTTGCTCATAATTTTTCATTTGTTTTATTATAACAAATATAGTGTGAGATCTCGTATTTCATATAAATATAAATGATATTAACTTGATAATATTTTTAAAATAATTAAAATGATGAGAGAGAAACTTTGAATCTTTGTTAAAAGAATAGTTGGGTAAGCTTGAAGTACGAATGTATTGACTTTTATGTCAAATTTAATTTTTGGAGGTGTTTAAGATTGATAAAGGTAACTGAGTAAATATATTAATGTTTTTAGGTCAAAATAATATTCTCATTGAATCCGGGAGGTCTGAAAAACTTAAAATTGATGCTTAGCTTATATAGCGGTTCAGAGGGATAAAATAGTAATTTTAGTATTTTTGGGTATAAATTAACTTTAGTTTTGAGATAAATCATAAAACTAAATTTTTTTTAGATTAAAATAACATTAAAAATGAATCCGTAACGTCGAAAAACCTTAGAGTTGTCATATGGATCAAAATTGAAATGTTTAGTGGCAAAACTGTAATTTTAGAGAAAAAAATATATTTTTCAACCCATGAACAGTAGAATTTGGGACTAATGGATTTAAAATCCAGATTTCAGCCCCTTTTCTTCCATTTTTTTTTCTCACATCTCTCACCCAAAACTCCTGCACCCATCTTAGAACTTGAGAGAGAGAGAGAGAAAAAAAAAGATAGAAGAAGGGCTCTAGGCTTGCGCTTAGTTTGAGAATCTTGGAGAGTAAGCTTAGAATTTTGATTTCTTGGTGGGATTTTTCTCTCTCTTGCATTTACAATGTACATCTCATTTATTTTCTTTAGTTAAAGCTTACTATGTGTTGGATGGTAAAATTACTTGTTATAAACTTTGATTTAGTGTTAAATATGTCATGGATTGTAAACTTACATGCATAAAAATGATTTTTGTGTTATGAGTTTGAAACCCTAGTTTGATTTTAGTTATGAGTATTTGATTAAACTTATGATTTGGGGTTTTTGAAGTATGTTACGATTTTGTATATAATATATATGATTTATTCTCTTGGAATTGGTTGTGTTGCTTTGAAAATACAAATTTTGAGATTTGAGTATCTACATGTTTGATAAAATATCAAGGTTATGACATGGATTTTCAAAAAGAATTATGGATATAAAAAATAATGAGTTTTAGAAAATGTATGCTCGATTCTGACAGGCAGAGGGTTAAGACGGTTGGGCCTATGGAGTGGGTTGCCAAGGCGGCTACTGGTCCTAAGGAGGATTGGTTATGGTAGTAGTTTTCGGTGATGGCCTATATGGCGTCACAAGTTGTATCCTACACATTCTCCTTAAAAAGCAAGAAAGGCGATAAGACCTTAGGGTGCAAGACCCAAAAGGCTCTCCGATGATGGTTCATGCGTGAACCAGTGTGATTAACTACATTGATCATATGCGAGGCATGCATTGTATTTGCTATAATGGTTGAGTTTTAATTTATACCTTGTATATTTCTAATGTTGAGGTGTTGGGAGATTTTTATAAATTCTTTACTTATTATCTTGTACCTGTATTTAATTATAAAAATCTTTCATTACTTATTCGTATGATTTGTGGAATGTTGATTTTTAAAACTTTGTAAATGCTTGGGAAAGGGATTATTCTACTGAGCGTGTGGTTGCTCATCCCTTACTAATATTTTCATAGACTAGCATGCATCTTGGGACATAAGTGATGGAATGTTTGTGGGAGCTTGGACTAGAAAGAATCTCTTTTGGAGTTTTTTAGTATTTACCTTTAGAACTTATGTAGAAATGTTAGCACTCAAGCATTGCATTTGAAAAAGTTGTCTTGAGGCATTTATGGTGTACACTTGATCATCCCATAAAAGAATTATTATTTTGGGTATTGTAATGTAAAAGTTATAATTTTGAGTACTAAGTTGTGGTATATATTGGTGTTGAATGTATCCGGATTTGAGAGGATTTCGTGGGCTTCTAATTGCCACCCCCAGATTTAGTTGAATTATATTTTTGATGGAAGCATGTTATGGATGTTTAGTTAGTTTAAATCATGTTATGCTCTCACAGGGATGCTTTTACTAACTAGTTGGAAGCTCAATTTTTAAAGAAAACTCTGTCGAAATTTTTGAAAAAAAAAAAAAAAGAATATGTTTCGATAAAAAAAAATCCAATGTTTCATTTCATTCAATTATTATTGTAAACCGGCAAGAGAATTTGGGGTAAATATTTATTTTATTAAATCAAGCTTTAATGAAAATTGGAGCGTTACATATAGTTTGCCTAATATTTGAAAATTTGGAGTTTGGATGAATATTGACTGTTGTCAATGGCGGAGTCAAAAATATATTCTAGGGTAGCACACTCCAACTATAAGTTTTATTTTGCCCTTTAACAGGTAAAAACACTAATGTTATTTGGACCTAAAATTTTGACATATTTTGTCGATCTAATCACGTGACTTCATTAGAACCATTGAATCAATACTAAGTTCCAATGTTTGATGGAATCCACACTCTTTTCAAATGTCATAGTGAATTAGGTTAGTAAATTAGATCCCAATAGAATTTTAATGTGATACATTTTTGTTTTTTACATCATATTTAATACTTAAAGATTGATTATACAAAGTATACAATATGTATGCAAATAAAAAAAAATAACTAAAAAGAGGTTAAATATAATCCTTTACAAAAAATAAGGTTACTTATATAAGAGATATGACCAAAATATCAATGTTAAAGTTACGACCAGTAATATTAGTACCAAAATTTGAATGTTGCGGCTCCTCACACTTAACTAATTTTTTTTTTTGGTTGAACTGGACACTTATGCTGGGTTTGGTAACCAGCTGTTTCCGTTTTTCTTTTTTTTTTTTAACAAAAAATACATGTTTGGAAAGTGTTTTTATTTTATTTTTTTTGCCAATCTATTTTGTAAACAACTCCTGTTTTTGAAAAAACCTATTTAGGTCCTTTCAAAAACAGGAAAAAAATGTAAATACACGCGTCTCTCATCCTCAATTAATTAACGAGGTTTGTCTTCGAACCCCATTAACAACACAAAAGCTATTCTTTTTGTTCCAAGGATAAAACGACTTTTTTTACCCGTTTTTGCTTCTCTCATTCGTCTCTCTCTTGTGAAGCCAGCGTAGGAAGGAAGCTCCAGGTGAAGGAAGCTCCGGCGAAGGAAGTGGAAGCACTAATTTGTCAGATTTTCTACTCTTTTCATCTTCATCTCCATCTCCATCAATTTCATTCTCTCTCTAACCCCTCTATAGAATTTTTTTTTTTATTGAACTGTTTGTGTTTGTTATATACATAGATCTATCTATATATATGCATATATAGTCCTAATTCTATGTATATTTTCGGTGGTGGTGCGAGGTGGGTTTCGGTGGTTGGATTGGGGTTGGGTTTCAGTGGTGGGATTTCGGTGGTGATAGGGGGGATTTTGGTGGTTATGGTGGTGGGTTTTAGTGGTGGGGGTGGGTTTCCGTGGTGGTTGGGTCAAATGGTATTTGCCTCCAGCTGGTATGTTGAATTAAACTCTGATGGGGCTTCCAAATGTAATCCAGGTCTGGCAAGAGGAGGTGTGGTGGTTAGAAATGAATGGGAAAGGTTGTTATTGGCAGCTTCTTTCTTTTATGAGAATGCTCTAACATGGTTGCTGAATTCAAAGCCTTACTGGATGGATTGAAGCTGGTGCAAAGATATGGGTTGTTGTCTTATAACATCATGGTGAAATGTGACTCTCTAGTTCTGGTTAATTCTATTTTGGGTGTTTGTGAGTGTGTCTGGCCTCTTTTGGGTTTTTTGGATCAAATTAAGGAGTTATTGAGCCATGGAAAGTTTCAAGTTTCTCATATTTTTAGAGAAACTAACTGTGTTGCTGATAGATTGGCCAGTCATGTTGTGCTGTCCAGGAGAACTACTGATTTTTCTGTTGAGTTGAACGTACCTTTTGATGTTAGATGCTTTCTAACTTGTGCTTATGTTTAGTTTTACTCTGATCTGGAAGTTGCTTGTGTTGATTCGGCTTTGCTGGAGCTACTGCCAATTGGTCTGTGAGCTGGAATGGAGTTTTGCCTTCTGGAATTTTGTTTTAAATTGTTTGGCTTTGTTGGAGCTTTTGCTTATGTTTAATTAGCTTCTTGTAATTACTGGCTTTGGTCATAAATAAAATTTTTTGTTTTTTTTTTTTTTAAAGTGGGGTTGGGTGGTGAATTTTTGGTATTTTTTTATTTTTGTTTTTATAATTTTTTAAATATAAATGACTACCAAACATGTTTTATATTTTTAATTTTTATCACAAAAAAAAAAAAAAATTAGTTCTATTTTTTTATTAAAAAAAACATACAAACGAAAACGTTACCTTAACTGGTTACTAACACTTTTTTTGCTTTAGTATTTTTGAGGAGAACTTGAAAATGGAGTGAATCAGGCTGGTTTCTTATCCAATCTCTTTTTTTTTTTTTAGTGAAAATTGAAAGTGAGTTCCTCTGGATATACTTGTTTGAAAATAAGTTCTGCAAAGAAACTTATAAGGGATTAAGTTCATGTTTAAAATTATATGTAATGACTTAAGTTCATTTTTTTTTATATCAAAAATATCCTTCCTTGAAAGAAAGTTAATATTTTCTCTCATATATATATTAACATTATAAACATAGTAACATTCAAAAACAAAAAAAGAGTTACTATGAATTTGAATAGTAAAATTCAAATTCATGTTACTATTTTTTTTTATTACGTTACTGTTCATGTTACTGTTTTTATTGAGTATGTTACTGTTCATGTACTATTATTTTTTAGCATGTTACTGTTTTTATTGATCATGTTACTACTATTATTTTCTTAAATATTAATATTCAATGTTGCTATTTTTTTTTTTTTGAATGGTACTATTTTTTGCTTTTGAATTTGAGAGAAATAATTATTGTTAAGTATGTTACAATTTTTATTAAGTATGTTAATATTTTTGTTGAACATGTTACTGTTGTTATTTTTAAAAAAATTTAATATTAAATGTTTCAATTTTTTTATGTTTAAATATTATTATTTTTTTGTATTTAAATGTATTATTTTTTGTATCCAAATGATAACTTTTTTTTGTATTTGAATGTTACTATTTTTTATTTTTAATGTTACTATATATATATAACCTATATATAGATAGATAAAACTGAGAAAAAATTTTAATGTTAGTCAAATTCTTAACTTATATATGGATATAGATAGATATGAGAGATAAAAGATTTTAATGTTAGTTAAATTCCTAAGATTTAGGAATTTTTATTTTTTAGTTTTATTTCACTTCTAAAGGGAAGAGATAATATAGTAAAATTGACAAAAAATAGACTTTATAACAAATAAGTTTCCTTGACAAACTTAAGTCCAAACAAGTCCATATAAGAGGATCGACTTCCAAATTTCTCTTTTTTTTATTGTTAACTCCAAGAAATTCAATAGCCCAATTTATTTTTATTATAGTCCATTAACCAAGATATTTGTTATCTCAATGGGCCCAATTTTTATTTATCTAAAGTCATTAAGGTGGGCACAATTAAAAATATTAAAAAAATACACAAAATTTAATTAAGTAAAAAAATAAAAAAAAATAAAAATTAGGGACGGCCCAAGCCCAGGCCCCTTCTGGCCTGTTTGCCTCCACCATTTAATGGTGTATGTAGTGGAGATAAACACGTGATTTGTGAAATAGGTTAAACAAATACATATATCAAAGTGTTAATAGGTTGTATTATGTGTGTTAACCCGACTCGTATATTAAACAGGTTAAATAGGTTGGGTTCAGATAACCTGTTTAATGGTCAAGTCTGGTTAAAGTTTAAACAACTTGACATGATTAATCAAATTTGTACGTTAAGATTCAAAATTTTTCAACATAAGCCCAAAATAAACCTGACACAACACGTTTTGAGACCCCTAGAAAGAGAATAACGGTATCAAGTTTATGCTATGAGACATAACACGAAAATATGTTGGTCTATCCAAATTACAAAAGAAAGAGACGAATAAAATACATGCAATCATGCAGTCTTAGTATAGTTCTGATTTTAAATGCGGATTCTATGATTATTCTGATGATATTATAATATGTCTTTAGCAGCACAATTATAAGTCTTTCTATAAATGGTTTATGCATAAACAAACCGTCATAATATTTGTTCATGTGCAAAGATTTACTAGTTGAACTATTTAACAACTAGTATATTCTATATTCTTACTTTAAAACGATATAACTCTAGTATTTACACTTTCATATCTATTTTTTTAACAATTCCTTTAAATATGAAATAAATAATTTTAAATTTATAGTAACCATAAAATAGCAAAGGTGTGTTACAACGAGGACGAGAAGAGAAAAACGACTTATTTGAGGCAGTAATAGACGATATGGAAATCTCCTGACTTAGGGGTGGGCATATTTGTAAATTGTATTACATATTCTGGCAAAAAAAAATCTCAAGCCCCTCTTGGATTCTTTTTTTTTTTTTTCTTTTTTGCTGGGTAAAATGGGAGAGAGGGGCGAACAGCAAGTAGTGACTCCTCCTGAGCATGACCATGAGAGTCTCCTCCGATGTGGAATGTTCAATTAATCATACTTATAGATACCTTTGGATTTCATTTAACCCAAATAGGTGGATTAAAATTGACTTTTAAAGGGGTAGGATAAAATTCGAATGAGATTTCTTATATATTTTTCACTTACCAAGCACGAGATATATTGATCCTACATTCCTTTTTTTTTTTTTTATCCAACTAGGATCCAAACATTCCCTATGTATGTGAGCCTCAAACACAATTGGGCTTATTAATACTCGTTGGTCCGAACACACAAAAATCAATCCTTTAAACATAACTGATTCATCAACCCCCAACCCCCCAAAAAATACACCAATTACTTTACACGGACTTTCAAGAACTTTTAAGGCAAAAAGGCATCGAATAATTTGTTTTTTCACTGAAAAAACTTCCTTGGTTTTCGATTTTTAAAATGTTTTTCTCATTCTCAGATTAAAAAAAAACATATATTTAACCAAAAGACAGCTTTATTCCACGTATTATCCATGTGACTCAACAGAAATTAAAGATTCTTCATCTTTATTTTTCGTAATCATTGCAAAAGACAATGATAAAATTAAATCCCAACCCCACCTCTCTATCTTATTGGTGTTAAGTGTCATGTCATGGCTTTTTCCATTACTAACAAATATGCTAATAAATGACCCCAATATAAGAGTTAGATAAGAGCATTATCTTATAGACCAGATAGTTTGTTTTCTGGAGTATATTCGTTTTTAGTATGTCCTGGACAGCTTTCTGACATTTGTATATTGAATTTTTCACCAATGAAAAATATTTAAATCGTAATTAATTAATCTCGGTATTAATTAATCTTGGAAGTTCGACAATATATATATATATTTTTTTTTCCCAATGAGAAAAATTAGAATTTCAAAAGAGTAAAAGTAGAATTCAAATAATCTACCATATCAGAGCTTTATCTTTTGATTATTTTTATGTGGTAGTTAGTCTAGCGTCACTCGCGAAATGTTGCAGTTCCACTTAGAGAACTCCATGTTTCTCCCATTTATAGATTCAAACAGTAGATTAGATGAAGCTATTTCTTCTGCAACAAAGAAAAAAAAAGCACCTATATATATATCACACAAAGAGGGCAACTTACAGAATGATAGAATTACAGCAGACAACACTTGAAACCCTAGAGACAACAAACAAAGAAGAATTGGAATAAGGAAATACAATCCATATAGACACCAACAAATCATTCAATGGTCCAAATCCGGGTCTTGGGTGGACCGTTGAAATTCATTATTCATCAAAGTTGAGGTACTGGTCTACTTCCCCCTGGTCTAGGTGCATTCCCGTCACTGGCTGCTGGTTGAACTGATGAAAGCTCGAACTCGTATCCTGCCCCAGCACAAAGTTCCAATCAAGCGTCTTCTCCTGTTCTTTTTGAATCATCTGGAGTTCTCTGAGCTTCTCTACTTCAGCCTTTTTCTCTTCAATTTGCACTGCAAAAATAACATTCATGTGATATATATATATAGCCAGAGAGAGAGAGAGAGAGAGAGAGAGAGAGAGTTCCATATGATTACCACGGCGCAGATTGGATTTGTCTGTGATACTATCTAACCTTTGTTTCAAGACACTCCTCTCAAGTCGCAACATCTTCACATGGTGTTTTGAATGTACTATTTGAGGAGAGACAAGGGATATGTGAGCCTGCATTTATGGTACACAATATATGGTGTTCAATGATCCATAGATTTTGCATATCTAGGTGTTAAATTGTATTGAGAGAGAGAAAGAGAGAGAGTGTTTGATTGTTACCTCTAGATCCTTCACCTTTTTTTCCAACTCATAAATGTATTGAGTCTTTCTCAATCTGGATCTCTGGGCAGAAAGTCTGTTTGATATCGTCCTACAACAAAAATACAAAAAAAATTGTAAGCTCATAAAAAACAGTATGCTATCGCTCATAAGAAAAGAACAAAAAAGAAAAACAGAAAAGAAGAGACAAGCAATGTGTATCCAGTACCGTCTGAGCTTCTTTGGGTCCATGTTAGGGTCTATGTAGCGACCATGTTTCAATTCAAACTCAATTGCTTCCTCCAGTTTGACAGAGGTACCACCCTTAGTTGCACTTGCACCAGCACTTGGATTGTCATCAGAGGGTGGAGATTGAATCAGGGTCTCGATTTTCTCATCATCCTCTGATCTAGGACTGCTCTTGACTTCAAGATGTTCCAGATTTGACTTGGGTCCACCTCTGGTGGCCCCACTATTGTTCATGGAGTAGAGTTTCTTCTTCTCTTCAATTGAACCAGTGGACAGTTTAATAATAGTTGAAGGAGACGTCATGGGGTATGGCTTGGAAGCAATGGATGGCTTCTGAGGGCACGAAGGGATTCCCATGGAAATCTCTGTGGTTATGTACTCCATTTCTTCAACACTGATCACCTGCAAAACAACCAAACAAAAATCCGTTTTTAGAAAAGAAAGCAAAGACATAAAAAAAAAACAAGGAAAGAAAACCCCTGAAAAATAAATGGAGTTTTTAGAGCATGCACTAACCCAAAAAAGGTGTTTAATTTGTGAGAGATTGGAAGGCCGACCTGGCCATATATATATATATACACAAATTAATACACAAAACATTTACCAAATATGTTTGTTTCGCCGCCTTTTACATGTAATTTTTTGTCCTAATACATATTTTTTTCCTTCCATGTTTTAAATTTTAAAATGTGTATGGTGAATTCAAGAGCCCATTTTGAAGTCACACGAATTACCTGAAATACCCTTGATCTGGCTTGGCCTTACCAAAGAACCTGCCCCTTAACTGAAATATAAGCTTGCTGAATATGCTTTGTTTGTTTGGATCATCAAGTAAATTCTTGGGGGTCCTCACAAGATTATCGATATGACCTTAGAAAGTTTGGGCTTATCCCTAGCAACGGTGTCTTATTAGTAATAAAGAGGCTCCAATGTATGGAGTTGGAGGAAAAGCTGTCACTTATGCAACTGGAGAGCATACACAACGAAGATGCCTGACTCAAGAAACAGATTGGAAGCCAGTTATGGAAGCCTAGTCATGATGGTACAGGCCAATTAACTTATGCCTTCTTGACACTTTAACAAATCGACTCTAATTTTTATCCATTTATTTTTATTTTTGGGACGAAGTTGAGTATCGGAATACTTATATTTATTGTGATTATTAATATACTTTTCTAGTCCGTGGTTTTTTCACATTTAATCGCACGGCATCAAGAGTTGGGTCCGGATAAAACTAATTTTTTTACGTATATAATGCTTATGTATTAAATATACATATATATGCTGAAATGCTTGGGATGTAGAAAAATCAAGTGCTTGGTTATTGAAATACTCGATATAACCTTATAATTCATATTTCTACATTTTAAAATGTGACAATTATTCTCTATGAATTTAGTAACATGGTTTGTTTTTGTTACTATATCTCACCAAAATGAGACACCAATGAAACATCAACGCAGAAAATCATAACCAGAAACATGATTTAGTGAAAAAGTACATGATTTTAAATGTTACAACAACTTTTGTCCTAAAAATTGAAGCAAAATATTAGTCATAATTTTTAGAAGATTAATGCTATTTGGACCTAATATTTGATCTTATTTGTTAACTATGATTCACTATGACCTTTCGATTGAGTGTGAAAAAACATTAAACATTGGAACTTGCTCTTCATCCAATTATTCTAATGAAGTCATATCATCAAATCAACAAATTAGGTCATATTTTTAAATTCAAATAACATTACTCTTATGTAGCATTGCTCTAAAAAGAAAGGTTAGCCAATAAATATGCAATTAAATTATGCATGTGGTAAATTGAAAAAAGTAGCACCCAGAAAAATATTAATCACTGTATATTATAGGATTCATTACAAATTCTTGACATAATTCGTACATTATTACATTAATTTATCAATCAAATATATCAGATCAACCAGTCAGCCTTAGGAGATTTTAGATTTGTTTTGCACAAGATTTAGCATTAGTCCGATAGATTCACGAGAACAAAATTGTTTTTATTAAAACTTATGTTAATATTAATAAAGATTCTCGATTAACTGTTAGTTTTTGATATTAATATAAAACAGAATTTCTAATAATTTACTCCTTCTCAGAAGGTTAACATTTATCAGAGGACTAGTTATTAGTCATGTTTAAAAGCATAAAATAAAAAAAAAATATTTAACAAAAAATATATTTGTATTTACACTTACAATCAAACCGCAAACATAGATGAGAGAGAAAATGAATTTAAACACCAGTTTTATAATGCGAGTAAGCAGTGGTAATGGTGCTAAAAGAAGGTGATGGGGCGACGACAATCGTTGTAGTAGTGGCAGCTGTGAGCGATAGTAATGGTGGTTAGTAGTGATGGTGGTTAGTAGTGGCGGTGGTGGGCGACGATGGTGGTAAGGTGTGGTGGGGGCGGGTGAAAGTGGCTAGCAACGATGGTGAACTACAAACAAGCGGTGATAGGTTGTGGTAGTAAGTGGTGGTGAGTAATTGTGAATTTTGGCTGTGGCGCGACAGTGATAATGGGATAATGAAGGTAATGATAAATATAAGAATGAGATGACGATAATAGTGAGTGATGACGATGGACAACGATAGTAACAATCGGTGATTGGTGCCGGTGGACAATAATAGTATCAATTGGTGGTGGGTGACGATGGTAATAGTGGTGGTTTATGGTAGATGGGGTGGTGGGGTGACAACGACAACAATGGTGGTTGTAGTGGTGATGGTGGTAAGGTGGTGGTGGTGGGAGTCGCAGTGGGAGTGGAGGTTGAACTGTTCTAAACACTAATTTTTTTTAAATTACTTATGAAAACTTAAAAGTTGTAGAAACACTTTTAAAAAATCATTCCAAAAATATTTAGAAGCCTATTTTTTCCATTTAATTTAAAAAGTTAATATTAATCGTCGGATAATTTTTAAGTAAAAATTAAAATAATTTTAACCGTCAAAAATAAAAAATATTTTATTTATCTTTTAAAATTTAAATTATATTATAGTTTATTATACGAATAAGGTAGGCCAGGCACCCTAACGGTAGGTTTAGGGCCTGTTTGGCGTGGCCTTCCTGTCCCAACCCAATGTGATGGCGACAAGAGGCTACCTCTTCGCTCCAGTTAAGTCCACTAGTCTTGAACTCCAGTTAACCAACCAACGTACCTTCACAGATCTACGCCGCCTACATTTCGGCGTTGTTCTTGCTACTCCCTCTTCTCTCGACGTTGGCGTTCGTAGTCGTTTTGATTTCGGTGTAAGATTCCGGCGACTAAAATCCGGTGGACTTCGCCGTAAACCGACATCGCGGTCAACGGCGGCAGTAATGTTGACGGAGAACCCCGTCTTCCGCGATATCTGGGCCACCGCGTTTTCAGGTGGAATCGCTCTCTCTTTGCTTCGATTGTGGGAAGAAACAGCAAAGAGAGGGCTCTTTGACCAGGTTGGTCTCTTATATTTCTAAACACCTCTCTCTCTCTCTCTCTGCAATTTTTTTCCTTAACGGGTAAAGTTAGCTAGAAATTCAGGCAGATGTGAAAAAGGAGGGAAATTTTAATCATTTTCTCTTTCTTTTCGGGAATAATAATAGAAAGGACAACAAAATGAAACCAGATTGCGTGTAGAATTTTCTGTTGTGGTAGACTTTTAATTTGATAGGCTTTGGTTTCGATTAGGGCCTGATTTCTGTTGTGTTTTCTGATGGAGTAGTCTTGTAATGTCCATACAGACTCCTCTCGACAGATAGTGGCATGTAAGGAGGATTCTTCAGCTTGCCTGGACAAAGCATCTGCAGCTGAATTTTTTGCTCCCTTTTGAAACACAATCTTATAATCATATATTGATTATAGCCTATTAGCTTGGTAACCCACTTTTGTTGCTTAAGTGAGAAAACACGGTGATCCATAAAAAATTTCGAACTTCTGCGATCTGTAAGAATTGTGAAGTGACGACCTAATAAATATGGTCGCCGTAAACACTGGCGAGCATGTCTTTATCATAGATCGAGAGATTTAAATTTTTGTCGGAAAGAGTTTTACTAACGAAGTCTAAGGGTTGCCCTTGCTGCGTCAGAATGACACCAATTCCAATCATGTAGTGAATTATCTCGGGATCCACCAGAACCCCTTCTCCACAAAAAATATGGCCAAGATAGTCCATGGATGACTTGGCAAAAGAACACTTGGACTGTTTAACATATAGCTAATTATGACACAAGCATTGTAACACTAATGACAAATGGTCAATATGGTCTTGAACAGATTTGCCAAACCTCCTCAAATAAGGCCGAAATATATCATCATCAAGCTCCAAATGGTGGCTGGTGCTGTTATTAGAAAGCACTGGTGCATGAAGACGAATTTGATGATAATCAGAACGGAGATCCAATTTAGAGAAAATCACAACACCATGCTTCTCATCTAGAAGCACATCAATAACTAGAATGAGAAAGTGATCATTCACTGTAATACTGCTAAAGGGAGTGATATTCCACGCATAGACGTCAAGAATCATCTTTGTTTCACACTAGTAGCACTGGGGATGAATAAGGACTAACACTTGGTCAAATCAAGCCAACAACTAACATTTCTTTTAGTTTTCTCGATCTCATTTTTTTGAAAATAAGGATAACAGTGCAGTCGAGCATTAGTTGGAACACTACGTGGAATCAGTAGAATACGATGGGCTTGAGTACGTTTAAGAGGAGGTCCCTTTGGTCTTCGACCACATCCATAAAATAGTCAAGAATACGGCCGATTTCAGGTGAAACCTCCTGTTGAGTTATAGAAAAGTTTGCAGTCACCAATTGTAACAAGAATACACCATCAGTTTGGATCAACAATCTATGAAGTTCGTCTTGATCAACAACAGTGTTGATTGATGATCCGTTACCTACTAACTTGAACTCTTGACCATCCAAAATAAACTTCATAATTAATTTAGAAAAGTCCCAATTAATGGTGCATAAGAAACAAAGCCACAGAGCCCCAAGACAATATCACATCCACTCACCGATAATAAGAAAAAATCAAATTTAAATCAATAACCTTGCAATTATAGGCTAACTCCATCTCTCCGGCTCAGGATTTCTAGGAGAGATAGATGCTAGGAACCTCATTTGTGTGGGCTGCCACCTGCACACCTATATGTATGGTTATTTCTTAGATTTTTATTTTTTTCTCAGGCTTGGAATTTTTATCCTAAAATAGTTGGTGGATAGAAATTATGAATAATTGGGTCAGATTAGAAGTTTATTGAACCAAGAGTTATAATTGGTAAGGAGTCTAGTTCGGAGGTCTATTTCATTTATATCATCCAATAAATTGTTTTTGGCAGGAAGAATGTTAATAAAATTTGAAGGATGATTCCCCTTGCAGTGAATCCATTTTTCTTAGGATCCTTAGATCACATCAGCTTATTGTTGGAAGCTAGAGCTTGCAAAGCACTTATAAATGGGAAGTGTGCTTTGCAAAATTACACTATATTTAGATTTGCATGAAAGGCATCTATACTGGAAGTGGTTGAAAGAATACTAGACCACTTTCTGGAGTGTATGATAACTATACAACTAGAAAAGAAGAGTAGGCATCCATTTGTCATTTCTAATGCCTCTAAATATTGATTTAGGTCTTCTATCATTCGAGAAAACTCAAATTTGGGACATTATAGCAAGTTCAATAGTGTGGATAGAAATCTTTATGGTTGGTTTGGAGACCATGTGTTTTCTTTTCCATTACTACTGCTCGTTTGGTTTTTTGAGGTGGCAAATATTGTTGTTGATCCGCAATTTTTAATAATTGGTTCCTGGCATTTGGATGATGGTAAAGTTTTCGTAGAGTGCTTACACGAAATAAGAAACTGAGAGAATCAGTCAAAACTTGATTCTGACGATGATTAAATAACTTAATGTGGATAGCTTTTTTTGACATTCCAAAAATGAGGGAGAGATTCCATCGGAGGAACCATGTTAATGTCCTTCGCTTTTCTTGGTATTACTAATTATGGCATTTAGAGATTAATAATTCTAGTTGCACCTACTTTGCAAATATAATGCATTGCCTTGATAGTGCATTTCATTCATTGTTGAGACCCATTGCTAATCCAATAACCATAATTCTTTAAGTACTCATATTATTTGCTTAAAATTAAGTCCTTATAGTAGGGAGATAGATGATATGACCGCTTCGATAGAACTCATTCTTGAACACCAGTTTGCAACAGAAGGGTGCCCAAGAGTTCATATACGTATCTATGATTATATTTAATGGAGGTGGGACTATAACATTTCGTCATGCTTTTGTGGCCAACATTCATGGCGTCCCACTCTATCGTCATTGATCTAATGGTAAGTTTTCTCTTTGGTGGCTCCATTCTCCTATCAGGATGCAATGACTTAGCATGGTGGAAAGTTTTACCAGTTGACATGAATCTAGGGGTATAACTCACTCTCAAAAATCAATTTTTAAGGAAAATCTTCTAAGAGTTAATATACACACATGTAAATCCATACTTAGCCGATGTGAGATCTTAACAACCAAAGATCCTTGATTTTAAGTGATATAATCAACCGTTATCTCATGCTTGATGCCACAACACATTCTAACTCCATGGCTCTGTGTCAATGTGAAATGAAAAAAATTGAAGTCTATGACTATCATACTTATGACAATACCTAATTTTGTTGAAATGGACAATGGTTTTTTTTTTCTTTTGTCTTGACACATTGGGTTAGATATTCATTTCTGCAGTCATGATGTCATACCATATGTTAATTTTGTGTTTTGAGGGGAAAAAGTTCTTGAATATGGCAAAATCTTCTCAAGGAAACCTTATAAGGAAAAAAGTGTCAAGGTTAGCTGGATGGTGCATACACTTCAGCAGTCTATCGGACATCAAAATGATTTCATCTATGTGAGAGTGGTGATGGTTTTTGTCATTTCAACTATGAATAGAAGATTTCAATTTGTGGTTGCTGTCTCCATGTCTTAATTTGTCATGCAATTGCAATTAGGGATGGCGGTGTCTTGAGAACATGATTCTTAATTACGTGAAGGCTGTTGATCCCTCAAAGATCTATAGATGCATGTTAGTGTGTGTTGTGGCATAAAATGGAAGTTTATGTACCCTTGATTTGACGATGACTGTCATTTTTAGCACGAGAAAGATTGGCAGTGGTCTTTATGGTTTCGGGCGACCTCACCAGGAGTGTATTTTAGTGTTTTGAGGTGGCAAAAATCTCTTGTTGGTGACTGGACACCACATCTCGACCAGCTCGTCACAATGGAGTGAAGGCCTCTTCAGTGCGAAATCCTAACATGAATACAAAGAATTTGGTGGGTATTTCAAAGGAACCCAAAGGCGTTCTCTATGAAATCCTATGGTCATGTCTTTCTCCTAAGGACTATAGAACTATCTCTGGCACAAACAAGGATCAAAATTTCGTTTCGAAGTACCGTTTCGGTCAACTCAAAAATAGAAACGTTTCGGAAACATTTCGGAAACGCAATGGAAACGCAGAAAAAATATGGAAACGCATAGAAACACAAATGCAATCCATTAATTTATAAAGATATGCTAAATAATTTATTAATTCAACATATTTATTAGGTTAACATCAGTTTATACAAGAATAAATTTAAATTTAAGGGAAAAAAAGGCTTGACTTGAGGCGAAAGTCACTTAAATTAGTTTCAAACACTTAATTTTTATGAAATAAACACATATTTTACATAATATTAAGGTCTTATAATACACATGAAATGCTAATGAGTACATACTTACATGGTTACATCCATTCCCCTGTGGAGTGTCGAGCAGGCTCATACATCGGTGTAGGCTCTGGGTAGCTACTTAGAGAAACTCCATATGTGACATAAATATGATGACAATAGTTACTCCAAATCATATTATTACGGTAATATAATCCAATTAATAATACTATTTTATTATAATACTAATAATGAAGGGTATCAAATTAAATTAATGATACTTATGTATACTTAAAAATTAAATGTAATTGCAGTGGGTATTAAATGTAATTACAGTAGGTATTAAATATAATTACATTAGGGTATTAAATGTAATTGTTAATACTTATAACAAAAAAAAAAAGCAAAAAACTTGCACAGCAGTGAGGTATTAAATATAATTATAGTATGTATTAAATATAATTATAATGGGTATTAAATATAATTATAGTAGGGTATTAAGTGTAATTATTTATTCTTATAACAAAAAAATTATAAAAGACAGAAGAGCAGTGGGAATTAAATGTAATTATAGTGGGATATTAAATATAATTATAGTGAGTATTAAATGTAATTATAATGGGGTATTAAATGTAATTATTCATAATGAACCGAATATATCACTGTTTTGTCGAAACGGTTCGAAACAGTACTGTTTCGACCGAAATGGTCCGAAACAGTACCGTTTCGACCGAAACGGTCCGAAACAGTACCGTTTCGACCGAAACACTGGAATTTTGTGATTCAACTACTGTTTCGTTTCGGAGTGTTGAAATTCCGAAACGTTTCGGACGTGTCGACACGACATTTTGATCCTTGGGCACAAATTAAGCCGTCAAACTACCGACTATATAAGCTTCTAAGTGCTATATTCTCTCTGTTTAACACGTGGAAGTGTTGATTGGGCTAATAAAGAAAGTAAAATATTTTTTCAATCCTTGTTTCTAGCAATGGCTTTGAGTTTATAGGTCAATTATGGGTTTTTGCCCTTTTTTGACATGAGGAAGATATCCATGTATGGTATTGTGTAATTGGTTTCATTGTCATATGTTAAATCGTGGCACTAAAATTGATTCTTAGTTCGCTGAGATGTTAACTTTTAAACATCATGTCGCGACAAATTTCTGGTTAGTGAAACAGTTGATCTAGCATAAAAAGGTAAACCTGATTCTGGCAATGATGCTGGATCTGATAACTTGGAGGATTGGTTTTTTTTATTTTTTTTGCTTTTTTAGCATGACAAATAACAAATTATTTTGTCCCTATTTTATGCGAGCAATGAAAATGTCGATATTTACATTAATAAATATCACTACCTGCATCAAGAATTAGTAAGGTTTAGGGTTTCCATGTTATGCAGCATCTTTATGCAGCTTGGTGAGGGTTAAGGACAACAGATAACACCACACAAGGGGTCCTAGCATTCGTCGTGCACCAAAAGCAAAATTGCTCGATTGAACACAAGAAAACCATGTGTGTCTGCATAAATTCTCTCCCATGCTAGAAACAACAGAAATCTATATCAACATACCAAGGTGAATTGTTGTGTTTTGAGTTTGCTAGGATCACTAATTTTAGGTATATTGTCTCTTGATTTCACATATGGCCACAACTAGTTGGCCTGTGCAAAGAATATCATGTGTAGGAAAAAACCGAAACAGTTTGTTGATTCATGATTCTGGCTGTAATATCAGTTCTTGTTGATATGGATGCTTGGGTTTTTACTGGATGTGAAAGTTATTTGTATACAGGCAGTCGTGTTCATGTTTTTGATCTATCATGGTCTTAGTGAATTTGATTTCTAAGGTGGTGAGAATCTGTAGGTTGGCACATCAGCGCATATCAGTTTTTTGTGTGACAGCTGGTGCCAAGTCCAAGTGGTTTTTCTATGGTTGCTCACTGCAGCATTTATTTGTTTGTGTTTCCTGTATTGAACCATCGCCTGGCCATTGATCTTTTAAAATCATGCCCAAGACAGAGCCTGCGAGTTCATGCAAATTGGAGCTACACCAAAAGGTCTTACAATTTTCCAGTGTTGTCTATCAACTTGAATTCAGGATGGATTTTCTTTCTTTCAACTGGTGGAAATGTGACAAATTTCTGTGTCCTTATAATATACTTACTGTACTCAAGTGCCAGTGATTTGAACATTTCTTTTACCTTAGCTCATGTATAATTATTTCTCATTATATAAATATTTGTGTTTTCAGAAACTTAATAGGAAGCTTGTTCATATAAGCATTGGACTAGTTTTCATGCTTTGCTGGCCTCTGTTCAGGTAATTTTACACGACAAATTAATGAAACTGTTCATTCTGTCTTATGACTTCTGATATTTGAGCTACTAATGATGTCACAGTTCTGGTCATCAAGCAGCAGTTCTAGCCGCTCTTATCCCTGGGATTAATATAGTTAAGATGCTTCTTTTGGGACTAGGAATATGGAAAGATGAGGGCACTGTCAAGTCAATGAGCAGATTCGGAGACTACAGGTACAACTACAGAATAATAATTGATTTAGTAAGCCCGCATGTATCTGTCATAAGCCCTCAATATCTTACATGTGGCTGTTCCTCAGACGTATAATCCCAGTCAAAGAGAACCCCATTGCGGTTGAATGACCAGCGGTGACACTGATTATCTGGTCAACTGTTTAGTTCATTTCATTTAATTTCCATAATAATGCAATAGAAGGAAGGAATAAGATAGTTCCCAAAAACATCTAGGTTTGCTGTTCAACTTCAGAAAGTGTCACCCTAGTTGGGAGTGTAAATGAATAAAGCTGTTGATGAGCAATTAAGGTTCCATCGGCTCATTGAGAGCTTGTTAATAATTAAGCCATCAATCGTGAAGCATTTGTTGATAAGATTTATTGCTTACAAGCCAAGCTTGAAAACAACCAACAAAGCAAGGTCCCCTGCCTCCAACAAAAACAAAAAAAGGAAGAAAATTCGAGTTATTTATCCATTTAAAATTATATTGCTTCTCAATCTGTCCAGCTTACTCCATGCATCAGGGAGCTTCTCAAGGGACCTCTATACTATGCTTCCACAATCACTTTGGCCTGTGTAATCTATTGGAGAACTTCCCCTATTGCAATTGCAGCAATTTGCAACCTCTGTGCTGGAGATGGTACTGTTTATTAAGGCAATTTGTGTGTGAGTTTGATCACTTGATCGTGCTAGGACTTTTTGTCAATTCAACGATTTCCATTTCAGATGCAAATGGAGTAAACACAAAAGACTTGCTTGGGATATTCAACAGACTAGAAATACCCTGTTGCCAAGAGTCATGGCTAATTGAAATTACCTGTATCAGGTTTAGCTGACATTGTGGGAAGGCGGTTTGGAAGCAAGAAACTCCCCTACAACAGAAACAAATCCATTGCAGGTAGTCTTGCGATGGCAGCGGCTGGTTTCATTTCTTCTGTCGGGTAACTTCCACTTTACCTCTTATGAGCATCTGTGGAAAGCCTGATAGATTTTGGCTGATATAAACTGTGTTGTGACAGGTATATGCACTATTTCTCCTCATTTGGGTACGTTGATGAAAGTTGGGAAATGGTTTTGGGTTTCTTGGTTGTGTCTCTTGCCTCAGCACTGGTAGAATCCCATCCACTGAGTACTGAGATTGATGACAATCTCACAGTTCCCCTTACTACTCTGTTGGTGGGTTATTTTGTTTTCTAATCTCTGGGTGTATTCAACACATTGTGTATGAAAATGGAATCTTAGAACAAAGATCAATTCGGGTGGTACCCAACTGTTGTTGTTCTTAAGGCTAAATATAAATGTCTGGCAAAAAGGGGAAAAAAAGCCACTTTTAGAAGTAAGAATGCAATTTCTTTTTGTTTGCATGTGTCGTAAGATTTCCGGAAAACTGGAGCCAGACGCCATTCTTTAGCGGAATTAAAACACAGTACAATGAGATTGCCATAGCGATGTAGGCATCGGTAATTCTTATACCAAATCAGGTGAAGTTATATGATTAGTTTTGAGAATGAGACTACCCAACCTAGAGTGCGTTTAATGCTTTGATCAATCATGTAACTGAAGAGGATGTCCAAGTCAGTAGATTTTCTTTGTTTTGAACTGAAACGATCATCACAATTATATTTAGCAGTGGGAATCAAATTGAAGAGGAGCAGCCAAAATCCGCTACTCCAAACATTACATTATAACACTTGATAATGCTAACATGATACCATTGTTACATTAAATATTTTCTTGTGCCAAGGGGAGGGGTAGGGTGGTCAGCATATTTCATAATAATTAGGGGAAGCATGCTACGGACATCACTTATAAAATTATTAATTTTTTTTAAAAAAATAAAATGTGCGTGCAGAATCTTGCACAATATAAACACGAGAACAGATCTTTCCCGTAGTAAACTCGAGTCAGTCAATCAAATGGTCAACCTTCCTATTTGGAACAGGCTGAGTTCCGTTGGCAGCCTGGAACGGTAATTGGTGACTTTTGTGGATCAAGTGAGCGGTCTGGTAAGTTTGAGGGAGGTTCCTGGAACAGAGAAAGACAAGTTAGAAGGGCGTCAGAGTGTTTTTCGGCGTATCCCCTCTAACGATCAAGTCAGGTTTTGAGAGAGGGGAAGAAGAAAACACTGAGTATAGGTTTGAGAAAAGGTTTTTCGTTGCATACCATCTTGCCTTTTATGAGGAGTATTTATACATCAAAAACTCATGATTACTATCAGTGTGGTTAGTAGGTGATCATTAGATATGGGCAATGTGAGCACTGATTCCTATGAGGAATGTCTTCTCTTTTAACTGCTCGGGATCCCGAGCAACCTAGGTTACGTCATCGGCCTGCCGACTGTTTAATGAGTTCCTCTCGGCAGGGATGTAATAAATGCTCAGTCTTAGGGACATTTATTATCTTTCACTTCTGAGCCTTACCGCATTAAATTCTGTTTTATCAAGGAAATGGTGTAATTAAATGCTTGCTTTCTCAAGTCGTGTGTCAGCAAGGATATCCGGTCTTTTTGTCTCTAATGTGACACAATATGTCACGCGCCCATTCCTTATTGGCTGTGTCTTCTGTCTTCTTGTGCCTTCTGACACCAATTGTGTAAGACGAGGTCATGATGGCTAACCTAGCCTAGCCTAGGCTAGTGACCTGTACATCAATAGCCTCTGAGGAGCAAAGAACGCCATCCTGGACGGGTACATCTCGGTACCGGACAAGGGGTACAAGGATGAGTCCCTGGCTTTGAGGTAGAAGTTTTGTTGAGGCATGACTCTCAAGAGGGAGTAGCAAAAGAGGATATCGTTCAGTCCAACATTTATCCTGAGACGCTTGTTGAGCTCTAAGACTCCCATAATTATTCTGAAGACATTAAGACAACACTGCCCGGGGAAGAGGTGGAAATGTGAGAGGAACTGGAGGAGTAGAGGGGGCAGAGGGAACCTAATTCCGCCCTCTATGACGGATTTGGTATAAAATGACATCTCATCCTCGGCCCGAGGGTACGGGAATGCACAGCCGAGTTATAATCCTCTATGTCTACATATGGGGGGATGCTGTACTTGACCCTAAACCTATTAATTTGCTCGTCCCCCTTTACTTTATACTTCTCTGGCCTCGAAGAACTGGCCTGAGGATTCTCGGGGGCAGGGCGACGACGGGACATCTCCAAAAAGTGATAAAAAATGAAGGAGGAAGTTTTTCCACGAAGATCCCCAAGGAGGATTCCCGAAGATTGGTCGCTGAGTGGTAACCAAAAACACCTCTAGTTATCGAAAAATCAAAATGAACATAAAAACGAGAAGAAGATAAGAGATGGAGGGCGAAGTAAGGGAAGATACAAGGACTCACCAAAACGTAAAAGGAAGTTTTTCTTAAAAACTTGAAGCGATTCCTTCCTCCAGAATGTTCAGAAGCAAGGATGGGTCTGCTAGCCTTGAGACTCTGGTGAAAGATTAGACAGTAGACAATGAAAGGAAAGGGATCTTCAGTGGGGTTTCAGGCAAGGGCTCTCTGAAGAAATCCAAAATGGCAAAGTGAGAGAGGGAGAGAGGAAGCCCATT
This sequence comes from Ilex paraguariensis, assembly GCA_963454935.2. Lineage (NCBI taxonomy): Eukaryota > Viridiplantae > Streptophyta > Magnoliopsida > Aquifoliales > Aquifoliaceae > Ilex > Ilex paraguariensis. The sequence goes on from CAUOFW020005824.1 coordinate 443,464, forward strand.
TATATAGTACTCATTCCCATCATTTGGGCATGAAGGGCACGACCTCCGAAGCAGGGGAAAACGGCTGAAGGCAATGATGAAGTAGTTGAGGTAGTTGCAAAACCCTTCGTCTCCTTACAACGCGTGTCCTCTGTGTCAGGAGATCGAAGGCTGGGGGGCAGTTGATGGGACATTTCCAAATACTCCAAGATGAAGACACGTGTCCTCGGCATCAGTAAATTCTTGTTACTATAATCACGACACGTACCCGTCGGATCACAAGTCCCTGTTCCCCCGAGGTACTGTTTATAGGGATCAATGACACCCAGTACGTTACGTACCGACACGTATCCCTCGGTCGGATATGGGTAAATCGGTCCCTACATGTACCACTCCCCTCGGTACCGAGGTATACCCGTCCAGGATGACATTCTCTGCTCCTGTAGAGGCTATTGATGTACAGGTCACTAGCTTAGGCTAGGCTAGGTTAACCATCATGACCTCGTCTTACATAATTGGTGTTAGAAGACACAAGAAGGCAGAAGACACATCCAATAGGGAATGGGCGCGTGACATATTGTGTCACATCAGAGACAAAAAGACCGGATGTCTTTGCTGACACACAACTTGGAAAAGCAAACATTTAATTACATCATTCCCTTGATGAGACATCATTTAATGCGGTAAGGCTCGGAAGTGAAAGGTAATAAATGTCCCTAAGACTGAGCATTTATTACATCCCTGTCGAGAGGAGCTCATTAAACAGTCGGCAGGCCGATGACGCGGCCTAGGTTGCTCGGGATCCCGAGCAGTTAAAAGAGAAGACATTCCTCATAGGAATCAGTGCGCACGTTGCCCATATCTAATGATCACCTACTGACCACACTGACAGCAATCATGTGTTTTTGAGGTATAAATACTCCTCATAAAAGGCAAGACGGTATGCAACGAAAAACTTTTCTCAAACTTATACTCAGTGTTTTCTTCTTCCCTTCTCTCAAAAACTGATTTGATCGTCGGAGGGGATACGCCGAAAAACACTCCGACGCCCTTTTAACTTGTCTTTCTCTGTTCCAGGAACCTCCCTCAGCCTTACCAGACCGCTTACTTGATCCACAAAAATCACCCATTACCATTCCAGGCCGCTAACGGAACTCAGCCTGTTCTAAATAGCAAGGTTGACCATTTGATTGACTGACTCGAATTCACCACGGGAGAGATCTGTTATCGTGTTTATATTGTGCAAGATCCTGCACGCACATAAAATTAAATGAATTTAACAAGCAAATGATGTGATATTTTTTTTATTGAATGCGGGTCTAGTGAGCATTGAATATTTTTTCATTGGTCGCATCTAAGTCGCTTGTTGAGATTTGGAAAATCAGCTATTTTTGCCAGATTTTGTTTAGCCCGGTGCAGATATTAGCGAACGATTTCTCATATTTGCTTGAATCTGTGTTGTTGACCGGTGGATTGCAGTGGCAACCCTTACTTATCACTGTTCGGTGTATAAGATGTTAGGGGTGGCTTAAGCTAATTGGAGGCCTAAAACAAAAATATTAAATAATATTTTTTTTATTTTTAATATTAATTTTTTAAAAAAATTAATTTATTTTCAATTTATTATATGAGAGGGAGACCGAAGAAAGACGTGCTAGTGTTACCGAAAAAAATATTTTAACTTTTATTTTTATTTTTTATCAGAAAGAGAGTTTAATTTTAACTTTTTTTTAATGTTTTGTACTAATTTTACACACACACAAAGTATAGGTAAATATGAGTTGATTTTTGAATATTTTTTATTTTTTTAACTTATGATTTTTAAATTTTTAATGTTATGAATTGAATCATGAATCCAAATTATTACAATAAAAAAGTTGATTGTACTTAATATGTTGAGACCTTTTTTTAGGGTTTAAAATTTAAAGAATTTAATTTTTTTATGGATTAATAATGTACCTAAAAATTTGGAGCCTAAAGCCCAAACTTTTTTTTTTAGTGCTATTGAGCCGGCCCTGTAAGATGTATTTGTCATAACAATTTAATATCTTTCGTCCTTGTCTCCTCATAATTCCAATAGTTTTTTTTTTATTTTACAAAAATATTCAAGTATTTATTCAACCGTTATTTGACAAAATTATCCAATATACTCATTTTTTCAACAATTATTTGGCAATATCATTTTTTCCCATAAAATTAAGGGCTTTTTGCACTATGCATCCTAAAAGATTTTAATATTTTTACTTTATAATTTCAAAGATTAAATTTTTTATATTATTATCTTAATGTATCAAAAGTATTGTAATTTCTATTATTTTTTTCATCAAAAGTCTACTCACTGATACTGACGAAAAAATTAATAGAATACTAACAAAAATGTCATATTACAAAATTTTTAATACATTGAGGATATAATGTAAAAAAATTAATCTTTAAAGGTATAAAAATTTTTTAAAATCTTTCAGACTACAAAGTGAAATTTGCCGCAAAATTAATTGCTTCGTCATTTTTATTACAGACTTCTACTAGATTCGACTTTCTTTTATGCTACTAACCCAGGATAATTCTACGATATCTTAAAAAAAAAAAATTTGTATCATAATAGAAATTATTATTGTTTAGAGTCAAACTATACCTTTTAAAGGTACAATTATAATTGCTTGAGGTAATTTTATGATTAATCATGAAATGTTATGATTGATTATGAATATCTCTTGCTGAGCCCAGATCCAGATCAAGTTTAGGTCTAGTCCATGGGTCAAACCCAAATCATCAAAAGGCATGTTATGCTTAGCTCATAACCTCAGTCTAATCTAAAACTCAAGAATTCAATAAAAGTCAACGCAAATAGGAGAACAATCATCGAGATAGTCATTACTCCAAGATAATGCATATCCCAAATTGTAGTTATCCTCCCTGATAAATGAATAGTTTGACCTTTGCGTCATCGTCAAAGGTAGGGCTCTATGTTTATAAATTGTAAACCATCTACACATAAGGGCATATCTCACATACCTCACCTTGAGCGCACTATTGCTCTCTCTTTCTCTTACTGTCTTGTACTTTCTCATTAATTGAGTTCTTCGATCAACGTTACCGCCTTCAGTGGTTAGGTTATTCAGACCCAACCACCCAACATTTGTCTCTTATTATTAATTACTTTAAACAACACATTTGACTGAATTGATCGTGTATAGTCAACTTTATGTCTCTCTCACAAATCGCCAAAAGCTTGACCTCACTCTGCCTCTACTCTCATACAAATAGTCTCAGTCTCCAACTTAACAGCTTTCTCACGAATCGTCAAAAGCTTGACTTCACTCTACCTCTACTCTCAAGCAAGTAGCCTCAGTCTCCAGTTTAGCAGCTCTCTCACGAGTCACTAAAACTTCGGTCTCACTCTACCTCTGTTCTAACGCAAGCAACCTCAGCTCCGAGCTTAACAGCTCTCTCACGAGTCACCAAAAGCTCAGCCTCACTCTACCTCTACTCTCACATAAGCAGCCTCAGTCTCTAGTTTAGCAGTTTTCTCACGAGTTGCCAAATGCTTGGCCTTACTCTACATCTACTCTCACTCAAACAATCTCACTCCCCAGCTTAGCGGCTTTTTCACGAGTTATCAAAAGCTCTGCCTCACTCTACCTTTACTCTCACGCAAGCAGCCTCAAGCCTAACTTTGACTTTTCTCTCACGCAAGCAATCTCAATCCTCAACTTAGTGGCTCTCTCATGAGTAGTCAGAAGCTCGGCCTAAATCTACCTCTACTATCACGCAAACAACCTCAGTCCCTAGGTTAGTGACTCTGTAATGAGTCACCAAAAACTCTGCCTAATTTTGTCTCTACTCTCACGCAAGTAGCCTTAGTCTCCTGAAAGTTTAACCTCAAGAGGTGCTGCTCTTTCATGAGTCAACCTCAACTATTCCTCAGCAGTCTAGTGCACCTGTCTCTCTTTCACCAAAGCTCTTGATACCTTATCGAGTTTGAGCTTCCTCGAAAAAAGACATGAAAAAGCCATAACCATCTGCGAATATCCAAAAGTAAGAATGTCAGTATGACCAAAACATATAGAAGACAAGGTTGCACAAAAAAGAAGAGTATCTATATAAAATCCCTCCATTGCAGTATCAATGATACCCTCAGGACCCCGAGAGCCGACCTCTCTAATATTCGAGGATGTCACAAATCTCCAAAGTCGCTCCTTGGCTAAATTCATGTCTTGTAGCATGACGCCAAACCATTACTAGAAGCCGGACAATTATGCAGAGTTCTAGTCTCAGTGAAGTCAACGCAGGAGTCTTAATCTCTAAAGTAACTCTAGGACTCAAAAGGGTCACATGCTGAAAAAAAAAATGGACACCATCAAACCCCACCTTCTGAGAAACAATAGGGCCATCAGACTTTAGCTGGGAAGTACTAGAGACATCAAATCTCACCCTCTTAGGAAGAGGAAAAATCGTCATCCTAGTGATGTAGAGAGCCTCTACCATTAATCTATCAACCACGGGATCACCTGTGGAGTCTGAATGAAAGAGAGAATTTTCAAAAATCGAAGATATTATCAGTTTGCCTAGGTCCTCCATGGGGTCGCCCATGATGCCGCCTAGACTTGCTCCTCCCTTAACGTCACCCAGCTTTTCAACATTGCCCAACCTTGCTTTTGGCATCGCTCTCCCTAGCGCCACCCAAGCTCATGTCTCCCCTAGCGTCGCCCAGGTTATCTCAGCCCAACCCAAGCTTTTCACCCTTTCCAAGGCACCATTTGCCAAAGCATCTTCATTTCCTCGGGAAGAAGAGTCCGTGCCTTTTCTCATCTTCTCTCTGTTGCTTGTGGAAGGAAGAAAGAGAATGACACTGCCCTAGTTCTAATCAAGAAATAGGGGTTTGAGAGACACAATAGAGAAATTTGTTTGCTAGCATATTTGGTCTCCAACAATGGCACTACCAAATGAAGTAGAAAGCTTCGAAAATGCAATGGAATTGAAAGCTGAAGAAGCCACCGTGTGGAGCAAGATACCTTGGTTTACCCAAATAAAAGAGTTCACTCATGCCCTCAATCCTGTATCATCAAAAGATAGACCAGACTTAGCTCATGGTCTCAATACAATATAAAGTTAAAGAGTCCAGAGAGAGTCAACGCACATGAGGAGAACAATTATTTGAATAATCATTACTCCAAAATAGTGTATATCCTCAATTATAGCTATCTTTCCCGATAAAGTAGTAGTTTGACCTTTACGTCACCACCACAATTAGGATTCTGTGTCTATAAATTGTAAACCCCTTAGACATGAGGGCAGATCTGACACACCTTGTCTTGAGCGTACTCTTACACTCTCTCTTACTATCTTGCACTATCTCATTAATAGAGTTCTCCGGCCATTATTGCCGCCTTCAGTAGTTAGGTTATCCAGGCCCAATCACCAAATTTTTGTCTCTTATTATTAATTGTTTTACACCACACACACAATTGATTTGATTGTATATATTGAACTTTGTGTCTCACAACCTCTAATCAAAATTTTAAAAAGTGTAACTTAACCTCAAAACATAATTATTTTGTCTACTTATTTTTTTGTCAGAATAACTTTATATTTAAAAGTTATAAATTTCATGACTTATGGATTATAATTTATACCTAAAAAATATATAACTTGACCTCAAAATATTATAAATAATGATACCGTACTAAAGTCTTCCTCGTAAGTTCTAACCTCAAATCAAGTACCAGATTGTTCTCTGCCATTCGAATCTGGCTCGTGTGTGTGGGTGTGAGAGAGAGAGAGAGAGAGAGAGAGAGAGAGAGAGAGAGAGAGAGAGAGAGAGCAAGAGATGCTGGAAATTTATAGAAAATCGAACAGCAATCCAGCGCAAGTTAGGAATCAAATGAGTGAAGTTTACAGTGTACATGGACTGGCAGATGACAAAAAAAGATGCTGAATATTTTGTAATTCCGTGTAGCTTGTGTCTCCTCCCATTCAATGGCTATCATGTAAGGAGCGAAAACTTTGCACTAAGCCCTGAATGATCCTTTTAACCTAAAATTGAAAGTAATTATGAAACATTAAAAAAAAAAAGAGTATGAATACAGAATAATTAATAGACAATCCTTGGTTCATAGAAAAAAAACATGGTCGCATAGTTCTAACTTAAAAATTCCAAGTCACAAAACTGCACTTTATCTGTATGTTGGATTTCGGGATCATGTAAACTCAAGCTAGTGTGATTACATCAAAGGGTAACTAAAATTCAGTTCATTACTTAGGAATTCCAAATTCCTACAAGGGTGTCGAGGATTATTGCTGATGTTAAAAACTGGTCATCAGTTGGAGACTTCGTGAGACCCTGTGACTGTGAATGACTGACTGACTAGTGACTACAAAAAAAAAAAAAAAAAAAAGTGAAAAGAGGGGACAGAGGACACCAAACCAAGTGTGCTGCCCACGAAAGTCGATGCCCTCTACCCCCAATTCCCTATAGAATCTGACTTTAGTATGGAAGATCTTTTATTGACACCACAGTCGTGTTCCCTTATCTCTATGTACGTCTTTGAGAGTCTCTAGCTAGTGACCGGTTTTCAATGAGAGTCCCTTATCTCATTTCCTTGGTCAACACTGTAATTGTAAGTCATCTCTCTCGCTTGATTCCTTCGCCTGAGACAGATTAAAACAATGAGAAGGAGAAGGAAAATCGCAAAAATGAGGATGACAGCGGACGCCATGATCTCGCCTTGCAGCCCATAGTGCCGGCCTTGCAAGAAATGGAGCTGGTCTTCTTGTTGATGGTATGGAATTGGATCACAATTAGGAGGTGTGGCACTTGCAGGCGAAATTTGAAGTCTTGTAGCTACTTCCATGGCTGCATATCTTGCTTGGGCTGGAGTTTTGGGATATTTATGGAAGCATATACTTGTAGATTCACCATACCTGCTTCCTTCCTTTCAAGTTTCTTATCACTTAAGTAACTCTCAATCAACTTCTCTCTTTTGGCTTATTAGCTAACCTAACCTAACCTTTTCCTTCCTCATTTCAGTGGTGTACAGGCAAGCAAGAGGGTCGGATAAATTGGGCCCAACTTGAGAGGATCATTAACGGTGAGCCTCTCAACTAAGGCCACTAAATGAGAATCGGACGGTCAAGATTTTATTAATTCGCCCAATCTTAGCGACGGCATACCACTGAGATGGCCAAACGTTAACAGTGTGATTCTCAATGGACAGCCCAACTTCACAGGATCCGATTTGTGTAAAATGTGCCAAAAAGTAATACTGTAAAGGTCTGACATTGAGTTTCTTTAGTGTTTTTCTTTTCAAACAATTGTTCCGGTCAGGAATATTTTAATTAAGTTTTTTTTAATTTGATCAAAAACAGATTATTTATAACAAAATTAAAATATTTATTAGGAATAAAAATTTCTCAAAATCTGACTTAAAAAATTATTAAAATTAAAATTCAAAACATCTATTTAAAGTTCGACTCAATATTTAATTTTTGTGTTGTCCCGTAGTTAGACAATTATTTCGGGGAGAAGTTGGAAAAAGGTCATAGTTTCGCAATATGAATGAATTCCTGCTATGGATCGTACACACCAAGACCTGTGACTTTTAAAGTCGTACTTTCAAACCCGTGTACACAAAGTAGTACGACCTACGTAAACAGTAAAATCTACATATAACTTGAATCTCTTTAATTTAAACTCTATTTGGAATGATATTTGCGAGACTTCTCAATTTCCGGGCAATCCCACTTAAAAAAAAAAAAAAAGTAATACACAACATTATCTCAATTTAAAAATTTGGTCAATTTGGGTCAAGTCTCACCACAATAAGACATTTTTTTTCCTTTTGAGTTAGAAGTATGTTAAATCTATCGTTATAAATTAATGGAATAAACTAAAACTAAATTTAATCAATTTTGGGTAGTCATTATTACACGAGGAAACGACGAAATTCAACAGTGACCATTAACTTTTTAACTGTTTCAAAACCTAGAATTGAATCATGATTATATTTGGAGGTGTGGTGCTATCTACATCGTGGAGCCCATTATCTTTGTCCATACTACCCCTATGAAATGGCTCCAAGGATTGATCCTAAAACGAAACAACACCTAGATTGAGTAAACTGACATTGGGCCGTGAGTATTTTTTTTTAGAATTTATTTCACTTTAAATACAATAGCTAAACTTATACTCCATTAAATATTTTTTTTATTAAATTATTGTCATTAAGTATACATTTTAAATAAAACAACTCTAAACTTGGGAATTGCACTAAGATTAAAATTATTTTTCTATCACACACACACATTAAAATTAATTTTCTATTTTATATATGTAGGATTAAACTATAACATGCTCAATACAAAAAATAATATAGTAGATTGATGTGATAGAAAAATAAATAAAAAAATAATTTTAATGTTAGAATAATTTCCAAGTTAGGAGTTGTTAATACTAATACAATTTTCAATTTAAGAATTTTTTTTTCAAACAGGTTTTGATTAAATATAACTATTGAGTGTATTTTGGACAACGAAGATCAAAATTGACTTATTCCCAAATAAGTATTTTACGTGGATTTAAGTTCAAATAATCTATACTACTAATAAAAGTACATTATCAAGAAAAAATTTTAATTGACTATTTTATCCCTATAAGAAAATATAATCACAATATTAATCATATTTAATGTAAAACTCATTTTAATAAAACTTGATTAACATTAAATTATGTTGGACTACTTTACTCCTAAAATAAATCATAAATTCAATACTAACCTTATTAATTAGAAATTCATAGTAATACTAACCAAGCTTTTCATCTTCCTTTTAAAAGACAATTTTAACTGTTAAAAGGAGTTAGACTTATTTTTATTAGTTGATAATCAATCTATGAATAAAGACAAGTTGAGCCTTATTCATTATAGTGTATCTTCAATAATAATATCAAATTCTAATTTTTCATCTTCTTCGATTTTACAATTTTAGTATCAATACATCCTCTTATTAGTAACACTAGAGCGGGGTTGTTTTTTTTATTTTTGTTGGGTGATGACTAATACTATGAATGTTAATGATTAAATTAATTTGCTTACCTAAGTAACTTATTTACTTATTTCATTTCTACAACCTAACTTTCTTTTAATTGTGTATGATTGTTTGACCACAATAACTTAAAGCCCTTTTCTTTATGTGTTTTTTTACAATTCAATAAGTATTCGTGTTTTTATTTAATTGTTATGTATATATCTGCATATCATAATATGTATTTGTGTTATTACAATGATATTGTAAATATAATTTATCTAAATTTTTAGTTTCATGTCAAAATTTCTATATCTTAGGAGATAACTTTATAAGAGAGATAATTACTCAAAACTGTAAGAGTTAATAGAAAAAGGAAAAAAAATTAATATTCTTTTTGAAAATATTTCAGTATAAATTGTACGAATTGTAGAAAGTTTATTATATTGTTTGATTCATAAGTATTTATAGGCTACTGTATTTACATGATTATTTTAAACAATTATAAAAATAAATTTAAAATAAAATTATAATTTAAAATAATTCTCGTGCAAAGCATGCGTACATCTAGTTCTACAAAAAAATACCAGTCTCCAAAGCACCCTTGAGTAAATTCTAGAGATGTCCATTCAACACAACGTAAATGAGCCCAACCCAAATGTTTTGTAAAGAATACCCGTGCCCATGATTGACGAACACTGTTTGTGTGTGTGTGTGTTTTTTTTTCATTTTTTGCTAAAAAAAAAATAACGCGTTTAAACTGTTTTTTCATTTTTTTAAGCTATATTGTTTTGAAATTAATGTCCAAAACTATAAACACAAAAAATAATGTTTTTGAAAACATCTAAACTTGAAAACACGTACGTGCATATCATTATCAATTAATGAGGTCCGACTTTTGAATCTCATTAGTAACAAAATGAGAATTTTTTTTGTGGCAACTATAAAACCCCCTTTTTCTCTTTTTTTTTTTGTCTCTTTCCGTCATCTATCTGTCTGTTTGTCGCTCTCTCTCTGCCTCCTCTGAAAACCATTGTCACGAAGACGAAGAGGTGCCTCTTTCTGAAACCCACTATCACGAAGACGAAATCGAACACAAAGATATAATAAAGTAACTTACAATTCAAATTTCAGAAGACAAACAAAAATGACTTTTGCTTTTTGCAGTTCAAATCGCTTTAAATTTTACTTTAAAGTTAATTTAACGGCTAATATAATACCCTAAATTTAATAGGAAAATAGGCCCCTAAGGGTGTGTTTGAAGTGATTTTTTAAAAGTACTTCTAAGAATTATTTATCATAATTACTTAAAAAAATAGTATTTGAAACTGTCCCACCATTACCTTTACCACCACCACTGCCACCACCGCTGCCACCGCTGCTACCGCCGTCACCATTGCTACCACCACCACCACCACCACTGCCATCGCTATCGCCATCATCATCGTCGCTGCTGCCACCCTACTACTATCACCACCACCACCACCACCATCGTCGTCATCGCTGTCGCCACCACCCCCACCACCCCATCACCACTGCCGCCACTATCACTACCATCGCCGTCGCCACCACGGTCATTGCCACCCACCACAACCATCATCGTCTCCTCCCACTATCATTGCTGCCCATCACTTTTCACCCCCACTACAATCGACGCTTAAATTCATTTATCTCTCATATATTTTTGTAATTTAATTTTGAATATGAATATAAATATGTTTATTATTTATTATTTTTATTACTCTGTGCCTTCAGACACAGACAATAACTAGTATGTATATATATAATAAAACTGAAAAATATTTGAATTTTTATCCTACACACATTTTTTCACTCAAAACCATCTTATCACACCCATCACCTCCCTATTAACGTTACTCTGTTTCTCATCCTCAAGCTCCCAATTTGAATTTCACCATCTCTCTCAACGGTCATGCTGCCTGTCGAGCCCACTTTCCCAAATCACTACCTCTTCTCTCCTCCCTCTCTTCTCTCATGACAAAATTTTCAGATTAGTCCTTTTTTTGTGCCCTCATACTTCTCTATTTTCTTTCCAACCAACGCAACCCACTGCCAAAGAGCTACTAGTGCTACCCACCACCATTGGTAACTCTAGTCCAGTGCAGGTATCTCCCCCCTCTCTTTGTCTTCTCACTCGCCTCCACCTCTCTCTTGTTGGTTCTCACCAGCCACGACAGCCAAAACCCCAGATCTACCATCTCCCCCACACCGTTTCTCTCTTCACTTCACAGATTCAAAATCACAATATTTTTTTGAATTGATTTTTGTGATTAATTGTTTGTATTTATGGTTGGTTTTGATGATTTTGGTTTTCTTTGTAAATATGTGTTATAGATTTGAAATTTTTGGTGTGAATATTTTTGGTGTTACATCATGGAGTTACCACAATTGCCATTGATTCCAGTAGCCACCACCAACGACGCATCGATGCCAGCCAGGGGCTCCCTCTCTTCCTTTTTCTCCACCATAAAACCCATACAATACAACCCTACAACAGCTACCAACACACCCCCACAATAATGCACATCAATTATTTGTAAAAATTCCTGAACGCACCAAACCACCCTTGCCTGTAGCCACCACCACCCCACAGCTCACATGAAAGAGAAATTTTAGTGTGTTCAATGATTTCCTGGCCAATGGTTGCGATTGTGCCTTTCCTCTTCCTCAATTTGACCCAAATTCAGCTATTGCATTGATGGAATATTTGTTTGATTCTCAAATATACACTTTTATATGAATTAAATTGTTGATTTTCCTTTCCTGAGATCTGTGCATTCAGGTCGCCAAAGCTAGGGTGAGAATTGCTTGAGCTGAATGTTGTTGATGTGTCTTCAAAAGTTCAAAAATCATTTTTATTTTGTGTAGTTTTTTATGTTGTGAATAGGATGGAGCTTCCCACATGATAGAGGCTGCTAAGAAAAAAGAAAAATATAAGAAAGCTTTGTAATTTAGTATGTTTAAATGTTTTTTTTTCCTGTAATCTTTAGTGGCTTTTGCTGCAATCTTTGGTGGTTGTGAATGAATTCCAAGCTAATTTAGTGCCACACCAAGAATTCATTTTGTGTTCTCTATGTATGCACCAATCATTTTAGTAAAAAAAAGTGAACCATGAGTGATTCTTTGTTGCAGAAATCACCAATGCTGCTTTTGAGCCCTTATCAATGATGATTAAATGTGGTTCATGCCATGTGAACTAATTGGCTTCCTATTTGATGTACATGGGTGATGTGGTGCCAAAGGATGTGAAAGCAGCCATGCCAAGTATGTACACTGTGTAAATTTATGGTTCTTTGATATTGTCCAGTATATATCTTTGAATCAAATTGTGAAATTTATGGTTTTTTTTCAAGTTTATGGCATTGTTGTCCATTCTCAATTTATTGTTATATTATTTTACTTTTGTGGGATTTGCAGTAGAATAAATAAAGTAAAATGTGAGTTTTGATAGTGTTATATATATATATATATATTGGGTTTTGTTAGGTTTAAAGAAAATTTTGTGTTAGTAGAGGTGTTGATATAATGAATTTAAAGGTGGGGACTATATTCAAGATTCCTCCAACCATCATGATCGTACACTCACATTGGACATTCAAGTTAGATTCTCTATCTAAAGTATATTAAAGTCTTCTCTTTTTTTGCTTTAACAAAAATTTGTTCGAAGTTTTGAATATTTTTGAAAAACCCCATTGCTTTGAAGCATCGGTGTCAAAAGACTATGTCATAGGCCCGTGTTTTAAAGTTCTTTCGTTTAGTTGGTGTAATCGAATCTATGATATGGTAAAATTATTTTTATAATGTTGGTATTTTAGAGTAGGTAGAACTCTGATTTGTGGTGTTAATCTTAAGGGTTGCCACTTCCCATGGTTTTTTACATACATTTGTCTGGCTATGTACATCATTGATGTTTAAATATGGTATGAAACTGCTATGTGGATTGAGTTAAATTGATTGGCACTATTATGTTCTTGAGTTAAACTTGATTGAGTTCGGTAATTTGTGGCTTGATGCGAGTTCGGTAATTTGGTTGGGTCATGCTTTCTTTAAATACATATTTGTTTTAATAATAAGCAAGCATGTACAGATGTTAAAATTTTTGTGGTTTCGTTTTTAGAGAGAATTTTGTAGGATTTTTTTCTATAAAAAATAATGAACTCAGATTGATTTTAATTGCTATTTGAAATATTCAGATTTCACAATGGCACATCTGTTTTACCAACTTAGTTCGGTCCAAATGAATAATGCGGTTCGTCGGCAAGAAGTACTAGCACCTTCAGATCCACCAATCAAGGTATCTAATATTTCCTAGCTATTATACAGATTTTGCCTCAATGAAAATTTTTCACAATGTCTTTTTAGGGTGGTGTTTTCTTGGGCATTCTTAGTATGAGGGTTTAAATTGGGCAAAAACTTGAAGTCACAAAGCACACCAATAGGGTTGATTAAGGTTTTTGAATTATGTGAATTTTCAATCTCGAACCATCTTCAATTTAAAAAGAAATCAAGAGAGTTTACTCTAAAAATAGGGTACAAAAAAAATGAACCTATGTACATAATTTATCAAAATATTTCAAATTGCATAACTAAAAAAATTGAGATAGTTTTCAAATTGCATAACTAAAAAAAGAAATAAAAAAATTGTTATTCAAAAGATTAATATTATGCAATTAGTGTTCAATTTTATGTTTTGTTATTCAAAAGATTAATATTATGCAATTAGTGTTCAATTTTATGTTCCACAGTGCCTAAGATAAAATTTTGGGACCTTATTATTTTTTAGGGGTTGTCTAATGTTTTGGTCTCCTAAAAATTGGTTTTGACTTTTGAAAACGGGAAAGTAGAGTAAAATGAATATCATGGTTTTTTTTGGGCTTTGTGTTTCGTTCTGGTTTTTAGTAGGGCAATTTCCAATGAAGTTTATGACTATTACTATTGTTTTAATGCATTTTTCTTAGTTGAACACTGGTTCGGTTGATTACTATTGTTTTAATGCATTTTCATCAATAGTGGAACATTGTTTCAATTGATTGTCTAATTTTATTATGTTACACTATGAAGTATACTTTTGACAAAATAATAAAAGTTAGTGATGGAATTAATTCAAATATATACAGAAATTTATTGATTGGAGTATTTTATTTGAATTATGTTGATTAGAAAATTATGTTAACTTCATTTGGCTCTAATTTCTAGATAGTTGTATCTATTGTGGTGAACACTTAGCCTCAGATTTTGTCGTTTGGTTATTGGCAATGTATGGTGACAATGAGAGGTTAGAGTAAGTGGTTTTCCAAGCATCAAGTTGTTCATGGTAGTGGGAATCCCATGTACATAGGTGTGTAACAGTGAAGGTATAGGACAAACTGGTTTATGGAAGTAGGTCATTTTTCAGATGGAAATATTTAAGTCGTGAAAATTTCATTGGAGTTCTTGCTACTGCTACATAATCTTTGTCTAGCCTCATGGTTAAGGAATTTTGGTGCATCAATATGGTGATTTGGGATAGATAAGGGCATACACATTATATTCATGTTTATTTAGTTTTGTGAAAATGTTATGTTTTGTTGGTCATCACATCTCTCAGATTAATTTTTTTTCTATTTCTTTCATATAGATTATTCCAATGAAATACATGCCAAGAGACAAAACTTCAATCAAGGTAGTGATGACCAGGGCTAATGTTGTTATCATTCTTATAATTGCGTTATTTTACTCTCACCTCTTAAGACTATGCAAGTATTGCAAGTTTTATTGCCCGTGTGTCTGTGGAGGTGAATTTCTTGGCTAAAAATCCTCATAGGATATGGCTTGATCAAGGGGGATATAAGGGAAGATGGCAGAAGATCCATTATGAGAAACATAGCAAATATTGGAAAATTTGTCAAAAACAAGGTCATGAAGATCAGGAGTGTCGTAGGAATATGGAGATTAGGCAAGGTTAAGGCAAGGGTAGCAAAACAGGGGCACAAGGAATTCCGTATTTAAGAGGTTTAGCGCTCTAGAGATGATGTTATTACTCCGAGGAAAATGGAGGATTTTTCCTTTTTTATCCAGGAAAATGGTCTTATTGTTTGTGGTTTCTCAGGAAGATCCTTTACATGGTGAAACAATCAACAAGGTCAATCTAGAATTTGGTCTCGCTTGGATAGAGCTTTAAGGACACCTGCTTGGAATATGCAATTTCCTTCAACAGAGGTTTCTCACTTACCTGGAGGTGAGTCTGGTCATGCCCCACTTTTGATTAAAACATGTGAAGTCTTGAATTTTGTTGTGCCATCATACTTTAAGTATCAAGATATGTGGACAGAACATCCATTATTGTTAGAAGTGGTGGGGTGTAGTTGGATAGGTTTTTATTCCAACAATCTAATTGAGAACTTCTTCCAAAAATTGAAAAACATGAAAGTTAATTTGAGGAAATGGAATTAGGAGGTGTTTGGAAGTATTTTTCAAAAAATAAAATTATTAGAGGAGAATCTATTAAGAGCTGAAAGAAGAGTGGAAAAGGATAGTTCGGTGGCTTCTCTCAGTTCTTGTGATGAGGCTAGGAGGCAGTTGAACAAAGTACTAAGGTTGGAGGAAATTTATTGGAGATAGAAAGTGAATGTCAAATGGGTTTTGGAAGGTGATCATAATACTACGTTTTTCCATTCCATGGCAAAGAGTAAAGCTGTTCGAAATAAAATTAGAAGAATTAAATATGAGGATGGTAGGTGGAGAGAGCGTGATCAAATAATTTCTGATGTTGCAGTTAAGTTTTTTTCTAACCTTTATAAGTTTGAAACACATGATATTAATGGTGTCCTAATCGATTTGATTTCTTCTTTGGTGACTCAGTTTGACAATGAGTTGTTAACAGTTAAGATAGATGAAGTGGAACTGAAGGGTGTGGTGTTTGACATGTCTTCTAAAAGTGCTCTGGGTCCAAATGGTTTCTCTGGAAAATTTTATAAGGTTGTGTGGGAGATCATTCACAAGGATTTATTATTGGCTTGTGACTTCTTTTTATCTGGCGGTGCTGTTCCAAGATTTGCAAATGCCACTTTAATGGTTTTGATTCCGAAAGTAGCTAATCCATCTTCTTTTGCAGAATCCAAACCTATTAGTCTTTGCAATTTCATGTACAAAGTCTTTTCTAAATTTTTGTCTAAGAGGCTTGGGAGAATCCTACCTAAGCTCATTTTAGCTGAACAACATGGGTTTGTAGAGGGAAGGAGTATTGGAGATTTTATTGCAATTGGTCAATTGATGGTGGGGGAGTTGGATAGAAAAGTGTTTGGTGGAAATTTGATAATGAAGGTGGATATGATGAAAGCATATGACAGAGTAGAATGGGGTTTTCTAAGATGTACTCTGTTGAAGTTTGGTTTTTCTCATCAATTTGTTTGAATTATTATGAATTGTTTAAGTAATCAACATATTTCGGTGGCTATAAATGGTCAACATTATGGTTTTTTCCCTACCTCTAGAGGACTCGGACAAGGAGATCCTATCTCTCCTAGTTTGTTTATAATTGCGGAAGAGGTTCTTTGTAGAGGTTTAAAAGCTGTTTTCTATCGCAAATTAGTAAGTTATTTTCATGCCGGTAGGGGTATGATTCAAGTAAGTCATCTTCTGTTTGCGGATGATACGTTATTGTTCCTGAGAGGGGATAAGAGATCTCTAATTAATTTAATGAAGTTCCTTGGAGAGTATGAGAGTTCTTCTGGGCAAAAGGTGAATAGGCAAAAAAGTGGAATGTATGTTTCTACGAAGGCTTCTATGGAAATACAACTCGGATCCGACTCATGTGGTGGATTAGGGAGAACTTGTGGTTGATGATGATGAGACCTTTGAGTAGGGACCGGTGCGCATCATGGATAGCCGGGATCAGGTTTTGCGAAACAAGACCGTGAGGCTAGTGAAGGTGCTGTGGTAGCACCGAGGAGTGGAGGAGGCAACATGAGAGCGTGAGGATACCATACGTACCAGTTTTCCCTTCTTATTCGAGGATGGAGGTACATTTATATGACTGTTACATATGCATGTGATTGAATGTGTATGTATGTGTGAATTTCGGAGATAAAATTCTTTTAAGGGGGAAGAATGTAAAACCCGAAAAAATTTGAACTTTTTATGACAAAGGGAAAAATAGTACTTTATTACTATTATGCGGGTTTAAAATACATATTTCTAAAGAGCTCGGATGGAGCAACGGACTTCACCGTTGGATTCGTATCGCGAAATTGAGTTATCACATTAATTTTCAACGAATTTCGAGATAGTCGAATTTTACACATTTTTTGAGACAATTGGGTGACGAATGAATTTTTAAAGGTCCCCAAAATAGAATTATATAATTTTCTTATAATTGGATAAAATTTCAAATAACATTTATTTGAACTGAAATCGAAATTTAATTAAGTCGTTCGAAATTAAAAACGGACCCGGAAGTGATAAACGAGCAGGACAATGTGGACAGGGCAATTAAAAGTATAAATAGGGGCTAAAATATCTGAAAATCAGATATTCTCCCCACTTGTTCAACACACTTCACGTTGGAAGAGAAGGGAAGAGAGAAAGAGAGAAAAAAAATCAAATTTCTACCTTTCTCTTTGCAATCTACGGAGTTCAGTTGGTCGGAATCCGTTGGACCAAGAATTAAAATTGGTCTATGCGGCGATAGCTAAGCGTACGTACCAAGAACGAGGGATTTCACTGAAGATCCAAAAGGGGAGATTTGGAAAATCAAGGTTTTGGGGTTGTTTGGTGTTTTTGAAGTCTCTACACATCAATCTACGCTCCAAGAGGTAGGGTTTCTCCTACCTTGATTCATTTCTTACCTAGGATATTATATGTTTTGTTAAGGGTATAAAATAACCTAGGTTACTTGACTAAGGTTGTGGAATAAGGAAAAACGGGTATGAAAATGGCCTAAACCATGTCTTAGCTAAGTTTGGTATAAGGAAAATACTTGTGTAATTCCTTGAAACTTGATATCTTGAGCATGTTATGTGTTTTATAGTGCTTGTAAATGAAGTGTATTATGACATGAGTTATGTATAATATGCTTGTGAAGAATTGTTGGATATAAATGTTAATATATGCTTGTTGAGGTATTGACATTGTGATGGATTATGGTGATTATATGCATTCGATATAGATTACCATGACATATGTTGAAATATGCGGTTGTAACGAGTCCATATGGTATTCATAACATGTTGGACATAATTGTTATTAGCAATAGGTCATTACATTACAATTGCACAGAGATATTGCATCCATAGACCATGAGGTGGGTGTGTGTGCATTGTGTGATCAATTACCATACTTGGTGTTTGATGGGTGGACTCGGGAAAGTGGGGTTGAATATCTTACTGAGTTGCACGGTTGCATACATGAAAAACTTGTGTGTCGGGTATAGCAAGAAATGATAGATCCCCCCTCGGGTGCATGGCATGACTATTGGTTTATACACTTCCGACAGTGCAAGTCCAAAAAAGTGTATCGGCGTGTGAAGCCTGTGGTGCAACACCAAAATTCCACTACCCAAATAAAGACACATGGTTTTTGGTTATATAAAGGATTCATTTGATGAGAAATATTCAGAAATGAATTGGTTTTTATGAACAGATGAGTTTTGTTTTAAAATGATCTTTGAATGTACGTAATCAAGGATAAATGTTTTAAACTGGCATTGCATAGTGTGGTGAGAGCTGGTGATGACTTGGGTTGAGGTGTGTGAGTGAATCTCATTTCATTCATGGCATGACATGGTAGATTCCAACATGGATCATGTATATTCTTAATTGGAATGATTATATGATTGTGAATGTTGTATATGAACATTGCATATGCACTTAGGTTAGAGAGTAGTCTCTGTTGGAATATTCTACTGGGCGTTGGCTCACCCGATATGGGAAACATTTCAGGTGCGGGGGTTTGTACCGGGAGATAACTCTCATTTGGGGCCTCAACTATGAAGAAAAGCCGACTTGTGGCTTTGGTGGCATATTTTGCGTAATCTTTGTTGGAACAATGTTTTAATATGTAAAAATTATGCAAATGCTTGTAATAGAACTTGTATGGTTCATGTGTAATGTAGAAAATGTCATTATACATGTTTGGGATGGATTTGGAAAGGTTTTGAGTGGATTGGAAATGGAAAACTGAAGAGGCATGAAATTCTGGGCAAAACCTTCTAAAAGGTCACAACAACCTTTCGAAAGGTAAATGCAAACTTTTGGTCCAGTAGGCAAAACCTTCCAGAATGTCCATGAAAAACCTTCCAGAAGGTACATGTAAATTGGTATCTAGTGGGCAAACCTTTTGGAAGATAAGTAAAACCTTCCGGTAGAAATTTTTCAGTGAGCAAATCTTTCGGAAGGTCCATAACAAAACCTTCTGGAAGGTTTTCCAAAAATCTAAAAATTTAAGAATGCATTGTCATGCTTTTGGGTTATGTGTTCTTTGGTTCTAATGATACAAATGGACCTCGCACGAGATACATTGGGGTATGTTGAATCTCGATGGGATTAAATGAATTAAAGGAAACACAGATCCTCGTGTGGGTCGTAATCCCGGCTATAGGAATGTGATAGACATGATATCGGATTATGCGACAATTACGGGTACTTCCACGGGTTGACTAGAGGTCAATGGGACCCCAGGTTTTAGGGGTTTCACAGCTTGGTATCAGAGCATAAGTATACAGATTACCTAGGACTTGATAGGCACTAAGTCTAGACTATTGCATGCATTGTACATTTCATCTTATGTGTTTACATTTTGTTACATGATTACGTGCTATGTGATTATGTGCATTATATACATGGTAAAATGTACATGGAAGAGACTCTAGGGTTAGAAAACAAAACCTTGGAGTTCGAAAAAGAAATGAACGGGATAGTTCAAGGTATAAATGTTACTAGTGGGTGGCATAGACTCTACTAGGGAAACAAGGAGATAAATCTCAATGTTTCAAGTTTGATCCCTTTCTTGGGATGTTATGTGAATGTTCTATTGGCATTTGACATGTGTGTAGATGGCAACTAGAGGAAGGGGATGTCGGGGTGGATGGAATAATAACCAACCACCATCGACTTTTGACCAACAAGCCTTAGTGGAGGCTATGGTACGACGACTTCTACCATAGCACAGGCTAGTGCTATGACAGCCACTATTGCACAGACTGGTGCAAGTGGGGGACAAAGAGGCTCA
Source organism: Ilex paraguariensis (assembly GCA_963454935.2). Classification (NCBI taxonomy): domain Eukaryota; kingdom Viridiplantae; phylum Streptophyta; class Magnoliopsida; order Aquifoliales; family Aquifoliaceae; genus Ilex; species Ilex paraguariensis. The sequence goes on from CAUOFW020005824.1 coordinate 463,690, forward strand.
AGTAACCTCCAGAAAAGGCACATCAGCCTTCGGTCTTTATGGAGAGGTGGTTGACCATTGGTTCCGACAAGTTGATAAGGTATTGAGGGCTATGGAGATCACCTTCAACGCCACCAAGATAACCCTAACAACATTTCAGCTGGAGGGAGAATCCCAATTGTTGTGGGATTGGGTGAAGGACTCCAAGAATTTGGAGGCTATGACTTGGGTAGAATTCAAGGAGCTCTTCAGAGGCAAGTATTTATCGACGGCCGCAAGACATGTAAAGACCCGGGAGTTCTTGGACTTGCGACAAGGGACAATGACAATGATGGAATATGTGGCTAAATTCATGGAATTAGCACGTTTCGGTGATGACTATGTGGCCACTGACATGGCCAAGGTGAGGAAGTTTGAGAATGGCTTGAAGTTGTCCATCTGAGGCAAAATTATGGGTCTTCTTCTGCAAGACTTGGACTCGAAGGTCATGACAACAATAGCCATTGAGAGAGAGGTAGAAGTAGAGGGTGTTAAAGACAAGAAGAAGGAGGGCCAATCCCCTTTTTCTAGCTCGGGGAAGAAGTAGAGGACTTCTACTCCTCAAGGATTACAAGGATAGGGCCGCGGCCATCAAGGCCAAGGCCAGGGTCAATCCTCCCAAGGCGGGAGACACTTTAGGGCTTCTAGCCAGGCAGGCTCACGGGCATGTTTCCATTGCCACCAGCTGGGTCACATGAAACGAGATTGCCCTCAGAGACAGGGATCCTAGGGTTACGGGTTATCTCAATCCTAGACTTCAGTGGGGCAACCACAGACGCATTATACTTCTCACTATCCCACTATGTGCCAGGGAAGCTAGTACCAGTTTCAGGGAGTTGCACAGGCCCCTACTATTTCTCGTGCGGGAACTTCGCAATCAGGTCAGATGGGTCAAGGCATGGGTCGAGGTCGAGGTCGAGGCTAGGGCTCACAAGCCAGGACTTCGGAGTCGAAGGGCGTGTCTACGCCATGGTGCCACAGACTGAGATGACAGATTCGTTGGTCATACAGTGTACATTCCTACTCTCTCGCTTATGGGGTAATGTTATTTGATTGGTGCATCACATTCATTTATTGTTGCATCATATGTGAAAGACTTGGGCTTAGAGGTTGAGACCTTAGAAAAGCCACTGCATGTGAGTTCTCAACTCGGATCTAGTCACATAGCAGATTTGAAATTAATCATATTTTTAGGGAAGCTAATCATGTAGCAGATTGCTTAGCTAATTATGGAGTGATAAGAGGGGAATTTCAAATCTATCCTCATTTTCAAGATATGCCATATCAAGGTAGGAGATTAGTCCACAAGATGAGCTCCAAATGAGGATTTTACGGAAGAAAAGGACCTTTCAATCAATTGGAGGATAGCATTTGAATTCCTTTTCATTAGCGATTTGAGGAAGGTTATAGAATTATACAACAAGTATTTCATCAAATATGCAATTAACTGATTGAAACAGTCTATTATTCGAAGTAGGTAAGCTGTTTGTCTATTCGAAGCAGGCTGTTTTTATAGGACTCAAGACTACTAAACATATGCAGCCATGTGCTATGTTCAACAAAATTTGGTTCTCTGATTTCATAGAATTTCTTATACAACTGAATCTTATACAGCTGGACTTTGCTTCTGTTTATGTTACTGTTCAGCGGGAGCTGCAGTGGACGGATTCTTTTCTTACATCTAGGATCAACTAGATTTTTTTAGTTGCTTCGGCTGGATTTCAAACATCTGGAGCCTTGTTGCATTGTCTCTTAGCTGCAAATTTTCATCGCCAGGACTCTTTTGTTGTTGCTAAACCCTTTCTTTCAACTGGCTTTTATCTTTTGGAAATTCCATTGAAAATTATGCGTGAAAATCTTTTATGTCCTAATTTATTGTAATTAGATTGCATCGAGGGGTAAGGTACGTCCACCCTAACTAGGTGTAATTTAATCTTTGAATTAATAAAATTCTCTCGTACCATTGAGGTTTACCAAAAAAAAAAAACTTTATATTTAATCAATGCATTAAACAATTTACTTAGTTACTGAAAAAAGGGAATTTACTTGTAAACCCACACTCGTATCCTTATATATAGCAAGAAAATATATGAAATCTTTTATAATCAACTTGTACCAACTATGTTTGATGTCCAAAAGTATGTTGTATAAGTTTGGGTTGATTTTGGAAGGGTTTGAAATGGATTGAAAATGAAAAATAAAGAAAACAGGCAAAATTGGAAAAACTGTACCAGTACAGTCGAAAATTATCGTACCGGTACAGTGTACCGGTACCCAAAAGTCTAGAAGGTTTACCGTTTCGGTACAGTGTACCGGTACAGTCTCTAAAATTCTGTACAATAATTTCGTTTATTTAACTCGGTTTTTCACCCTATAAATACCTAAGGATGCCTCCCTTAGCCCCATTTCTAATTTTCTAACCCTAGGAAACCTTAGAAAGGCAGAAAGAAGAAGAGAAACAAAAGATCTAGAAGGATTTACACTTTAAATAGGATCAACACTTTGGATTAAAGGTAGGGGTTCCTTCCATTCTTAACCATTGAGGCTAGGGCTTATATGTATATGTATGTTTTCACTCTCATTTATATATATATGCTATGAAATCATCTTTTTCTTGTTATTTTTTGCAAAGATTACTGTGTTTTAAACAAAGCTAGGGTTAGGTAACCATGAAAACTCTTTTCTTGTCATAAAACCCTAGTTTCCAAGAGAAATAGATTTTTCTCTTTGATTTTTCTCTTATTCTTGATTTCAAAATTTAGTGTGCTTTGTAATGAACAATAAAATGGATTTGTTGATGATCTCTTGCTTATTTTCTTAAATTGTTCTCTTGTAATACAAATTGTGAAATTTGGAGATTTTGAATTTCCTTGTGATTTGAGAAAATGTTGGTTATTACATCTCTTGTATGGTTGTTGTGATGGACTTGAATTGCATTCGAGCACTACCGTAGAGTTTTAGAGGTTAGTCTATTCTAGTAGGGGTGAGATAGTTTCCTAACTCTTGTAGTGGTTTATTGTTTGTGATAGCAACCATTATTGTTCACGTAAGTTCGAGGCTAAGGGATGGTGTACTTTTCCTGGGAAGGATTCGTCAATGTTGTGAGGGACGGTATACGCCCTTCCTAAAATGTTTGGGATGGTGTCATTGTGGTGGGTGAATGAGGTAGAATTGTGGTGTAGATTCATGGGACCAACCACATACATGAGAATATAAGATGACATTATTGAATGATTATTTGATTTCTATCACTCCGACATGCTTATTCTTTTCATTTAAATTACTTGCTATTTTGTAAACTTGAGATCCATTGAACTGTTACAATTTTTCTTTCAAAATTGATATATAATAATTGTAAAATGAGATCGACTTATTTTATCTGCTTTCTAAATCTTGTTCGAGTTTGGGAGAATTTTCCTACAGAGCTTAGTGCTAACCCTACAAACCCTATCCTTTTCAGATTATGTCCTAGAGGAGGAGCTTAGAGTTGATGAGCCGGCACATTAGGAAGCTCCAATAGATGGGAACATGGATCCCGAGGTGGATGCTTAGAGCTATACTTTCTTATATTCTAGAATAAGAAATTTATTTTGAGACAATATAAAGTCTAATATTTTGTTATTCCGTTGCAAGATTAAGTTTGATTCTTTTGGATGTAATTGCCAAGGTTTGGCATATTCTTTTGGAATGTGTTATAGATATTATGGATGATGAATGAAATTATATTTATTTATGAATTTATTAGTTGCTCTCATGATGTGAATGATTTCATATTGTAATGCGGTCTAAGGGGCAATTTGGGGCGTTACAAATTTTGGTATCAGAGCCTAGAAATTAGGTCTTGCATGGGAGCTGTAGGTTATGGATTACGCCTAGAGAAGTAAGACTAGATCTGATGATTGTTACTTAAAACTTATACAAGCCTTATGTTTTAGATTACAGTGATAGTTAGGATGTCTT